>JANRMT010062814.1:90048381-90150411 GCA_026402145.1 Polypterus bichir lapradei | reverse complement strand
ATCTATCTATCTATCTATCTATCTATCTATCTATCTATCTATCTATCTATCTATCTATCTATCGCATATAACACTTCATTACTTAGCTAACTGTTTATCTGACTTTCTGTATCGCAATAGGGGAGCACAGAGAATGAACTAAAAAACTTCTTTTCAATAAACACCAGGTAGTGTTAATATCATGAATCAACAAAACCCAACAACATAAGAAACACTTAGCTGCCCATCTAAGGCCTAACTGCAGGTCAAGTTTCTTGCCTGTCACTGAATGTAGCTTACCTGCTTACTGCACAAGCCAGTTATTTCAGCAACAACATGTATTTTTATAGCACATGTAAATACAAAACATGTAGCTCAATGTGCTGTGCAAAAAAATAAAAGAAACATGACAATTACCAAGTTAAAAAAAAATATATACGTATTAAAATAGAAGAATACCTAGCTGTATAAAGTGTAAATTAAATTACCATTGACTATTGTCATTTTTTAAGTCTGTTAGTTATAAAGGCAAATTTCCTAGTTGCCTTACACCTTCTCGTGTACACACTCTCTTTGCAACTTTTATCCTGCCACAGAATGCTTCCTTTGCCTTTGCACAGTAACTGGCTTTGGAATATGGCCTGTATGGATCTTCTCATGTTCCTAGTATTGCACCAGTATACATCATCAAGTCACCTTTGGTGCAGCAATCAGTGGTCTTGCTATAAGCCTGTTCTTACAGACCTCTAGATGATCTGGACCATTAGCAAGTACATACTAGGCAGTGATCTTGGCATTGAACTTACATGCTCCAGTAAGTGATTATGATAAAATGATATCATCTGCCAGTTAACTGGTTTGACTAAGAAAACACACAACAGGTAATGAACCAGTCATTGGGCCCAAAGTCATGTGGGATTGATTTTTCTACTGTTTCTTTTATGCGGTACTGACTGATTTGTGTCATTGTTACTCATTCAAATGAAAGTGCACAATACTTCTTGAAGTTTATCTTGTTACCGCTTTTTGGTGAGGTCACTGCAATGATTCAATTGAATAATACACTTGTATGTTTTGAACCAGTTACCAACCACGGATCATGGTACAGATCCACTGCACAAAAAGACCTACAATTAAAATAAACATGTTAATGAACATTTAAGGTTCAACAAAAAAAGTACAGTTGGTTCAGATCTAGTGCACACAAGCTGGATTTTATGATACAAAAACTGGTAATAATATTTGCAGCAACAGTATAGAACAATTCATAATTTGGAAGATAGCATTAGTAGATAATTAAAATACACCTCTCACAATCATTTTTACTATGTGTTTGCTCCTAGAGTAGTGTTTCCCTGAGATTGCTGCTCTTCTTTCTACAAATCTTACAGAAGGACCCAGTTACATTTCAACTTCAGTTCAGAATAAGTCACGACTTTCAAATGGGCACCATTTCTCTCCAAAATAAGCAGCAGGCACAGCGTTTTCCATTTTGCCACATCATTTTAAATCATTTAGAGCATGTGTGCGCTGTTGCTTCTGAAAGCCCCCTCAGCACTTTAGTGACCGGGGGCCCCAGCAAGAGACACTTCTATTGAATTATTGCAGGCAAGAGAGCAGCACTTATTCAGCCATTTGCAGTGCGCTGAAAAGAAGCAACTGAGTGCAAAACAAATTGTTTGGGCAGCAGTTTGAGTTGGAATAATTGTGAGCGAGAGGTTAAGGTACAGGGCCTTCCTAATGCACACAAAAAGCTCCACTTTTCTGTGAAGGTAAGGCTTTCTGAGGGAAATGCATTAATAATTTGTGATGCATGCTGCATGGTAGCCTTGAATCATGTGTTCTAACAGGTTAGGTCTGTTAGCTGGGGTGCCATGCAGAGAAGTGGCTGAGAGCCACAAACCAGATCATAGTTGTGTTTTCTCTTTCAGCCTTCTCCCGGGGTCACTGCTATGAGCCCTTTGTAAAATATGGGAACTTCACAACCAGTGATGCCTTGTATCCAGTAGGAACAGTGGTGGAGTTTACCTGTGACCCAGGTTACACCCTGGAACAAGGGTCAGTCATCATTGAATGTATGGATATCACTGACCCACAGTGGAATGAGACAGAGCCAGCATGCAGAGGTAAGCATTGCTCTATACATCTAAGATGTCTCACTAGCAGAGCTTCTTGGAAGTACCCAAGAAAACTGAAAATCTTATCCAGCATAGGCCTGGATCATATAGTACTTTATAAAAAGACAAACATTGTTCTAAACCTGTGAAATTTTCCAAAAGTGTGATAGTGATGTCTTTCCTTAAGCATTACTTTTTCTGTACCATGGTTGATTGAGTTTATGTGGATTGAGTTAAAGAACTGCTATTTCCAAGTATACTCAGGCTACAACTTCTCTTGTATTTTAAAACAACAAGAGAGGTGTTGGTTACTGTGAATAACATCAGAGTAGCCCCATCAGCCTGTGAAAGTTCAGGCAAGTTCCCAGTGCTTCCAGCTTACAGTTGTGGAGCTCTGTTAAGATGGCAAGAAAAGCTCTCTGTGCACAATACACCAAACTGTAAAAGAATACAAATCTTCATGACATGAACTCCCGCAGAATTCCAAGGGGATTTGCTTTGTTCTTATTTTTCTGTGTTTTTTTTTTCCTTTCTGCTTCATGTCTGAGTGGCTCAAAAATATTTATGTTGTAGCTGTTTGTAGCGGTGAGATCACTGACTCTGCTGGAGTGGTTCTCTCTCCCAACTGGCCAGAAGCGTATGACAAAGGTCAAGACTGCATTTGGGGAATACATGTGGAAGAAGACAAGCGCATCATGTTGGACATTCAAGTGTGAGTAAATCAGTCATCAGCCACAACACTTTCCTGATATCCTAATGAATGAGTGAATGACTAGGAAAAGCCTTTTTGCTTTAAAGTAACAAGCCTCTCTTTATGTTTTTCTTCAAAGAGATGAAAGTGTGTGATGGATTCAATCATATACCTGGGAACTTCTATCTATCTATCTATCTATCTATCTATCTATCTATCTATCTATCTATCTATCTATCTATCTAAATTCAATTTAACTTTCCATAGTACACTTAAAAGATACGAGCACTAGTAATATCCATCCACGCATCATTTATGCCAATGAAATGGTATTTGGGAACCAGATTTTATCCCAGGGGATTTAAGGTGCAAGCCCTGATTATTAATATATGTACGTGTGCGTGTTTGTAGTGGGGGGGTACTTCACTAGCAAGAAACTGATGGGCACCACCAGTACATCATTCAGTTTTTCAGAGAAATGAAGGCAAACAAAAAATGGAAGGAGTCCTGTATATGTTAGTGTGGTAAGGTAGGCATGCTAGAGGGTGGAAGACCCTGAATGGAATCATGAGCTTAGGAAGGAGAAAGAATGGTGGTGGTTTAGGTGAAAAACAGGAGACAGGTTGTTCATTTAAGAGAAAGGTCAGAGAGAGCTGGTACCATTTCCTGGCCATCCAATAGCGAAAGCAGCATATAGTTGTCCCACTAAGGCCTTTAGCAGTTGAGGAGCTACCTGAAGTTCCTGCTGTTTTATCACCTATGTGGTTTAGGGGTACAGGGACACCTGGAAGCTCTACGTGGATTTCCGGCCTGGTATCAGTATGGTGAAATAAGAACTGCCTTGACCCCAGAAGTAATTCTGAGGTTTGACTGGATGTGACCTCGAAAGGAGCCTTAAAACTATTTGATGCCATTAAAGATTCTGCATTAAAGAGCACTGTAGAAGAGAAGACTCGATAGATAGAGGAAGGAAGAGCCAAGGATGGGGAAAGACAGGGGGGGTGATAAGGAGAGTCGAGCAAGTTGATGAGCCCCCCTGCCAAGTATATGAAGGTTCAATACCTTGTGGATTGGTCCAGACAAGCTTCAATGTTTTGTTTTGCTTCTGTTTACCTTGAGTTTTGTTTATTCATCCCTTGTATCACAACGATTTCATTTTTACCATATTTCTACTATGGAAGCACTTGCAGTTTAACTCAGGCCGGATCATGCATTGAGTCAGATATGAAAGTTATACTTGCACCCTTGTTTTTTACAGTCATTTATCTAAGCTGCTCAACCGCCCTGGATCACTATTTAAATTAAATCTAATTTCATATAGTGTACTTTGTAACAGGTTGAAAGAGTCTGCTTTATTGATTGCAAATCATGAACCAATGCACAAGGTATTAGTTAACAATGAAATCAATGAAATGAAATCTCCCTTTCATTTCAGGGAGAGCCATTTCCAACAAGCTTTGTTACAAATCATAGTTGAAGTTTGTCTATGAACTGGGATTGGGACCAGTGTAAGAATCATTCAGTCTTAACAGTTTGCTCTGTAAAGGGCGGACATTCACAGGACACTGTGTGTTGTTTCTTCTTTTAGTATCTAGTGGCTGTCACAAGAATGACACAAAAACATCGTAAAGGTTTGGGGCAGCCACCCGTATAATATTGCTTGGCTGCAAATAGAAATAATTGTGAGATGTGAGTCCAAAACAGAACTAATGATATGGAGTGGAAGGGATGTCTTCAGGACTGGTAGAGATGTCATCGGTAGCATAAGAACTGGAAGTGATGTGGTCGGGACCTGAAGTGACATCATCAGAGCCACCAGAACCGGAAGTGACATCATCAGAGGCGCCGGAATCGGGCAGGATTTCCTAAGAATGGTCTGCAAGGGATTGAGAAAGACAGTTAGTGCACCTCAACGCCCCCTTTGGCTGGAATGGAATTACTATTACTCAGGCCTTTTAGGTGTCCCCTATTCGCACGTATGCGACATGGTCACATGCATTGAGCAATAGTAGGCTGGATAGATGATTCCAGGCTACACCCACCCACCCGCATCTTCTGTTACAGGGTAATGGTGAGTCTCTTCTGGCAACGGCAGATGCATTTTAGGAATCAAGCCTAGAAAGTGTGCTGCCTGCCAGTCACAGGGTATACACACTCCCTCAGACAGACAGCACAACAGTCACTCATTCAATTTAAAGTACACTGCACGTCCTTGACATAAGGGGAGGCCAGGGTACCTGGTGAATATCCATACTAGTACATGGAGATTATGTGATCTACAAAGAGCCTATGACAAGGATAGGAATTGAACACAGTTGTCTACAAGTAGGACATAATACAGGTAGTGATGAAAAAGTACCTGTTTGTGGGGTTCCAATTATCTTCCATGCTCAGTGGTAATAAACCTCAAGTGAACCTGTTGCAGAGTTGTCATGAAAGCAGAAACGCCATGGGAGGAAATTCCCAATGTGTTTAAATATCACTCTGTGAAGTGCGGTGATAAATATTCATAGAGCTTCAGTGTTGAGCCTCCCTTAAGTGGTGGCACTAAAGATTCAGGAAACAGAGAGTAAATACTGCATACCCAGAGAGATGCCATCTATTCTGTTATGTTTTAGCTATCATTTGAAGAAAGAGAGTCTGTCCACTTGCTTGGTCCTCTCTGTGGCTCACTAAGAGCTGAATGCCATCTTAACCCCTTCTGAATAAAAACAAAAAGTAAAACACACCGGTGCAGGTTTTTGTCACGTGCGACTAAAATGATAAAAGCATGAAGGAACAAATAATATCAAGGTATGGCCGTGACCTCTTGATAGTTCTTGAATTCTGTCAGAATTCTCACAGGGTCATCATCCTTTCTTTTTGGTGCTATGGAAGATTTCATCCTCATCTCAAACATCACATCTCTAAGCCATGATTTTTCTTACTGCTCATTGAAAATCTCACAGTGTAATTATTATATTTTAGCATTTGCATATTCATAGTGTAATATTCAAAGAAGTGATATGAAAAGTAGAAGTGATGATGTTTAGTCTGTGTGTATAAACTCAGGGAGGCAGTATAAAAGACATCTTAGAACTATGCTCACAAAAAAAAAGTAAACGTAACAAAAAAATATGCACAAAACCTGTAACACACACTGTAGACATTTCACAGCAGCACCCCCACTCCCCTGCCATGACACCATTCTTAAAATCAATGTGATTTCCACTTTTTTACCCATAATCCTTTATTTGACTTTTGTTTCTTTTGGCTTTGTTTTTCCCCACTTTACCTTTGTCATCCCCAGGCCTCTAATAAAAATGAACTATCACTTTGTCACCAGAAGTCCCTAGAAGACCTGTAGTTTGAAAAATATTTCTTTTTCAAAAGCATATTGCTAAATGACATAACCTGTAGACTTTTTCAAGAGAATGAATCATGAACTATTAAATTTTGACTTAATCTCAAAAGATAGCCTTGAGCATTCCTTGAACTGAAAGTCATTCTCAGAGTTCAGCATGATCACCTCTTACGTCAATGTGCCATTGGCTGTGACACAAGCAGACAGCAACCCCAATATCCTGTGTGTCCATACTGCCTGGCTAATCATCAGCTTGACAAAAACATCTACAGTATATAGTTGTGTATAAGTCAGGTCTTGAAACCCGAAAAATCGATCATAAAATCAGACCCTGACTCATACGCCCATTCAAAAATACGACACTTCATTTTTTTTTTTTTTAACAACAATATTTATTTATATAGCACATTTTCATACAAAAAGTATCTCAAAGTGCTTTACATAATGAAGAATAGAAAAATAAAAGACACAGTAAGAAAATAAAATAAGTCAACATTAATTAACATAGAATAAGAGTAAGGTCCGATGGCCAAAGAGGACAGAAAAAACAAAAAAAAAAACTCCAGACAGCTGGAGAAAAAAATAAAATCTGTAAGGATTCCAGACCATTAGACTGCCCAGTTCCCTCTGGGCATTCTACCTAACATAAATGAAACAGTCCTCTTTGGATTTAGGGTTCTCACGGAAGGACTTGATGATGATGGTCACGTAGACTTCTGGCTTTTAATCCATCCATCATTGTTGGAGCATCATGATGCTTTGAGTAGAGCCGGAAGAAACCGGAAAAAGAAACAGAAGAGAGAGTAGGGGAACATCTTCTTGCTTCTTCCAATCTCACATCAGTTTCTCAGACACATCACATTTTGTTGCAGCAGCGCAGTTACCAATTTCTTCCGCTACTTCATCAACTTTTAATTTAAAACCAGCTTCATATTTTCTTCTGATCGAACACTCCATTGTAGATAAGGGATTCTCTTACGATAAAGGTGTATGAGGATGTGAGATACAAAAAAACACAAAACAGTGCAAACGTCGCTTTGGAATAGTTTGGGTATTACCATGTGGTCACGTAGGCACAATACATAGTAAAAAAAAAAGGCAGTGTGCTCCGTGGTTACTCTCTCAGGTTGGTGTTAGCATATCGTAATCTCTTGGACCAGTAGTGCGAGTTTTCCACATTCAACTTATATAACCGTCATTATAAAATACCGGAAATTATACGGTAAAAACAAACCCCAACTTATACGCGGGAGAACTTAAATGTGAGTAAATCAACCTGGAAATGGCTGTCCCCCTGAGCTAAGGTTGCAAAAGAACTTCTCGTTTCAGAAAAGGCGGCACATAGATATTGAAATTTGGATTGCATTGTCTATGCAACCTCATCATCAAAAGTCCTTACTTTAACTCTTAACACCTGCAACCCTGTGCCAGTCAACATCTACAGTAGCCTCCCTATAGATACAGAGGCTGGGTGTGTTTACACAGAAGCATGTCTACATCAAAACTGCTTTTAGTGCTCATAAAATCTGAATTTGTACTCAGCCAATAAAGGAGTAGTGTGTGCAACACTTTAAGTACAAACCAGTTGTCCAGAATACAGCGGAAGCATTGGCGCTCTAAAGTGCATGCTACTGTAATGACTCCAGCACTTTGTAAGTACATCCTCTGACCTCGGAAATGATGCCTAAGTTACTCTGGAAATAGCATCTCAACAAGTACAAGTTGCTGTTAAGTGACAAAGTGCTTTTCAGCATAGGCTTAAGAGGATGAGGTTCAGCAGTCCTGAATTTGTTGTGAGAGTGGAGGAGACAAGGAGTATTAGCATTGACTGGATAAGGTGTAAGCAAGTCGGAAAGCCGCCCCTTCAGTTTTCTGGTCCTCAAACTTTAACAGTATGGTCTAGCTAGGTGGTCCCATTTTCTTTTGTGATTATTTTAATTTGCATGAAATGTTTTGTGAGAGGAGTGGCACGGTGGCGCAGTGAGTAGCACTGCTGCCTCGCAGTTAGGAGACCCGGGTTCGCTTCCCGGGTCCTCCCTGCGTGAAGTTTGCATGTTCTCCCCGTGTCTGCATGGGTTTCCTGCGGGCACTCTGGCTTCCTCCCACAGTCCAAAGACATGCAGGTTAGGTGCATTGGCGATTCTAAATTGTCCTTGGTGTGTGTGCGTGCCCTGCCTGGGGTTTGTTTCCTGCCTTGCGCCCTGGGATTGGCTCCAGCAGACCCCTTTGACCCTGTAGTTAGGATATAGCGGGATGGATGGATGTTTTGTCAGAAAGCTGGCTCAGGGTTTGAGTGGTTTGCAGTGCTGCTTCTTGAATCAGTCATCCTGGGTTCAAATTCCATTCCCTGTCATTGTCTGTATGGAGTTTGCATGTTCTTTCCATGTGTATTCCTTGTTTTCCCCCCAAGGACGTGTGTGTTAGGCTGCTTAGTCTTAACTGGCCCATGTGGGTATGTGCATAAATGGGCACTGAGATAGAGTGGTGCCCTGTGCAAGACTGCTTCCCACCTTGTGTCAAAAGCTTCTGGGATAGACCTTGGCCCTACGATGAAATTAATTAAGTGGATTTGATGATGTTATGTTATGTTTTATGTTAAGTTATGCTCAATGATCACTTTCATTGTTTATTCTCCTGTTTCTTGCTTTTAGTACAAGTATTGTTTTGATGTATTGAAGCATGCTGGTAGACATATTCTACAATTGTGATTAATTACAATTGCTGCTCCTTTTCTTTATTTCCTTCCTAAGAGCCTTAGCACTAAATATGACTCTTTGTCAGAAATTATAACTGGAGTTTATTCTCTTAATCTCTATTAGTTTGTGACAAGGTGTCAGGTTATTAGAGCCCTCACGTTCTTTACCTGATGTCATGTGTTAAGACTTTAAATATGAAGAGGTAAGGATACCGCTTGGGCGGCTGTTGGCTTTTTCAAAACTTGCAGAAAAATATGGTTCAGTAGTTAATGAAGCACTTTTTTAGTCCTCCCGACCGCCATCAGGGGGGTAGTGCGCAATTTTCCACATTCTTATAGCAGCCCCCTGATTGTTGGGGTCACTGACAGCCGCAGATGCAACATGGAAGAGTGACTGGCGTGAACTTCTTGAAAACACGAAGGATATCACTGAGCACGTGAGAGCATGTCAGGAGCAGCAGCTGACAAAGGTTAACAAGTGACTCTATAGAAAACTAATTATTTTATTTGGTTCTATAAAGGTAGCCCTGTGCCGAGTCAATTATGTTAAACAGCAAAATGAATGTTGTACTGATTACAATGTCATGTGACTCACGGGAAACGGCTGACCTGCTGTGCTGAGCCTGTGATAGATTATTCATGCATTCAATAATTTGGTCCCCTTAATTAAGATTTGCTCATTTGCATATTTTTCTTAGCGATGGTGTTGCATTGTGTATGAGTATAATAAATAGCATCTTCAATGTTTTGCACCAGATGCTGTCAACATAATTAATTTCCTATTCATTCTCAGAAGAAAACATTTTGCCATTTCCAGCTCTGGGAATGAGCTTACTGCCTGTTACCTGCTATACACTGTTGCCACTTTAGTGCCTTGGTTCTGACAGTTTGCTCAATTAAAACAAAAATAGTTCATTTGCTTTCATCACAACTCTCGTGTGACCTTTTCCTGTTTATGTTACAGAGGTTAGGAGACTTGGCAGCCATATAGCCTCTCACAGATTACTGATGAAACTGGTGGAGTCATTCCAGCTTCCTGGGGTCATGGCTTTCACAAACCCAGATATCACAGCACCCTGTATTTATTTGTGAAACTTCAAAACTGGAGCTGGAAAGGCAGGAAACTTGATCGCAAATGAAGAAACTGACCAACAGAAATCTTGCTTTACAACTCTTTGTTGGAAGATTTAATTCCCTGGGGATTTGAAATGATGTTTTGTTTTCTCCAGTAGAAAGCAGAAATCACAGGTTCCAGTGCTGCTGGTGGTGGTGGTATGAAACATCTGGTTTTGATAGGAGACTTGTAGAGTTCAGGGGCCTCATTTATAAAACTCACAATCATATTGTAAATATGTGCACGTGAACATGCCTAGAAACACCTATATATGGAGCATGCTACTCAACCTCATATACAATATATGCACTCACAATACTACGGAACTTCACTGTCTGATAGAGCAGCTCCCCACTTTATGTATCGTGTCACCTCCACCTGTATTTATGAGTATCAGACTGCACTCCCCAGGCAAAATTATAGTACCTCTTTGTTGAATTCTGGGGGTCAGGGGAAGGTGTAAGGTACCATTTTCTGAGCAGGTAGCTGCTATGACCTGGCACATGATTGCGGTGACAATGAATAGTGCAGTCCATATGAAAAATAGAAGGTTCAGTCAGTTATCTTAACAATAAACCAGCCAATACGTACAGTAGAGTGAACTCTGTCAAAGCTTCTTTGCCTCCAGAGCCACAAGTTGAGCCAGGCCACTGAGTCATGATGTTTGCCAGTCTCATCTTGGCATCACTGATGACTTGGACATTAATGGAATGTCGCTGCCCACAGTTAACAAAAGCAGCTTCTCTCTTTTGTTTTGGTTCTTTATTTCACCTTATACAATTTCTCGTATTAGGAATTTGTTAGTTTTCACATACCCCTTGGGGTCAGAGTGCAGGGTCAGCCATTGTACAGCACCCCTGTAGCAATTGAAGGTTAAGGACCTTGCTCAAGGGCCCACCAGAGTAGGATCTTTTTTGGCAGTGACAGGGCTACGAACCAGCAACCTTCAGGATACCAGTGCCTTAGCCTCAGAGCCACCACTCCGTACCACTCTCTTGGTACCCTTATTGCCATATGAGTGCAGTAAATTGCCCTGATTTACAATAGGAGAACAGACTTCCTTTTTATGTTAGCAAAAAGATGTTATGTTTAATGTGTATGCACCCACAGCACTTTGCCAGTCAGTTAATGACTTCCAGCACAGTGGGCATGATGGAGTGAAGCCTAGTTGAGATATTCCTGACCTGTCAGCCAGTTTCTTGAGAAGTGACAGCATCTTAAAAGGGATTTAAAATGCAGTCTGTACATCAAGTGCATCATTTTTGAGGTGTAATATGTTTGCCACGCCAATGCACATTATATAAATGGGTCAGTGATATGAATTATTATGCATGTGAGTCATCACTTCCCTGGCTGCATTTCCCGACTTGATCAAGGGTGTTGTAATTTCCCAGTTTCTCCAAAGTGTTGAATATGCATGGGTCAGAGTTGCTGTAAATATACACATGTCCCCCCATCAACTTTTCTTTTATAAATCCCGATTTTTATGTGGAAAGCTGTATATGCACATTTCAAACCTCTTTTTGTGCATAAGCAAGCTTCATAAGTGAAGCCTAAGTGGAATGCTGTCGGTGTCCATTTCTGTAGCTAACAAAATATGGATGGAAAAGGCATTTCAGCATTTAATCTTTACTTACTAGAGGCTCCAATTGAAATCCTGGTAAACATGTTGGTTGTCATCCTAACTGTTTTCTCCATTTTCTCTTTCGCTCTCTCTCTCACACACACACTCTTAGTCTGTAAATGATGTTATCTTTTGAACACGTCCTGGGTCTCTTTTGGCAATGCTATTAAGGTTCAGGAACACCCATTGTCAGCTGCAAATGCTCGTTTCTGCTACAGTATTAAGACCTTTTGTGTTCCCCTGGAATGTTTCCCAAAAATGAAGATCTGAATAACATTCATTTACCTACAGTATATACAGAGCCCTCTTAATCCCTGAAGCCTATCCTAGCAAGTACATGGCACAAGGCAAGATCAATCTCTGGACAAGGCACCAGTCTCTCGCAGGGTGAACCAATTCAGTGTACCCAGTCCACTTAACCTGGGTGTCTTTGGACTACAGGGGAAAACTGGAGCACCTAGAGACACAGGTAGAATATGCAAACTCCATGCAGAGTGACATCCTGGTCTCCTTAATGCGAGGCAGCAGTGCTACTACTGTGCCACTGTACCACCCATATTCACAAGTATATATATAATTTATGTGTGTGTGTGTGAAAAATATATATATATACTAGGGGGACAAGCCTCCCCTTACGCCTTGAGGCACCCAACCCCCAATTGCGGCATAACTCGATCTTCAGCTAACTAAATACCTAAATACAAATAATGGAGTTATGAATAGATCATTTTTTTTAATAGTTTGTTCCTGTGGAAGAAAGTTTACTTGATCAAAAATAAAAACCACAACTTTCTTGATATTAAAAACCACGACTTTCTTGATATTTTAGTTTTTAATTTAAAAACAGAATAAGAATTTGAAAATCTAACAACAAAAATTTAAAGTTCGATAAATTCTGAAAAGAATGATACCAAATATAGATATGTAGGTTTTAAAATAAGCCTGATTTAAAGCGTGACAAAAAATGTGACATAAAATCATTGCACAAAATCGTTGCACTTTCAGCCTTTGGATTTATATATTTTGTGAGACGTAGCCCGAACACCATCAGACTGACACCGGCACTAGTGTACAACACACGCTTTTATTTCCAAAAGTCCCCAACACAGTCCCGCACTGCACACAGTGCTCCCGCACCATTCACCCCAAACCACGGGCCTTTTAACGTCCATGGGCCACCTTTCTTCCTCGTGCTGGAGCTTCGTCCTCCTCCAGCACCCGACTCTCGCTCCCTGACTGTAGGATGGCGGCCCCTTTTATAATCACCCGGATGTGCTCCAGGTGCTCGCTGATGTCCTTCTGGCGGCACTTCCTGTTGTGGTGGAAGTGCCACATGAGCACCCAGAAGCACTCCAGGCATCCCTGGAAGGTCATTCCTCCACCTTCCCAGGTGTGATGGAAGTGCAGATCTCCCAGGCTGTATGAGGTTTGGGGCGCCCCCTGGCGGTAGCCATGGGTCCCAACGGGTTTGAGCTTCCACGCTCCATCCCCGTGGTCCCCTCACTATCCAGGGTGGTTGCCCCCTTGTGGCTCAGGGGATGTATAGATTGCCTCCCGGTCCTTCCAGGTGTCCCGGCTGGGTCTGACCCCCAGCCTCCTGCCACAATATATATACATATCGTGAAGAAATCAAAACACAGAGAAGGAGGATTAAGAGTTGAGGAAATTCCTCTTATAATGCTGGATCAGAGAGTAATTGTAAATGACTGATGCCAGGTCATGCAGTAAGTATGAAACAGACATATGACAAAATATTCTAGTTGCTTGGGTGCTTTTATCTACAACAAAGAGTAAATGCAAACAGAGAAAATGAGTTGGCAGGAAGTGATATGAATTGATGAGGGTGGAGATGATGGCTTCTTCAGGAGGACAGAAGTGATGCTATTCTTGGGAGCCAGAAGTGAGGTAATTAATACGGGACCAGAAAGTACGTCTTAGGCAGAGGGAGGCAGAAGTGAAGTCATTACGGGAGGCTAGAAGTGACGTGTCATCGCGGGTCCGAGGTATTTCCTTATTGTTGTTTTTCTGTTTTTTTGGTGAAGAAAGAGAAAAGGCATTAGTGCTCCGCTCTAATCCCCCGTCTTTCGATCTTGCACGCTCGTTTGAACCATTTGGCTGCCCCCTAAGCTCACGTGTGTGACAATATACATGTACAGTACGAGGTGCGATCCAAAAGTTCCCGGAATGCATTTATTTAAAAGCATACACACCAAATAACAATTAATGGTGAACAGTTCCTTCAAAATAGTCACCCGCTGAGTTGATACACCAATCCCAGCGAGATTTCAACCTTTCGAAGCACCTCTGGAAGTCGTTTTTTGTCAGTGTGTTCAAGACGTTGGTTGTTACCACTTGGATCTCCTCCACCATCTCAAATCTGCGTCCCTTCAGCCTCATCTTCATCTTAGGAAATAAAAAAAAAATCAGAAAGCGCTAAATCAATGGAGTACGGAGGGTGGGGAATGGCAGTAAACTTTGTAGAAGCCAAAAATTCGCGCACAATCAGATATGTGTGAGCTGGTGCATTGTCGTGATACAAAAGAAATGACTTGCCAGCCCACATCTGAGGACGTGTTCGGCGAATTCGATTTCGCAAACACCTTAGAACATCCTTGTAGAATGCTCCATTCACCGTCTGTCCTTGTGGCACAAATTCCTTGTGGATGACACCCTTCACATCAAAGAAGCAAATAAGCATTGACTTGGTGTTGCTGTGAACTTGTCGAGCTTTTTTGGGTCTTTCAAATCACTCATTTTCACGAACAACCCTTTACAGACACAACCGAAGTTTAAACGAGAACTGCAACTTGAAAAACAATTGTGCTGACGTTATGGCGCGTGATAACAGCTCTCAAGGACAACTTGAACTGCTATCTAACGGCGATTGATATAACCAAACCCTTCTGGATGCAGAATAAATGCATTCTGGGAACTTTTGGATCGCACCTCGTATATACAGTATATACACACACACACATACACATGCATGCTGCATATAGGTACACATTAATTTTGCATTCTGTGCAGACAGGTTCAATTTCTGATTTCTTTAGGAAGAGACCCAGAATGGATATCCTGTACAACAGAATGACACACATACAGAGGATTCTTCAAAGAAGCAGAGAACAAAATGAAGGTAGAAGAAAGGAGAATTGTCCAGATGTGCTACAAATTTGTCAATTGAGCTTATCTAGCACTCTTACAGTGTCACTATGTATATGTTCTATAGGGCAGCCATGATTATGTATCTAAATGGTGGTTTATCAAAGAAAAAATGCAGATAATTGTGTTAAGATGCACAGCGCTGGGGTGCATTCATTAGTAAGAAATCATAATTATTAATCAATCAAACAGTCATTTACATCACATAATATCACCTAGTACAGGTTTCATAGGACATTCTGATTATACAAACTAACAGCACAGTATCAGTTATCATTTGTTATAAACCAGAGGGCTGATGCAGAGTTTTGCCAAGTTTTGCAAGGAGTTATCCTTAGGTCATCCTGGAGCAGCAATCTATTCAAGATAATATACCACAGTCCAGTGGTAGCAGTTGACCAAAAAGTGTGTCCTGTGGCACAGTGGTCAGCAGTGCCACCTCAAAGCCCAAGGGCTAGGGTTCCACAGTACAGAAATCACCATCTGTGTAGGGTTTACAGGTTTTCCAAATGTCCACAATGGCTTTCTTTGGGTACTCCATTTCCCTTGTGCTTCTCAAGTCCATGTGTAATAGGCTCTGTAGAACTCCTGACCATATATTGGTCCTCAGCAGTGTGATGATCTCTTATAAACTGAGCCCTTTTATGTTATACTAGGAAAGCATATTTTTCATTTAGAAGCCCTTGGCTAAGCTTATTGTTGTCATGGTGTATAAAGTGTGCCAGACCTAACTATCTTTCAGCATACTGCATAAGCATGAATACTGTTGGAAAGATTAAAGAATTCAGAGCTAGTAAGCAGTGAAAACAGATAAATGATTAGAGATGCTTGCATTTTTGCTCTGTTTGCTGTTCATGTCAGCATCAGGCTACTCATAAGGTAAGGCTGAGTCACCAGTGTGCCCGTATAGTCTTTTAAGGAAAATGTAAAGACTACCACGGTAATGATTACCAAGAAAACTAAAGGTATTTGTTATCTATGCCCAAATCACCATGTATTGTAATTCAAAAATGTGGCATGGGGAAACTCATATAGTGGCACCTTGCTATTGAACATTTGAAGGCAGTGGCTTGAAGCTCATTTGAAATTCGGCACAGAGAGAGTATTGCCAAAGTGCAGCTCCTGATAGCCTGCCATTCAGGTTTAATTTGGCAGATTAGTGAAAGGTCTGTGTTCCAGGCCAGCCAAAAATGACAATTCTTCCAAGGAGTAAAGAAGCTGAGTTTAGAGGTAAAGATGTTTCTGATTTGTGAAGGTTTGGATGACGATGGCTACATTTTGCACTTTATAATTTTTTGCTGTGGGAAAGGCCTTTAGTCTTCAGCATGTCTCTAACCATACTTGCACAAAAGAGTTATTATTTATTCAAAAACCCAAAAGAGTCATTATTTATTTACAGTGACAGAACAGAATTATCTATAACATTCTGAGGCACTGATTTGATTTATATTGTGTTTCTGCATTTCGCTTCTGTGTTCTAAAGTGAGATAATAGACAGAAGATTACATTAACATTGTAAAATGTAAAAAGAATGCGATTGTCTCAGGCTGATGCAAAGGGCTTCACTTGGTATGGCGGACAGATGTCTCACATATTGTCTCTGAAGTGGGCAGTATAGCAGTACATAAACCCACCTGCACTCTTCCAAATATGCTCTCCAAGCGACCTAAGATGTGTGGAGGATTGCTGAATCGACAAGTAGATTTACACTTTAGGGAAATCCTTTCAGAAATGTTAAAGCATTTCATGGATAACGACACAAAGGCTTCTTTTCTTGAAAGCGATCACAGCTTCTTGCCAATTCTGGAGGTGGTGAAGAGCTCATGAAAGGAACATTCTGCTCTGTCCTCAGTGATTATGCAGAATAAAATGCTAATCTGTCAAATTAATTATTTAACAATATATTTAAATGCTATTGCAGAGTTAAATACTACATAATATATGCTTGAGTGCATTTCGTCTGTCTGTTTTCTAAGCCCACTTTACCCATTATGGAACTTTATGAGGTGGCGGTGGGTACAAAAAAAAAACAAAACCTGCTTGCTCAATTTGCTGTTGCTCAGTTATGTCTCTGTACCATTTAGCAGCTTATCTTACTAGTTCAAATCATCCTTTTATCAATGCCACAAGCAGCTGTTGTGTTTATGCAGGCAGCAATTCTTAGTCTTCAAAAATGCATTGAGTCCCAAGGAAAGGAAAAGTACATGGAGTGAAGTTTCCAAATAGGAGAGAGGGAATTCTTATTGTGATGACATGGCAATCTATGGTGTTTTTGATCAGTAAATGGTGGCATTATGTAAAATGTTGTGTTCTATTTCCATTTTTTTGACCAATAGACTAATGATGCATCATTTTTTAAACCTATTAGTGTTCTGGTTATAAACTGCATCCCCAAAACAAAGCATTCTTTTTCCTGCTGTCTAATCTGGATCTTAAAGATCTATAGCAGTGGGTGGTATTTGAAACCCCAGGACCACATCCCTTCTAAGGTTAGAGCAGTGGTTCTCAACCTGTGGGGCGGGCCCCCCTAGGGGGGCGCGAAGATGTGAAAAAAAGAAAACAAGAATCAAAAATATGAAAAAAATATCTGTTGAAACCAAAACAAATTAACTTAAACTACATTCTGATACTAGAACAATAAATATAGAGTTAGATAAATGTCGATAAACGTTAAGTAGTATAATAAAATATGCATTTACATTTCAAAAAAAATGTTAGGTGGGCCGCGATTAAAACTGTTATGAAAACTCGGGTCGCAGATACTTAAAGGTTGAGAAACGCTGGGTTAGAGGATCCAGGCCATCTTATTTGAAGGATCAGTCTTCCCATTCTCTTTTTGGAAACCCCCTACTATCACCTTTAAATAAGTAGGACTGAGTATGGATTTCCTGGGCACTGCGGCTGACACTGAGTGGGTGAAGAATGCTTCCAATGCCTCAGGCAAGTTACAGAAAATATTTTTAGCATATTCTGATGGTAACACTCCATAAACACACTGCCTACTACCCATTTTCAGTTCATAATTGGTCTAGTAAGAAGATCCATAGCAGTAATTTCATTTTTCTGTCCAGCTACTTCACTGTTACACCCGTACTTTCATGAATTCTTAGCTCCTCAGATGTTACAGAAAACATTTAGAATTTCTGCAATTCAAGGGATATGATCCTTACACCTGTGATTATATGGAAACCTGCCCTTAATAACTTGAAAATTTGCTTTTAGCTCTGTCCTTCCCACAAGGTACAAGCCTTTCTCTTAGTGCAAACCAGCAGCTTGAGTTTAATAAATACTCACCAGAATGTTCTGACTAGGTATCACCTACATAATGGATACTGAAATTCAGGCACCATCTTTGTTATTAACATTGAGGGCAAACTCATCCTAAATGATGAAAACTGAAAGTCGGATATATCCTAGGTAATGAATATTGAATGCCAGACTTGACCCATGTAATCAGTAGTGAAAGCCAGTCGAAAACCAAGCACAACCTATGAAAAGACTATTGCAGGAGCATGTTGAATTATAAAAAAGGTGAAAGCTGGATAAATCCTGTTTAATGAATATTGAAAACTAGCCAAAGCCCACCTAAGGTTAAACACATCCTGCCTGATTATTAGTCACAATCGAAAGAGAAAAATACAGAAAGCATCACAAATCACATGTGGTGAACACTGAATGACAGACATACTCCACACAATGGATATTGAAAGTTTGACATATCCCACGTGAATACTTATTGACCGACACAATGAGTGAAATAAATATTTAGTATTGACACATTCTTTGTAATGAGTATTGAAAGCCAATCACATCGAATACACCAAATATTGAAAACAATAAGCAGCTCACATAATGAAAACTAAGAACGTCCTCTGTTACCTCTTGTGGAGTACTAAAAGCTGTACATGACCCACATAATACTGAGAGTTGGACACAACTTCCATAATTAAGGCTGCCATGTCACTGTTTAAATGCTCTGCATCTCAATGTTTCAACTCCCAAAGTTGTTAAAAAATGTTTACCTTTGTCTATATACCATATTAGGGCCTGGGTATTATGTTAAACTGTATCCGGCCCTGCAAACTGTACTCCAACTTGCAGGGAAAACTTGGGGTTTGGTGGTAGGATTGTCACTCCAGATGCCATAAAAACTTCATTCAGCTCCAAAATGGCAGACATGGCTCCTTTCTGCTCTCAGCTGGAGTAGCTATGGGTGGCTGTTCACATTATGAAGTGGATGGGAGATAGCCCTTGGGTACCTCATCCCCGTAAGAGTCAAAACTGCCAGAAAGCCAATGGGATCAGGCCTGTTGGGGATTGGAACTGGTGTGGTGCTGAGGTGTCATCCACTGCATGGAAGTACTTGTGTCCTAATTTGAGGTGGCCCATCCAGGTAGGCGCGTGGAACATCTTGTCTCTCTGCCATGACAATCATCTTCCTTATTAGTGTGGTCATTCTGATGTCTGTCATACTCAGAGAATAACTCTTGCTGTGGCGAATCTGCTCCTTCCAATGGTGTCCATTGTCACTGCTTTTGTATCATGAGACTCTCCGGGTGCCTTATCTGTTGTCTCCATGTATGCTATCAACCATGGTAGATGGGTGCCCACGAGGTGACTTCAGTGCAGTCAATCCCCGTGGGTCTGGCAACTGTAGTGAAATTGGCTCCATGTTCCTTGACTTTGTAAAAGGTCAGGGCCTGCAGATCACTGGATCATGGTTCCAGCGCCCTGAGCCGCATTGTTGGATGTGGTACTCCAATACTGGTGGTGCAGTAAAGGAGATCGATCACATCCTCATGGGCAGATGCAGGAGACTCCTACAGAACTGCAGGGTCTACAGAAGTGCCCAGTTTGTGAATTCTGACCACAGACTTGTTGTTGCTACTCTGACAATCCAGCTTAGATCCTACTAGGAGAATCAAGCTGGACCTGGCCAGACTCCAAGATCAGGCTGTTTCTAACGAGTCTGCACGCAGTTTGTATGAGAAACTTGCAGACTTAAGTGCAGCTGCCAGTCCTAATGTGATGTGGGAGACCTTCCATGACAAGACTCTGAAGGTTGCTGAGGAGTGTGTTGGTGTTGCTAGTGTTCCGAGAAGGAGGTACTTCTCGTAGAGCACCCTAGATATCATGGAGAGGAGTCACAACACATGGCTTGATGGCAACTCCGATCTCTAAAGGGAACTGAGAAGGATAGCTGCGAGGGCTCTTAGGGCAGATAAGGAGGCATTTGTTAGAGGAATCTGTGAGCAAGTGACACACCATCTTACAGAGGAATTGAAGCATTATGTACACTCAAATCTGTTCTTCAGGGAGTCGCAGTCAGGGCAGGTGATGGAATGGTCCTTATGGATGACGCTGCAATTGTGACCCGCTGGGCTGGCTACTTTGAGTAGCTTTTTAAAGCTGATCCTCCGGCTAGGACATTGGACATCTCTGAGTCCACAGTTCTTGAGGCTGATCCTCCAATTAGCTGTGAACCACCCGGTCTCATTTAGATTGCACATTTGGTGAATCAGCTAAGAGTAGGGAAAGCTGCAGGGATCTGTGATATCAGGGGTGAACTTCTCCAGGCTGGTAGTTTCCCAACTGACTGGAAAACGGGACTTGTCATCCCTGTCTGGAAAGGGAAGGGTGATCACCTGGATTGCAGCAACTACAGGGGGAAAACACTGCTCTTGGTGCCAGGCAAAGTCCATGCTAGGCTCATCCTCAATAGGATCTGTGATCACTTGCTCACCTACCAGCTACCAAAGTAGTCTGGTTTTATGCCAAAGAGATCTACCATAGACCACATCCTGGCACTGAAGGTTCTCATCGAACCCAAATATTAATATCGGCACAGTTTCTTTGCAGCCTTTGTCGATTTTCGTAAACCATTTTCACTCAGTTGATCAAGCTGCCCTGTGGGACATCCTGAGACTTTGTGGGACCCCCCTGAAGTTGCTGGATATCATGGCCAGCCTGCATACTGGTACTGTGAGTGCTGTACAGAGTAGAGGCAGAACCTCTCTGTTTTTCCCAGTAGAATCTGGGGTTCATCAGTGGTGTCTTCTTGCTCCTACTCTGTTAAATGCTTGCATGGACTGGGTGTTGGGCAGGGTCGTGGGGTCCAACGACTGTGGGGCATCTGTTGGTGAAGAAGGATTCACAGATCATCACTTTGCCATTGATGCTGTGATCTTTGCGAAGTCAATGGAGTCTCTGATCGGGACTCTTGATAGACTGAGCGAGGAGTCTGAGTGTCTGGGCTTGCAAGTATCCTGGATAACAGCCAAGATCCAGGGCTTTAATGACCTCTTGGGCACAGCCATCAGCAGTGTGTCTGTCTGCGAAGGGAATATCAACCTCGTTGAGAAGTTTACCTACCTTGGCAGTGACATTCATGTCACTGGTGACTCTTCCTATGAAGTCAGTTGACGGATTGGGAGAGCTGGGAGGTCATAAGGTCGCTGGAAAGGGGTATGTGGCTCTGCCAATATCTTTGCAAAAAGACAAAGGTCCAATTCTTTAGAGTCCTGGTGCTTCCTGTTTTGCTATATTGTTGTAAGACATGGACGCTATCCAGTGACCTGGGAAGAAGACTGGACTCCTTTTGGTACTGCGTCTCTTGAAAGAATCCTTGGGTACCGCTGGTTTGACTTTGTGTTGAATGAGCAGTTGCTCACAGAGTCCTGAATGAGGCACATTACCTGCATTGTAAGAAAGCATCAGTTACGGCACTGTGGCCTCATGGTGTGATTCCCAAAGGGTGGTCCAACTCACAGGATTCACATTGTTGAGGACCCAAGCAGCTGGACCAGGCCAAGGGGCTTTCCATTTAACACCTGGCTGCATCAGATATTGGATCATTTCTGGAAGGTGGGAATGGACCTTGTGTCTGCCTGGGAGTTGCCAACTGGGATCTGAGCTGTTTCATTGTGTGGTGGGTGCAGCAATATGCTGTCCCAGTGCATGCTCTCCAACCTGACCTGATCTATACACCCCGTGTAAAGAAAGTCCACTTCTAACACTTACCAGACAGATTTTGCATCCACTGTTTGTATATAACCAGCATGTCTCACTAGCATGGTGCTTGGATTTGAGTGACGTGCAGGTCATGCATTCTCTTTTTTAGGGACTAAAGCAGAAAACATGCTGCATACCGTATGACAAGGTCTTCAAATAGCACCACAGCTGATGCTTGCTCTGTTTAAATTTAAAAATTTAGACAAGTTAGCAATTCAGTTGGTGTTGAGTCAGCAGAAAGGGAAAACATAGATTTCTGACATTTATGAAGTCATATAGCAGGTGTACAATTAATGAACACTGAAAACCAAGCACATCCCACATAATGAATACAATGAAAGTAAGCAACACCCACATATTCAATATCAAATACCTGACATTCCTTACATAATGAATATTAAGTGCAAAATATGATGAAACATCACCTCTAATTGGATCTAATAAATCATCTAATAGCCGACTTGATTATTACCTTGCAGATCATTTCACAAGTGACCTGGTTCTAAACTGGTGTAATAGGCCACTTCTGTTCATTGTCACATTGTGCATTTTATCTACACTGCTTGCTTTCTGACTCTTCTTACTGTGACTTTTCCACCTCCTTATAAAGCAATGTGGTTTGTTCATAAAGGTGAACATTTTTCTTTTCCTTTCCATAATCCTTTTTCAGCCTGATTTGCCTTATAGTTATTTGACTTGAAAGTTAATCATCGCAAATAACTAATAAAACACAAACTAAAGAAATTTATATTTGTGAAACAAGCAGCTTCTTCATGATAATGAAGAAAATGGCTAATGTCTTTTCCTGGCGCACATGTGCTAAGTGAATGTGTAGGATCTTGACAGCCATTTGTAGGCCTCCCACCTCAAATGGAAATGAGTTGGGAGGCCTACAAAGCAGAATGGAGATGCCAAATAGGTATAGCATTATGGAACCCCAGGGTTAGAAACAGCCCTAACAATAGCAAATGTAGCTTTATCCACAGTCTATTATTTTTTTGTACCACTAGGTGTGCCCAGATCTAAAAAATAAATACTACAGATACTGCATTATTTAAACAGAAAACAGTATTGTATACCACACATTTATTGTTAAGTTTTATTAATGTGGGTTTACTAGTAGGAACATATTTGTACATTGTGAGGGACAGCATGCTGGGACCAGCTTCCCGGCCTGAGTTGTTTTGGGGTCCTTACCTGGACATGGAAGGACAGAGGAGAGCAATAATTCCTGCTTATTTTCTCCCCCATATGCTAGAGGACAACAGCCCTGAATATCGGTACTCATTCAGACACCCACAGGGAATGCTGGGAATTGTAATTCAGGAGCACAGCCCTGCTGGGATACATGGCTGCCGCTAGGGAGTGCTGCAGGGAGTTACACTTGCTACTGTTTGGGACGTCTGTATGGCCCAGAAGTGCTTCCAATGGGTAAAGCCCTGGTGCCGGAAATACTGTGGGGTCCTCCATAAAAGGGACTGCACTGCCTTGTCCAGGTGAGTCAGACCTGGGAGTGGAGACAGGCAACACTCGCCTTGGAGGAGTAGCAGTTGTGGCCCACCAGGCTGGCACCGCCAACTTAACCCGACACAGACAAGCATGGGACACAAGTTTAAGGCACACACTTTTTATTTTTGTTTTTTTCCTTGTGGGAAACTCCTTCCCCATTTCCCACAGGCACAACACAGTCCAAAGCACAAGCACAGCACCAACACAATAGCCTCTTCCTTCACTCTTTTCCTTCTCCACGCCACTGGTCAATTTTCATCTTCCTCCTCCCGACTCTGGCTCTCCCAGTAATAGCTGCTGGCTCCTTTTATAAGGCCCCCGGAAGTGCTCCAGGTGCTTGATTACTCATTTCCGGCATCACTTCCGGGTGTGGTGGAAGAACTGCCCATAATGGCTCAGCAGCTCCTGCTGCAGGACCTCCTGGCGGCACCTGCGGATCCCAACAGGGCTGCACCACACTCCAACTCCTATGAAGCCCTGCAGGAGTCCGAGGCACCACTGCAACCCAGGGGGGTTACTATCTAGTGTCCTGGGGAGGAAACACTCTGGTCATGCATGCTCCCCCAGGCCTCCCAGCATGAAGGTGTCCCACCCTCATGCTACACAGTGCACATAGAGGGAGACAGGGAGAAAGAAGAGACAACCTGTGTGATTGTTATAAAAGGTATTTTGTAATAAAGCCTCACTTTTATTTGAACCTGGGTCTTGTTTTGTGTATTGTGTTTGGAGTTTGGGGCTCAGTGGCACGCCCCCCACCCCTCCAGACTTCACATTTATGTTTTGAGAATACTGTTGTGTTGTATCATGGGTATGGTGGAGAATTATCTGTATTTTAACAATAGACAAAGATTGACTCATTTAGTTAGGAAATTCACTTGTGCTTAGAGCCTCTCATTTAGATCTTCATTCTTCCAAGAAATTCAAGAAAGTGATCTCATATTATAAATCTGAGATGAAACTCAGATTTATATCTGATATATCTGATGAAACTGAAAAGAGAAGATATCTTATGGGTGAAGTTTTAGTGCTGGTTATACTTGAGGACAAATATACCGTCAGACAATTACAAAAGCAAGATAGACCATAACATGTAACGGTGAGTTTGACTAGAGCACCTTTAAATTGATTTAATGTGTGTGATGGTGGCATTTGGAGATACCTTCATATAAATGGTTGCCTGTTTTAAAAATCATTAGTGACATTAAAGGTGTAATTTCAGGCTTTCAACTAAATGTCTAATGCTTCAGATTATGTGACTCAGTTTTCTGCCACCTTCCTCTGCATTTGCGATTAAGTAACCATCAGGCAGTCTATGTGCAGGTACAGAGAATAAAAAGTCACAAGTGGCTTTGTTTTAAAGTGGATCTGAAAAATGTGAGTTTGAAAAGTACAGGATATATATAGCTTTATGACCAAATGGCTGATTGATCAGTAAGCCACCTGAGTTAAAAAACACAGGCTAATATAAATGAAAATATGAGCAAAAAGTCAAAACAATGATAAAAAAAAAACAAGAACCAAAATGCCTCAGTAAAAACATTGGAAAAGGGAAAGTGCTGATAAATAAAGCCTGGATAAATAATGAAAACAGAGTATAGCGATACCTGCGATGGACTGGCTACCTGTCCAGGGTTGGTTGCTGCCTTGCCCCCTATGCTGTCTGGGATAGGCTCCAGCACCTCTTGCGACCCTGGTCTGGATTAAGCAATTTAGAAATTGACATGACATGATATGACAGCATAGTGATAGTTAAGAAGACAGCCTTTGGTTGAAGGCAAGCCAGAGGAAGACTGTCATAGAATGACTATAATTTAAAGCTGGCCATTGCACAGATCAAATGGTGTGTTTGTATGATGGACCTTAATGAACATAATGAATAGACGAGTGTGACTGATCATCCTATATAACACACAAAAAATTAAACAATGAAGCTTCTCAGATAGTCTGAATGTGGTATACTAGAAAAATGTCTACAGCTTGACATTTCAAAAGACAGTTAGGGCCTTCCACAATGACATATGCTAGAAAGAGATTTTTAATCTATAATGAATCTGTGGAGCAAGATCCAAAGTGCATCACTGTCAGGAGAGTCATGTATAAGCATTAGGAATGTTATTGTAATCATTGCCCTAAAACAGGACCATTTTCCCCATAAATTTCAAAGTGATCTTCTCCACTGTCTTACTGTGTTTGATTGAAAGTGTACTGTGATGTGGCACATGCACATTACCTGAGATATCACCTAGCTGAAAATCTGCTCGCCACTTGCAGGAACGGGGTAGATAGCCAATAAACACATCTAAAGTCTCAGCTCCCGGAAGGAGAACTGATACTGTAAATTTAAAATGTTAAGAAAAATAAATAGATGAAAAAGCAGTGACAGATGTTTAACAATTATACAGGATGTTAGGAAAACTAGGACAGTGAGGAGGTGTTTTGGGAGTCTATGTAGATTATAGCCTTGCTCAAATTAAGGGCAATTTTATAGTTTCATTACCAAGCTGGCAGTTTAGAGATTTACAATTTGAATGTTTTAACATGATTAGATCAAACAAGCAAAAAACATCTCTCAAATCAGCTCTGTCTTTGTGACTACAGCATTAGTCTTTAAAGTCTCCCCATATAACACTTTAGCAGTTTCATCTTCTGCTTTGACTTTGTGGATGCAGGGTTTTTTTCTTTATGATAATTATTGCAGATTTCTGTCATTCACAATCTGTACCACACAACTGGGAACCATCCTTTAAGATACTAACAAATAAATTTGAATGTGTTTCAGTTCCTAAGTTTGTTCTATGCTCCACACCTTAATTATTACACGTGGATTCCCCATTTTAATTTTAAGAAAGAGTGGATGATTTCAGTGAACTAATGTGGAGACTTGCGGTTTATGGTACACCAGTCCTGTCACTGATTACCAGTCACTTTGCCTGATGTGTATCTCATTTCCATTTTTGGGATTTATCCCACGTAAGGTAAAGTGGATGTTGTTTCATTTTGTTATCCTTTTAGTGTTACATGGAGTATATCAAACATTTGTTTTAACTGCCTTGTGAGTTTCATCTGAAGTGTTCACTAAATATGAGTTAAAATGCTGACGTTAATGTGCCACTATCAGAGACACTGATGGCTATAATTCAGCTTTGCAACCACTTGGTGGAGATACCAATGTTCCAGTTGTCAACCAAAAGGTTGCACCTTTGTGCACACAAGAAACCAACAGCAAACAGTCAATGCCATCCTTCATAGCCCAGAGTCAGCATTAACTCGGCACTATGGTTTTTGTGTTAGCCATGGTTTTGCTATGAAAAATAATTACTACAAGAGAAGACCTAAATGTCTAAATTCTAGTAATAACCCTTGTATAGATTAATAAATTATGTTATTTTTTTTTTTTTTTTAAGTTTGCTTTAGTCAATATTTCACAACCACTAGGTTGTGACCCACTTTTGGGTCTCGGGCTGCTGCTGCTGGGGCACAGCTTGACATAGTTGGGTGTACCAGTGTGCTATGATGAGTCCTGTATTCCCATCTTTGCACCAGTGGTTCATGTTGAGTCCCATATTTCCATCTTCACTGACGACTCTCCCACAAAGGAGGACGCTTCACCAACGGCGGCAACTCTGACATTTGCGCTCATTTCACTAAGGCATAAAGCACACTGATGTTCATGCATATTTCACCAAGGGCAGACAATTGTCTGTCATGCTAACACTTACAGAGGAAAACCTGGGTTGTGACACAATTAAGTATACATACTGGCTTGAATTGAATTGAATTAATGTACAGTGTGAAGGCTAAGGGGTGCCAGAGAGCACCAAACCCCAAAACACGACCACACAAGACAGTCCACAAATCATAAGTCGCTTTCTCTTCTCTTAATCACCTCTCTCTCACCACCACACTGCAAGTGTTGCCTTCCTTCCTTCCTCCCAGCTCCAACTTGCCTGGATTTAGCAGTACGGCCCCTTTTATTGATGACCCAGGAGTCTTTCCAGTGCCAGGGCTGTTGCCCATTAGAAGCCCTTCTGCATTACACGGAAGTCCCACATAACAGGGAGCTCATCTCCCTGCAGCACCATCTTGTGACACCCACAGACCCCTGCTGGACTGCACTGCCTGACTACATTCCCTGCTGATTCCCAAATGTGTGCCAATATTGAGGGCCACTGCCATCTAATGACTGGAGGGGGAGGAATAAACGTCCCCCAGAAACAGTCCTTCCCTAACCTCCTCTTCTATCCCGGCCAGGGATGGTGCTACACATACATAATTGCTGCCCGGATACCTTATTGTCCACTTGGGGCTTCATGTCCAGGTAAAGTATTTTCCCAATTCCTTGCCTGTCCATCCCATGTGCCACCTACAACAGAAGTAATTTTTTTTTCTTCTGTATTTTAACAAATTTGTGTCTTTATGTGTAATAATTCTGTATTTAGCAATTTGTAAAGTGAATACTTGTATTTTTCTTAGAACTTGTCGTAGTGCTCTGCACCTGCAATCAGTGAAGGGTGTTATACAAAAATAAACTGATTCAGTTGAAAAAAATAAGAAACAATAAAGTGACAGCCTTACTGAATTTTCTACTTAGTTATTGGCATTGCCAGAAGAAAAGTAATAATTCATTGATTGATTAACATTTATCATTCCATTCTTCACATCTTCTACACGTCTACTGTTAAGTGTTGGGGCAGACGACTGGGGCTCTTGCCCAGCCAGGACGCCTGGAGGATGAAGACCAGGAGAGAGAGGCAATATCTCCACTGGGACACAAGATAGCATTTGGACGATTCTGGAGGCATGGAGTGCAGCATTTTCGCCACACCAGGAGGTGCTGCAGGAAGATTGTTAGGGAACACCTGGAGCACATCCGGGAACAATATAAAAAGGGCAGCATCACTCCATTCTGGGAGCCGGAGTCAGAGGTGGAGGACAGAGCTTGTGAAGGGAGGAGTAGAGGTGGTAGAAGAAGAGAAAAAGAGAAAGATAATAGAGAAGGAGAAAGGACTAAGTTATTGCAGTGATTTGAGCACTGTGTTAAGGTGCTGTGTGCTGAACTGGAAAACAAGAAGTAAAAAGTGTAATTTTTGTGAGTGTGTCTGTCTGTGTCAAGTTGAGTGGCTGTTATGCCCTCTACAGTTGTCACACTGGTGTAGTCAGCAGGATTCCTGTCCGTTTTGTAAGGCAGGAACCTGCATTAAAAAATCAGCGTGTGCCCTGAACTTGTGTCTCACGATTGTCTGTGTCAGGTTCAGGTGGCAGTGCCAGCCTGGGTGGTCCACAGTGTATAGTTGAAACTGAAACTGAACATGTCTGAGGCACATTTTGGGATGTTCACAATGGCAGATCATTGCACATCCCAGATGTGGATACATATAAAAAGAAACACCTGGTTGGTAGAGTTTATCACACATGCAGTATGTGAGCGTAACTGTGCAAATCAAATTTTGCTTAGTATTCTGAAGA
The DNA here is from genome assembly GCA_026402145.1 of Polypterus bichir lapradei. Lineage (NCBI taxonomy): Eukaryota > Metazoa > Chordata > Cladistia > Polypteriformes > Polypteridae > Polypterus > Polypterus bichir. The sequence continues at coordinate 90,121,700 of JANRMT010062814.1, read as the reverse complement.
TCAGAGGGACTGCTTGTGTGTTCGGTTACTTTTTTGGAAGTGTACTTTACATTTTGACTGTCAGGGTCAAACATTTTTTGGGAGGAAGTTGACAGTTTTGCAGTGTTCAGTGGGTTGTACATAAATCAGTACTATAGTTAGGGTTATGGATAGGCGTGCAAAGCGAGCGTTTCCCTCTAAGGATAGGCTGTTTGTCCATATAACAGATACCCTGATAGTGCCCTCCAGCAACTTGCTGTGATTGATTGTTGTTGCAGGGGTAATTTTTTGCCCAATTAAAATGGTCCTTTTACATTGATATTGTCCACACAAAAACTCTGAGAATTAATACATAAATAAATAATTGGATGATTTAATTAATGCATTGTTGCATACACATATGTCCTGCAAAATATTGTCAGTTAGTTACTTTTTTTCAGTTTTTTCTGTGACAGTACTATCTGAGCATTCAGTGTTGAAGACACTCTCTAAAACACACTGCTCTGTTTTCTCAGTGTCATTGTGCAGAGGCAGGGGCCATTAGATGGTGATAGACTCTGTCACGCGGGGTGCCTTGGGTGACATACATTAGCAGAAGTTTGAACTTGAGTGAGGATCATTGAGGAAGCATGCAGTGTACCCTCAGAATACAAGAGAACTGGCAACCCAGCAGATGTTGAGTTGAGTGACTGGAGGAGAGCAAAAGAGCAGCCATGAAGGTCTAACAGGAGATAATAAGTGTCTAGGCCATTAAAGAACACACTGTCCTTGGTTGGAATGGACCCCAAGGAGTGTTTAAAGTCACTCTATACCAGAGGGTTAGGTAAATCAAAGTTAGTAGGAGAGGACAGTGATCTCATGGTACTGTCACAAATATCTGGGAGACATGCAAGTAAGGATTTCAGTATCCACATAACAATAGATTTGAACTTGAAATTGAAAGACTCAGTAGCAGAGGAAGATTTTTGTACGCTGTTGTTCTTTTGTTCTATGTATTCTTCCTTCGTATGGTGCTTCTCTGTGCATTTTAATAGAATAAGCATGTCATTTTTAATATCTGTCTTTGTTTGGCATAACATAAGATGTGAAAAGAGGCAGGAGTGAAAAAGGGGTAAAACTAAAAGAGATACAGAGAGCCTATTCAGGTTAAAACCTTTCAGTCACAAGAATTGTCATAGATGATTCTTTACCTCAGTTCATTTGATAAGATGACAAAATTCGAATACCATATATTTTTTAAATAAATGGGCAAAATAATCTGCATATTGAGAAGAAAAATCATATAGTTCTTTTTCCTGATCTTTCATTCAGTGCTTGTCATATTTTGATTCCTTAGGGAAGTGGCAGTCAAAATGTATTTTTTTAAAAGCTGCACCCCTGGACAGATAGGATTAAAACAGCCATCCACTCATCAATCAAAGAATTGTTGATGAAATATTGCCAGCTACAGAGATCAGGCAGCCACGTCTTGTTGCAAAACAAACTGATCTTATCTCCAAATAATAATTTCTGAAGGACTAGGCTTTCCTAGACATTTTTACCACATCAAAATTCTTCCTCTGAAGGCAGAGCTGAATGACAATGATACACGTCTTTTTTTACTCTCTTTTCTTGAGGAGTGTGGCAACTCTGGGCTGCAAAAGAATTTCCTAAATCAGGGTGCTTTCAAAAAATGCAGAGAACAATACTAAGCTAAAAAATTTGTATAAAAGTTAAAAGGCAAGAGTACATGTACATGACAATTAAGCGTTGATCCTCCAGAAGATGAGAGGTTTTGTTTGGGTGATAGCTACAGTAAATGACTTTCTGCAGGTTCCAAACACTTGTTATTCCTTCATCATGTAAGGAAATTAATATCTAGGATGCATTCTGTAATCTAAAAATGTCATTCAACTGAATGTCTTTAAAAACAATGATAGCATGTTTAGTGTCATTGGTGAGCTGTAGGTGAGCCCCCTCTCAATAGAATGCCTGCATATTATAGGACAATCAAGTTAGTTATTGACCTGACAGCTTGTCTATGTATCAGAACCATGACGAGAATATGCACACTCCATAAAAAAGTTTCCTGGTTCCCAAGCACTCTGAAAAGCTGTCCCACCATGCTGACTTTAATTTGAACATGTAATTTAAACACAATGCTTGTATCTACTGTATGTGTTGTTTAGGTGTTTGTCTGTGTGTACATCTTGAATGCTCTTGTCTTACAGACCTAATAAAAACACACAAACAATATACAAACACAAATGGAGACATTAAGTAAGTGGTCCAGCTACATTCAACAGTTATTATTCGTTCAATTACAGCCTCATTGCATAGAGTCGGCCTTCAGATTTTCTCATGTAACTTTTCAGCTTTAATCACCCCTAGTAATTTACTAAATTGCTACCAATAGAATGAAATCCCATTAATTACTGTGTAAACAGAACCGTACAACGTGCTTATTGCTGAAAATAGTGCTTTTGGTTAGTTGTGATAAGGAAGTCAATATTCTCTTACTGACAATAAGTAAATAAATACTGATTCTCCTGTTCAGGTATGTACACGAGAGCTGCAATATCCAGTAATTGTAAGTCCGGAGAACTTCATCATCCTCCTTCTTCAAAACCTCTGCCACAGATACATCTCATTGCGGACTTGCTAAAGGACCATGCAGCCTATTGAGCACCCGAATAAATCAGCGCACATGTGCTGACAGTGATTTTATAAAATCGAATTTTCAAGTCTGAATTTGAGGAATCTGCCTTATCTGCTGCTTTATTGTTTAAAGATTCCACCAATGAAAAATTTTTGTACATACCTAAAAGTTTACCCTGCCACTATTTTGGTTTAAGTTAGTAAGTCAGTAAATAACATTGTTGTGTGTAACAGCTTTGGCAGTAACGTCATCCTCCGCTCACACTTATCTTGAGCACTTCCCTGAGAAACAGATACTTTCAGTAGGTGATGTACCTAATTTTCATTTGACAAATCATATTATCAGATGTTTCTTGACAATATATCTTTTGTAATATCTGATCACTTTAAATCTTGGCTATTTATGGGCGTTTTAATGAACTTGTTTAACAATGCATACCAAAGGCTACTACTGTCTGCTCCATAGTCTTTGTCAGTGTTCATTCTTCAAATCCATCTGATGCTTCAGATTAAACTAAGGCCTTCAATAAATGTATTTATGGTGACAAGCTATTGTATTGATTTTTCTAGATATTAACCAAGCTAGTCATTATCGTCTAGACCTCATTTCCTTTTCACATCTTGCATTATCTCTTGGTAGGAACAGTAGGAATATGAACTCTCTATGTATTTTAATACATTCTTTTTTAGAGACATGTTGTGTTTTGATCACATACTCTGCTCTGTACATGTCATGATATGATTTTGAATTACATTTTTTCTTGCTTCGTTTTCAGTTTTTTACATTTCTTCTCTCTGTTTACGGTTTTTAAATCTGTAGTATTCATGTCTGTTACTGATTTGTGGAATTCTCTTGCTTAAATGGTCCTAAAAATATTTTATACTTTCAAGTGACGCCATTTTGTTTCTTAATAGATCCCACCATTTTGTGCCGTATTGTTGTAGCAGTTACTATGGTGTTGCTGATGTAGACATCCAAGGGTTATACTGTGTGGGTCATCAGATGTCAAGGCTATAAAGGGCAGCTCCATGCATTTCCTGGTATCCGAGATTAGAGAACAAACTTTTCCTTGTTGTTATTCACGTTTGTGTTTGAGTTTTTTTTTGTTTTTTGATGAAAGATATGATGAACAATTAGTTAAAGAATCCACGCTTAGCTTTTGGTAACGTTTCATCGTCTGGTTGCAGTCTTTCCTTGCATTTCCCTGCTTAGGCATTAAGAATATATTTGACAATACTATTAATTCATTTTTTTCCTGCAGTTTTATTTAGAGGTTTAACTTGTCACTAAAATGGGTCTTTGATTTACAAGCATTTATTTTCAAGCCATATTTATGAAATATATTATGAACTCAATTCACTAACAGTGTTCATTTTGTTGATAATAACAGCACAGTATTGTCTGCATAATACATATTGTTGATTATCCTTCCTGCAAAGTCTGAAACCACCACAAAACTTCCAAGTTCTCGTCTCATTACTGAGTCAACAAATATTTTGAAGAGACTTGCTGAGAGTATGCAGCCTTCTCTGACTCTCCTTTTTGCTCAACTAATCCAATAATTCACCTCATATCCTTGCTGTGAACTCTTGTGTTTAATAAAGTTTAGAGATTAGGTGTATCGAATGTATAGAAGAGCAATCCAAAGTTTTTTTATGGTTACTTAGTTGCAAGCTTTGTCATTGTCAATAAAACAGAAGTTTATGGGACCTTGCGGTCTCATATTCTTAATATTTTGTACTGTATGTGCACCCTGGTACATCTGCCATATCCAAATCACACCACTTCTTCTGCTAGAGGAAACACCACCTTTTTCTATATCCTTTCTTTCTTTCTTCTTCTTTTGGCTGCTCCCGTTAGGGATCACCACAGCAGATCATCTTCTTCCATATCTTTCTGTCCTCTGCATTTTGTTCTGTTTCACTCATCACCTGCATGTCCTCTCTCACCACATCCATAAACCTCCTCTTAGGCCTTCCTCTTTTTCTCTTGCCTGGCAGCTCTATCCTTAGCATCCATCCATCCATTATCCAACCCGCTATATCCTAACTACAGGGTCATGGGGGTCTGCTGGAGCCAATCCCAGCCAACACAGTGCACAAGGCAGGAAACAAATCCCAGGCAGGCTGCCATCCCACCGCAAGGCACATACACACCCACACACCAAGCACAATTTAGAAACGCCAATGCACTTAAGCTGCATGTCTTTGGACTGTGGGAGGAAACCGGAGTACCCGGAGGAAACCCACACACTGGGAGAACATGCAAACTCCATACAAGGAGGACCCGGGAAGCGAACCCAGGTCTCCTTACTGCGAGGCAGCAGCGCTACCACTGTGCCACCGTGCCACCCATCCTTAGCATCCTTCTTCCAATATACTCAGCTTCTATATCCTGTTTAGTATTATTCATTTTATTTGCATGTCATGTAAGAGAAATGGTTTGATAGTTCATACACTCTCTGACACTCTGTTTTTTGGCCAAGGTGCTGTTGCTATCTGATGGAAAAAATCACATTCCAAAAGACTAACATAAGCAAGATGGACTGGGAGAAAGCAAAGTCTTTAAATAGGCCAGAAACTGAGAACAGTCAATCATGAAAGCACAATGCAATAATCAAAACCTGAAGTCAAAAGAAACAAAGCCAAAATATGATCTGCCTAAGAATTCTTTCCCTAAATAACTACTGACCACCACAACATTTATTTGCTTGTTTTTGTCCAAACCTTGGACACTGAATGCAGCACACCGCCATCTTCAATATCCTCTGGAAGATGATGTCATGGGCAATTCAGATGCTGGATGTCACGTGGTGACAACATAGCTCTGTTGCTAATAACTTATTTCTCAAAATCATGACACCACAAAAAGGAAGATGGTGTCACAAAAATGCAAAAAAACGAGTGTAAAATATAAATACTAGTTCCAAACAAAACAGCCACAGAAGAAAATAAAATTCACATTAAGTCTAAAAGGATAAATAGTAGTCGAAGTAAAAATAACAATGGAGCTGAGAATTCACATTAGGTCCATATATTGAGTTTACTCCGTCTGCTGGTCAGATGTTTGACTCCATGCTTCTTGAGTTTAAGTAAATTTAAATTAAACCTCATTTCTACTAGTCTTTCAAAGAAGGTGAAGTATCAGATTTTCTTTGCTAAAGGTCTACAATGAAATCAAGGACAATCAATAAATAAGCAGTAAATAAAATAAGTTATTATTAAATGGTGAATTTATATTTTATTCTATATGGTTTCCCACTGTGACTGTCCACAGTCCTGTCCTTGATAATTGTGCTTTGTTGATGGCACAGTGAATTGTTAAAGGGCTGAGTCACTGTAACACGTTTTCTCCACATTTCAAGAATGACAGGCTCTTCTAATTTAATTATTTATTGAAAGTTTGCAGATAGTGCAGGACTCTGTACTGACCCCTGTAAATACAAGAACACAAAGATGGAAAAATTCACCCCATATAATGTAGTGAAACCAAGTAGTCACAAGAGACTGTGTCCAAAATGGGACAGAAGGGTAAAGGTCGGGTTTTTATAGGCAGTGGAGAGGAAGAGGCAGGTCCAGGAGGGAAGAGGCGGAAGAGAGGTCAGGAGGAGGGTGTGGTCTAGAGAGGAATGAGGAAGCTGGTTAGGGCTTAGGTCGTATTGTCATCTGGTGATCTGCAGAGGAAGGAGAAGAGGCGTTAGTGCACAGCGCCAACCTCTGACTCACCATTTCACATCCGGTTAATCCCTTCCAAGCACACGTGTGTGACACCCCACAACCCACCAGGGTAGGGCTCTGAAGCACACTAAAGACACCATTGTCATGTATGATACAATAATTAAAGATTATAGCCCCTGCACATTTGCATAATTAAACACTTGAAAAATAAATCCTGCCATCTACTAAACATAATTATGCTGGCAGAAGTCAAAAGATAAAGCAGGCAGCAGGGAGCACTGGAGCCAAGCAGACAGCAATGTAATGTAAAACAAAAACCCACAGTTTAGAAATCTTGCTGCTGATTTATTCAGTGTTTACTGACTGTGTTATACTGCAGTTTAGAACTTTACCAAAGATAACTGATTAAACATACAAAGACCGGTGAAAATGAGATTAGTCATTTATCTTTGATTAGGTTCGAAATTGAAATAAAGAATGTTGGGTAAGTGAGCCTGTTTTTTATTCTCCTCTCATAATTTTTATGAATGTGTTTCTTTTTAAAGTTATACTCTCAATTATCTCATTTGAATGAGAAAAAGCCCATTATTTGTGAATTCTTATATCAATATATATTACACATTTTGTAGGTAGCAGACAAGATGGGCTTTTTTGCTTAATTAAAGATTTAGAATGTTCTATCGTCATGCCTATCATTAATTCCTGTGCTCCAATGCCTGTAGATAGTGCAAGGAGACAGTTAAATGAATCGGTTGTGTATTGTGCAATATTTGGGCAATTAGTTAGCAACATGGTCATGTAAAGTTCTGGGCTTAGGATCATCAGCCTTTATAACCATATAATTAAAAGCATGACCTTTCTGACAGCAGCCCTGAAGAGATTCCATCATTTGAATGCCAAGTCCAAGCTATGTGTTTGCGCTTAAAGTAAATGAGATGACTAGTAAAGATTGATATGGTGTGATTTCACTTTTTGATCCATTACATTTGAGAGAAGCAAGCGAAGATAGCAAAGATGTTGTGGAACAAGTTTGTATATAAATTTAGAATTAACACCTTCAACAAGAAAAAACAAAAGGTCAGAAGAACACAAGGACCAAGAAATTTACAGAAGTCTGAGACTGACTGGAGGCTAGGCCCAAGAGCAATGCACAAACTGTGTAAATTACAACTGCCATGTTAAATGCTAATCTGAAATAGCAGATAATCTGGAGTGAGTAACTTGATGGCAGGGTGTGCAAAACAGTGTCAAAGAAAGAAAAGTGCCAAAAGTGGAGGAGTGTTGCTAGCTGGCATTACCATGCCCCAATCAGACATTCTCCATGCCCCTTTCCATTCTTTTAAGATTTAGTTCGCATGTAGATAATAAAGTAAAGAGGCATACAAATTACTCTGCACAACAACGTTTTTGCTTCTTGAACACTGTTGGGTGTTTCTTATAGATTTTTGGGTGCTGATCACGAATATCACATCAAAATTTACTCATGACATACCATTTCAGTTTTGTCATGATACTTTTTTATATTTGTATTGTGGCATACGGCCGGTTGTTTATCCCGGCCAATACCCCCAGGCCACCAGATGGAGCCCTCCTTGCAGCATGGAGGTGCCCCGAAGACCAGCAGGGAATCCTGGACAATGGAGTTTTTAGCCACAGCCCTGCTGGATACCATGGGGGCCTTTAGAGGACGCTGCAGGGAGGAACAAAGACTATTAGCCCTATGCCCCGGAAGTACGTCCGAGTCACATGGACAAGAGTAATGATGTGCTTCCGGAGTGAAGAAGAAGACTTTTTATCTGACCCGGAAGTGATAGGAGATCACATGGACTTGGGGATTGGAAACACTTTCGGGTCAGGGCCTATAAAGGACTCTAGGAAATCCCAGACGAGTGAGCTGAGCTGGGTGGAAGGGTGGCAACGCGTCTGGGAGTTGAGGATTGGATTATTGTTATTGTATTGGTGAATTAATGAGTATTGTGGAGAGGAGGGTGCTTTGTGCTCTATGCTGTATTAATAAAATCGATTATTGGACTTTTACTACGTGTCTGGCGTCTTGGACAAGGGTTCAAGGGAGCAATAGCGCCCTCAATCTGTCACAGTATCCAAACATTTTCGCTCCCATAAGTGACTTATCAACAACGGTTTGTGCAGCCTGGGCATGTCCAGGCATGGAATCAGGCCAGGTTGGAAGCTGTTCTGTGGAAGTTGACATCCTGGGCATGGCTGGGCAGGTCTGAATGAGATTGACACTGTCTCAGCATGCTATAAAGGTGGCTTGCATACACCGATCCTGCTCATTTGGTTTATATAGATAGTCAGTGTTTGTGTATAGTATCAGTATAGTAAAGTATAGTATCTGTAGCAATATAACAGTTAGTAAGCTTGATGTATAGACGTTTTGGTGTCAGGCAATATGTCTCATCAATGTCGTAACAGCCGCGATACATTCTACTATATCTGTGATGAATATACACTTGCGCTTCAAAGATGTTGGATGACTGCTCTTGTGAAGAAAGCTTATCATCTGTATTTCACCTGCAAAATTGGTGATCAAGACAAGGAATGGGCGCCTCACATTTGCTGTGCGACATGTGCTGTCAGTCAGAGAGCCAGGTTCAGAGGCACTCAAAAGACGATGCCGTTTGCTGTTTCGGTGATATGGCGAGAACAGAAAGACCATGTGACGGACTATTACTTCTGTTTAACTAATGTGTCTGGTTTCTCTGCTAAAGACAAGAAGTCAATTGAATATCCTAATCTGCCTTCAGCAATGAGACCCGTGCCACATGATGACAGTCTTCCAATTCTGAAATCACCAGAGGATTGGACCTTAGACGAACCACATGAAGAAACTGCAATGCAAGGTACTGACAGTGACATTGACCTGGATTTTGAACTGTGCTCATCAGGCGATCCACATCTGATAACACAGTCTGAACTGAGCGATTTGGTCAGAGATTTGGGTCTGTCAAAATCAAAAGCCGAGCTGCTAGGTTCGAGACTGCAGGAATGGTGTTTGCTGTCACCAGGTACAAATATTTCTGTGTTTTGAGGCCTGGAAAGCCTTCAAAGACGTTGTTCACAATTTTCTGGGCACTTACAGAGCCCCAAACTACATTCAGCTGGTAGACGAACTTCTGAAAGCATACAAGACAATGAAGTGCAACATGTCACTGAAGATTCATTTCCTCCACTCACACTTGGAATTCTTCCCTGCAAATCTCGGTGCTGTCAGTGATGAACACGGTGAAAGGTTTCACCAGGACATTGCTACGATGGAGAAACGATACCAGGGCAACTGGAATCCGTCAATGCTTCCTGAATACTGTTGGACACTGCAACGTGATGACCCAGACATTGAATACAAAAGAAAATCAGGAGCAAAACACTTTTAATTCTGTTGAATTTAATAGCTTATGTGAAACATAAACGTGACTAAATACGTTATTGTCAGTAAACATATAAATGTCTATTTCTCAGAGTTCCTACGTGATGCAGTAAAACCAAAACTATATTTGTGCATACCCAGTTGCATAGTACCTGTCATAATCAGCAATAACTTTTCAGGAAGCAAGACTTTTCAAAAAAATTGTGCAGTGTTATTAGTTGGAAACTTAGAAAATAGTCTGACATTTTAAAACACAGAAAACTCTGGAAAGTAATTTTAAAGCTACTGGCCAAGCTGCATACTTTTGGATTTCAGAACACCAAACCCAAACTGCTTGTCGTAGATATTAACCTGAGACAATTTGTTCAAACCCGAGAATGTCTGGTTTTAAATATTCCATACATAGTAAAGCAGCAGGTTCTGTCTTGGAGTCTGGTGAACTTTTAACCAGCAACACTTCCAGTTATTAAACAGCAATATTGCATTGTAAATAGGCTTGCATTTCTTGAATTTTCTTCTTTCTGTTTGTTTTCTTTACAGACCAGACATTAAGTTCAAGTTTACTGTCACCATGTACAGAGTAAACTCTCACTTGCATGCTTGTTGCAGGAGAACTTTGAAATGGTTGCTTCAGCTCAAACAAATGGAGAGAGTCAGGAAAGGTGTTATACGTTTATGCAAAACAATTAAGATAGCATTCTAATTTTCAAGACTACAATATTATGTACTGTATTATCCTTTTTTAAAATTACAAACAAGAGGTATGAGGAAGGACTATTTAACTACCATTAACAATAGTGGGGCAATAAAATTAAAAAAAAAAAGCCAATGACATGCTGTCAAAACATCAGCGTTGCCCCCCAGGGTGTTGGTCGAAAGATTTATGTTGTCTTCTTTTATCTCCGGTGACTAAGACTGGTGGAGGTTAGAAGTACAGTTGCATCTCAATAAATCGGAATATCATCGAAAAGTTAATTTATTTCAGTAATTCAATTCAAAAAGTGAAACTCATATATTATATCGATTCATTACACACAGAGTGATATATTTCAAGCGTTTATTTCTTTGAAAACTCAAAATTCAGTATCTCAGAAAATTTGAATATTACATAAGACCAATAAAAAAATTATTTTTAATACAGAAATGTTAGTCTACTGAAAAGCATGTCCATGTATGCAGCCAATACTTGGTCGAGGCTCCTTTTGCATGAATAACTGCATCAATGCAGCATGGCATGGAGACGATCAGCCTGTGGCACTGCTGAGGTGTCGTGGAAGCCCAGGATGCTTTGATAGTGGCCTTCAGTTCATCTGCACTGTTGGGTCTGGTGTCTCATCTTCCTCTTGACAATATCCCATAGATTCTCTATGGAGTTTTGCTGGCCAAACAAGCAAAACGATACCATGGTCATTAAACCAGGTATTGATACTTTTGTCAGCTTGTCAGCAGAGGGAAGCATGAAGTGCTCGAAAATTTCCTGGTAGACGGCTGCACTGACTTTGGACTTAATAAAACACAGTGGACCAACACCAGCAGATGGCATCGTTCCCCAAATCATCACTGACTGTGGAAACTTCGCACTGGACCTCAAGCAACTTGGATTCTGTCCCTTTCCACTCTTCCTCCAGACTCTGGGACCTTGATTTCCAAATGAAATGCAAAACTTACTTTCATCTGAAAAGAGGACTTTGGACCACTGAGCAACAGTCCAGTCCGTTTTCTTCTTAGCCCAGGTAAGATGCTTCTGATGTTGTTTCCGGATCAGTAGTGGCATGACACAAGGAATGTGACGGTTGTAGCCCATGTCCTTGATACATCTGTGAGTGGTGGCTCGTGAAGCACTGACTCCAGCTGCAGTCCACACCGTGTGAATCACCCCCAAATTCTAGAAAAGGCTGTGGTTCACATTCCTCTCCAGACTGTGGTTATCCCTGTTGCTTGTGCACATTTCTTTGCCACATTTTTTTCCTTCCACTCAACTTTCCATTAATATGCTTGGATATGGCACTCTGTGAACAGCCAGCTTCTTTAGCAATGACCTTTTATGACTTACCCTCCTTGGTATAGGGGTCAATGACTGTTTTCTGGACAATTGTCAAGTCAGCAGTCTTCCCCATGATTGTGTGGCCTACTGAACTAGACTGAGAGACCATTTAAAGGCCCAGGACACCTTTTCAGGTGTTTTGGGTTAATTAGCGGAGTAGAGTGTGACACCATGAGTCTACAATAGTGAACTCTTTCACAATATTATAATTTTATGAGATACTGAATTTTGGGTTTTCATTAGCTATAAGTCATAATCAGCAAAATGAAAAGCAAATAAATGCTTGAAATATATCACTCTGTGTGTAATGAATCTACAGTATATAATATATGAGTTTCACTTTTTGAATTGAACTACTGAAATAAATTATCTTTTTGATATTCTGATTTATTGAGATGCACCTGTAAAGTCATGAGCTTGGCTCCAAAGTTTTCTCTTCCACTTTGAGGGCAGACATGGAAACGTGGTTAGAGATTGTAGGTCTCACTTTCTTCTTCACTGCACACCAGTCTTTCCAAGATGCTTACCACATTCATGTGTTTGATACATGTTTAATGTTCAAAAAAATTCTTTAAGCTTAAATGTAATATTAGCAGCCATATATAGAGATCCATGTCAGGCTGCCATTCTCCCTTGGATCCAAGCATTAAGGCTTTGTTATACTGTACTCTGTATGTAAAATTGTGAGCACCACTGGCCATCAGCAGGACCCCTTTGAAGATACCTTTGGCTGAGTAAAATATCTGTTGTTGTCTTTTCATGCTTAAAGAAAATGAGATAGGAGGAGAAGGATGGCAATGATGCGATTTCACGATTGCATCCATTTTGTAGGAGGTAGGCAAAAACTGAGATGCACTCATACAGACCATTGTTAGCGTACAGAATGTGAATTAACAGCACCTGAAATGTGCAAAGGAAGTTTAAAACAAAACTCTGGGTAATGTTCAGCTCAGGGAAAGAACAACAACTATGGTCAAGCACCAAGTAAATTAAGCTTAGCTCAAGTGTTAGGTTAGCAATTGGCATCCAGTGTGATGAGTTGCTACATTTTGTGAACCACTGATAAAAGAGTATGGCTAACTGGCATCCTCTAAGGCAGATAACACCGGTTAGAAGTTAAGCACCTTGTATTCCACTAGACAACTAATTTTTTCAAAAATTTTGTTTCCTGAAATTTTTTTTTAATTATGATACACAGCATCAAGTTAATGACAAATATAATTTTGGATTTGCTGTATCACGTAGGAATTTGGATGGACATTAATTATTTTTTTAATTTAGAACGTTGAATTGCTTAATGAAGCCGACACATTGCATTAGTTCAGTTTTTTTTTTGGTTTTGTATGCTTGAAGCATGTTGTTAACCAGCTGGGTTGGTGCTCTGCAGTTGCCAAGGAAATTCTCAACATCATCCTCAATTGTCTTCCATGCAATTTCCTTTGGCCTCACTAGCAGATCTTTAAACCACTTGTCATTGATGAATTGTGGACCAACAAAAATGCCATCCTTAATCTTGGCTTCAGTTATTCATGGCAATGTCTGCCTCAGATATTGAAATCCTTCACCTACTTTGTTCATTGCTTTGACATAATTTTTTCAGTGGTCCTAATTTTAAATGAAGAGGAGGCAACTATATCTTTGTTGGCTCAACAAGAAGTTTATGTGCCACAGTTCTCCACCCTGGAACCAAATGCTTACATAGTGGTCAGTTATCTTTAATGTAATATGACTATTTAGCATGGCTGTGTAATTTGCAAATGAAGCAATTGTACTTGGTATATTCAAGTTGTGTTCCTAGGAGCAGTGTGAATACTTTAAGTACACTACAGATGTCCCAGTTGCAGTTGTTGTACTGTACACCAATCAGCCACAACATTAAAACCACCTGACAGCTGAATTGAATAACATTGATTATCTCATTACAGTGGCACCTGTCAAGGGGTGGGAAACATCAGGCAGCAAGTGAACACTCAGTTTTTGAAGGTGATGTGTTTGAAGCAGGAAAAATGGACAAACTAAGGATTTGAGCGACTTTGACAAGGGACAAATTGTGCTGGCTAGACAAAGCGGCAGGTCTTGTGGGGGTGCTCGCAGTATGCAGTGGTTAGTACCAATCAAAATTAGTCCAAGGAAGGACCACCAGTGAACCGGAGACAGGATCATGGGCACCCAAGGCTCATTGATGAACGTAAAGATTGAAGGCTAGCCCATCTGGTCTATTTCCACAGAAAAGCTACTATAGCACAAAATTCTGAAAAACTTAATGCTGATCATGAGAGAAAAGTGTCAGAACACATAGTAGATCACAGCTTGATGCATATGAGGCTGTGTAGTCACAGACCAGAATGCCCATTCTGACACCTGTCCACCACTGAAAGCGCCTACAATGGACATGTGTGCGTCAGTACTAGACCATGGAGCAATGGAAGAAGGTTACCTGGTCTGATAAATCATGTGGACAGTTGGGTGCGTGTGTATCGTTTACTTGGGGAAATGATGGTAGTAGGATGCACTACTGGAAGAAAGCAAGCTGACAGAAGCAGTGTGATGTTCTGGGCAATGTTTTGCTGTGAAACATTGGGTCCATTCATGTGGATATTGCTTTAACACATACCACCTACCTAAAGATTGTTGCAGACCACATGCACCCCTTCATGGCAACAATAATTCCTTGATGGACTCTTTCAGCAGGGTATTGCATCCTGCCACACTGCTAAACTTTTTCAGAAATGGTTTGAGGAACATGATGAGAGTTCAAGGAATTGACTTGGTCTCCAAATTCCCCAGATCTCAATCAATTGAGTTTCTGTGGGATGCAATGGATAAACAAGTCTGATCCATAGGTGCCCCACCTCACAACTTACAGGACTTAGAATATGCTGCTAATGTCTTGGTGCCAAATACCACAGGACACCGTCACAAGTCTTGTAGAGTTCATGACCATGGGCCAGAGCTGTTTTGGTTGTGGGAGTGTACCTACACAATATTAGGCAGGTTATGTTAATGCTGTGGCTAATTGTTGATTATGCATACTTAGAATATAAGAGGTAATGACAAACATAGGTGATTGCAATAAAACAGTATGTGACAGGAAAATTTAACGATGATTTTTGTGCAGGCCGAAATCTACAAGATACACCCAAAAGTGTTCAGGAAGCAAAATCTTCATTCTCTAGTATTATCTAATGAGTGTATATATAATATGTATATATAATATAATTTATTTACTGTGAATGTGTGCTGTTGAGTTAGGTTGCAGACCCAAAGGAGTTGTAATTTAGTAACTGAGATCAGATGTTCCAGATGGATGCACTAAAATGTCTATAATATCTGGTTAACCGCAAAATTCAGATTCTATCATTGTCTAGAATTTTTACATACAGAATGCTGCCTGTGTGTGATTTTGATATCTAATACACATTTGTGGAGACACAATCTTGTTTCATACCAGGCAGCTGACATCAAACAGACTTCATTTTGGAGTTAGATAAAAAAAATAAATCTTATTCTTTCCATGCTCCCCAAGTCATTAACAACTTATCAGAAACTCGGTTTTCTTCCGTTTAGATCTTTATTTGTAATCATTGTGCTGTCTGTGTTACACTTAAGTGAGGTCGGGAGAACTTGGGATAAATGACATCGCTGGCCTAGGAGGGGGTCCTCACTCTGCCTGCCTTACAAATAAGCTCTTTCTTTCCCATAGAGCACTGTACTGAAAAATGAAATCATCAGTTAAAACCACAATGAACCCCTGAAGTGACAAATGATTGAAGTTTTCTGTGCAATACAGAGCATGCTGCAATTGCAGATTCCTTATAAAAAACAGTGTTTCCAAAGAAGCTTTCCCTTATTTATTTAATAGTAATCAGCAGCCTCACAATATGTGAATTTTCCAAGTAGGTCAATCTTGTCTGTGAATCAGCTCTCATATTCGCAAGCCTGCAAACTGGTAGTTTCTACAACCTCTTTTACACATTCCACTTATTTCAGGAATTAACTGGTAAACTCTAGGATCAACTGCCACAACAAGAAAGTTGACCTGTTAATCTCCCACGTGAAGACCTAACGTAACTCTCAGAAGTTTCCAGGGTTGTTTCATTTGTGAACAAAGCCAGATGATTTCTGGGTAAAGCGTGCAAAGAGCCGTGGTTTTCTCATTTATAATGTGCTGACATTCTTCCAGGTGAACAAAACAAGAGACTTGAATGGTTTACAGTGTGAGGTTTGCTAAATCATTTAGCAGAATGTTTTTTGTTTTTTATATTAGATTCCTTTTTGAAAAAAAAACAGTCTGGAAATTGGATGGATTTTGAAATGAGGAAAGTTGTTTGCATCCTAGGCAACCATAAACAGAACATCAGGGCCATAAAGATGGATGGTCAGCTGTAGGCAGATAGTTAACAGGCTACATACATAACACACTCCCAGGAACATTTATATGCTTCAAATTCTAAACAAAAATACATAAAATACTTTTCAGTAATGGAAAGAGACATTTACAAACATGTTTTCATATAATATTTGTAATAAAGATAAATATTTGAATTTTTCAGTTTATTAAATAAAAATAAACCTTTGATTTAAGCATTTTATTTTAGGATCATTTAGATAAGTAAATAAACTGTGTGACCAAGACTATAACTATATTGTAGCTCTCATAAAGGAAAAACTACTATTACAGGTGATTGTGTGTATTTAAACAGGAGTTTAGCAAAGAGGCTGGAGAAAAGCAA
This sequence comes from Polypterus bichir lapradei, assembly GCA_026402145.1. Lineage (NCBI taxonomy): Eukaryota > Metazoa > Chordata > Cladistia > Polypteriformes > Polypteridae > Polypterus > Polypterus bichir. Next base: position 90,105,241 of record JANRMT010062814.1, on the reverse strand, counting down.
ATGTGAGATAGTAGACCTGACAGGCAGGCATTTTTTTTGTTTGTGGGGACATGCAGAGGTTGACTTCCTATATGTGACGTTAAGAAAGGACTTATAAGGGCTTAGAGATAAACATTTTAGAAGCCATTGTGGGTCAAATTTAACCACTTTAGAAAAGGGGTCAATTAAATCAGGAATAACCATATATTTCAACAGGGATGCAAATTAGGTTAGAATTATGGGAACAGGATATGCCAATGTAAAGTTAATGTTGGTAAGAATCGTTATTAAGCTCAGATAAACTACCCATTGTGTATATGCTTGAAGGAAGATGTGAAATAGGGGCTCTTGTTGTTTAATTTGTATCTCATATACAGATTAAAATAACTTCAGGTTGGTAAAGCATAAGGCCAAAGGTAAGTTCCCAGTTGTCCTGTTTTGCCTCATATAACTTTGTCATCAGGTCACAGTATAAATGAAAGCAACTCCATTGGTATAATGCAGAAGCTACAGAGCAGGGGTGGCCAACTCCGATCCTGGAGGGGTGCAGTGGCTGCAGGTTTTTGTTCCTACCCATTTGCTTAATTGGAGCTATTCTCCACCAATAACAGATCATATTTAATTTCATGCCATGTCACATCAGTCTTAAATTACAGAGATTTTCCCCTTTCTAATGAAACTTGTATCATCCAAGTGATTTGAAGCCTAAAACAGATGAGTAATTTTCAGTTCTTCACGTTCTCTTCAGTTTCCTTCTGAGTACTTAATTAACCAAATAGTGAATGATGAATACACACGGGTAGACATGGAGACAAGCTAGATGTAGAACTGCTGTTTCCTTTGTCATTTGCATCTTATTGCTAACAAAGAGCAGTTCAAACAATTAATACAGCTGTTTAAGACTAAAGCAATTAAGGGTTCAAAATCTTAACAAGCAAGACAACTAAAATGAAGCAGAAAAATGTCACTTGAGCAATAAGTGCTTCATCAGCAATGAATTATTTCTCATGCAGCCATTGAGTTGGAACAAAAACCTGAAGCCTCTGCAGCCACCCAGTACCGATGTTGCTCAGCCCTGATTTAAAGGGTCTTAGTCTTAAATAGCAAATACATTAAATGAAGTTAATAAGTAGCAAAAGCTAGTCACTAATTAAAAAAATGTTTAGAATGAAAACCTGTAGTCTTTCCAGGATTGGTGTTGGCCAGCCCTGCTACAGAGCGTTTGAGAGAGTCTGATGACATATGGCTCTTAAAATGGAGGAATGACAGTCAGCTTTTAATACAGGAAATGAGAACACAGCATTAGTATGAGAGATGAGGAGTGTAAGAAGTACTGAAGACAACATGAAGGACGAAAGTGCAGTGCCACCTAAAATGCTCCCCATTGAAGAAGTGGAGGAGAATGTCTACGGCAGGAAGGTGAATACTTTTTAAGGATTGCCTTAGTTGGATTAAGAACAACGGACTGTTTAAATAACATGGACATCTCTCTCTCCTGCTTGAAGCGAAGCTTGCATTTATGTACATTGATTTGAACTGTTCAAGCTGTATGTTTTTTTTTCTACTTTCACTATTTAATGATTGAATTAAAATCTGAATATTACCTCACTGAAATTTGACTTTATCATTAGCATCTGTCCCAGTGTGCTTGTTTGGAAGATTCATTATTTGTTTTGCCTTTTCAAAGGTAGTGACCAGGAAAACCAAAGGCTAAATGTAACCTGGCCAGGGAACCTCCTGGCCTTATTGGAGCAGGTCTTGTATCTTTGTTTAGGCACAAGCTGTGCTGTTAAATTTTTGCATCCCTTTCAAAGGCAGCACAGCTCTTAGCCTTTGTTAAAGTAGGTTGAAATTGTAGCAGTTTTTGGATAGCAATTCGGGTGTCCTGATAGGAGTACAGCTTGTGAGTGAAATGACTTCTGGCCCTTGGTAGGATGTTGAGTCTGGGGTAGCCTGCCTCGGCCATCACTAAGAAATTAATGCTGACAAGTAGTGAATGTCAACCAGATAAGTATTGCAGGGTGCACATGTACATCAAGATTAATAATTTAGGCATTTCCAGTATTAACTTGTCAACCAATATGAAAGAACCTTACAGGTTAAAGTAATGAGAAAAGCACTATATAAATTTAAAGAATTATTATTATTACCTTTCATAAAAGCCTTTTACATGACAAAACAATATTAAAACAAATTTTTATATAATGCCTAAATAAATCATTGTATGGTACAATTATCCTTGCATTATGTTCTGTTTTATAAATCATTGTAATTATTTAGAACAGGCATTATTTCTGCATCTGCCTAATGCAGGTAATGTGCAGCACACCATTTAAAATAAATTCTGAATATAACACAGTGCCTATTTAAAATTTTGACTTGCTGCATATTTTCCACACAAAGAAATGTAAACATGAACCATCATGCTTATTACCAAAATTTTTTTACAGTAAAACACACAACAAAAGAAGTTGCTCTTTGCCATTCTCTAGTGATCTCCTTTTCCTTTCCTTGTTTCCTGTTGATGAGGCCGAGTACATGCACACTCCAAGCACCTTGGAGGAAGATATCCTAAATCATCTGTCTCCAAATCATCTTTAGGTTTGCATGATTTCAATCACAAGTGGCAGAGTAGGCAAATCAGACATAATACCACCAGAACATGTCAGCTGGCTCTATAGAATGTTTGTATGGAGCAGGAAATTACTGATTGTTTTTCACTAGAGAGTTTTATTTAAACACTAGCCGTGTAAGCCGGAGCTGTAAAAAGCCTGGGGTCCTAGAAGCTATTGCTCTTCCTAGGAAGATTCGATTTGCCTATGTGCTCGCATCGCTTGTGCATTAGCGCCGTGAGGAAATGTAAAATGGATACAGTTTTTCCGATGTTAGCAGCTAAGCAACTTTGTCTTTCTTCTGAGGTTTTGTTTTGCTGACATGCTGGCCTCGCTTGTGTTATTAGCGGCTAAGCGACTTTTCTGTTTCCTCAGAGGTGAAGCCCTTACCCCAACTCCACCTCTCACTTCTGGGCCAGACAGACACACACACTTCTACGAATAGACGTTTATATATAAGATAAATGGACAGATAGATAGACGTATGTAGAATAAGCACACTAAAATGCATAAACCTATATGTGTTAATGCACATTCAAAATGCATGTCAACACACAAAAAACACAAGAAAACTGTATCTGTGTTAATGTACATCTCAGTACATTGTGAACGCCAGGGGTCAGTGTCGCCAGGTTAAACCCAACAAACAGATATGCAGACTCAGGGTAAAAGCACGAAGAAGCTCTTTTATTTGTTTTTCGTTCTTCAAGGTGCCTTTAAAGCACTACAGCCACCATAAACAAGTAAATAAACAATAAATCTCCATAATACTCTTTCCTCCACACCTAATAGCAAGCTCCTATTATATAGTCCTTGACCCAGATCAGGTGGAGAACTGGCTTTTCTTCACCCCGGAAGTACATCGGAACTCCTGTCCTCGTGACTCGTGAGTAAATTACTTCCGAGCTATGAATGAGGCATGGTTCCTTTAGTCCTGTTACAGCTCCTCCTGGCTGCACCCACAGTATCCAACAGGCCTGAGAAAACGCACACCAAGTCCCAGGATGCCCTGCGGGAATCCGGGGCACCGTTACATTCCAGGGGAGCTGCCATCTAGTGTTTTGGGGGAAGCAGTGTCCAAAAGCTGCTTCCTCTCCTCATCCTTCCATCCTCAGGGCGTCCCGGCTAGGCTGAGCTGCTGGCCGCCTATCACAACATGCAGAATTGCAAATCGGTCTAACTATGTACATGTTCACAATTCATGTGCTAACCTTGTAATCCTGAAAAAATACAATGCTAGTATCACTGTAACAATGTACCCATGTGCTTTATTATCACCATAAGGTGATTATCCCCTACCCTAAACTTAACCCATCCTGGAAATACATATTATGTGAGCCATTTTGCATTGTCAAGGTAAATTTGCTTTTTATGATAGATGGAGTTCTAATATGTTTTGTATGTCCCAAGGTAAATTTAAAGAGCTCTTTGTGCTCCACATATCTTTATGTGTTTGCTAACTGGTGTGTCACATTGTCTAACCTAGGAGGATTCAAAGCCACCATGGATTTAAACTTCAGAGCCCCTTTTCACATTCTGTACATATTGTGGTACAAGGTTGAGAAGGCTGTCAATGCCTCCTACTCTGCTCCTGCATTCTCTACTCTTTGTCATTGTCTTCTTTGCCAGGCTCCCAGTAGACAACCCGGCTGCTGCTATGTGACATTAGTTTCAGACCAACAGCAATCCTACAGCTCCCTTCGACTGCACATCCTTGTTTTTGTTCCAAGCGATCCTAAATGTATTTTATGGAGGTGGAAGTGCTGCCAGCCATTATTTTTTAAAATATGCCATTTCCTTTTCATTAACCAGTGAAGCACAGTAAAGGTGGACCCTCAAGTTTCTTCTCAGTACAGTGCTACTACACATTTGTTTACAACAGAAAATTGTTTGAAGATGACAAAGTAGGCGAATATTAACTTACTTTGGTAATAACAAATGTGCTGTGAGATTTCTCAAGTAAGGAAGACAGAAGATTTGAGGTAAGGTAGTTGTGCCAACAAACATGGAGACATGTTGTATGTCATTTAGCACATACAAGTGAGAATTTCATAGTATTCGCAACTCATGACAATAATAATGACCCTATAATGAGACCTCATCTAACCAAATTATGAGCAGGTCATCAATGGGCTGTAGGCGGCTTCCTCTTGTGCTGATTTTTGGCATTAGATGTCTGTGGCGTGACCAGTGTGGTGCAGTGATAAATGCTGCACACGTAAACCATTTGTTGTCAGAGCAAGCTTGAATGTTCTCCTAATATTTGCATGACTTTTTCTGGGAACTCTTGTTTCTTCCTGCACCCTAAAGATTCATATTTGAGTTAATTTTTAATATTGAATTGACCCTGTATTAGGGTGGGAGGGTAGTGTAAGTATGTGAGCGAGCCCCACAGAGGATTGCTGTTCTAGCCAGACTTAGCTCCTGCCTTGATATCTTTCAGGTCCCCATGACCATGGGTTGTTGAAAATGGATGAATGTTCTTGAATAATTGACTTAAGGATCCCAAATGATCTGGAGGCTCTCTTTTCTTATGATATTGTTACATTTTGATACTTGCTGGCAATTTAGGAATTGGTGTGAATCACCAGACATTCTCTCCTTATGAATAACATTATCATGAACAGTCGATAACTTGGAAGGTATTACTGAAAATACGTCCACTTCTCTGTCTGTTTCCCCTAATCGTCTGACATCGTAAAGCTTTTTGTATGCTGTTTTTTGTCTTTATAGCTCTATTAATCTAAAGAAACAAACTGAGGCTAAGAGCTCATTTTTGAAATGTGAATTTTGTATTTTTCTTCTTGGGTTTACTTTCAGTAAGCTGGTACAACATAAATGAGGTACATTCTGGAAATGCTGTATTATGAATTAATTCGTGTAATATGTTTTGAAAAATTTCTCAGTCAAGAAGGGCTGTATAATAATAATGGACGAGATGATATTTCTGTGATAGTTTGGTGCCCCATGCTGTTGGATTCTTGCTTTGCTCCTGTTGCTGGCTATTAGGTTCCAGGCAGCACCCTGTGACTCTGACTGGGACAAACGCCTTCAGGAAATAGATTAATGGAGGAGAGGATGATTGATATTTTGCTTTCCTGATAAAACAGGAGTAAAAAAGCAACAGTAACTGCGTGAAAAGTGAAAGATTTCTTTGACAATGAAAAGTCTGATGATGCAGTAAATTGAATAGGATGGAAACCATTGGCAGTGCAATCAGTCAGGTAAATTAATTTTTAGAAGAAGAAAATGCCCTTAATGACTATTAAAGAGTTTGTCTTCTGGGCATCCATTCCTCAAAAAGTCAAGTGCGCTCATTCATATAAATGCAATCTGGAAGCAGGTTGCATCTTACAACGGTGTTTTGTGACAGTTGATTGATGAGTTGTTTGCCACAAGCCCCTTGGTGAGTGAGTGAATGAGCGCGTTACACCCTAGAGGTGTTGGGACACCTTTGAGCAGGTGGTGCTATGTTATCTTTGTCTCTTCCGTGGTTTAAAGGAAACACAAAGGGGATTCCATTTCCTTTGAGTCAGGTGGATCTTAGGGACTTTGAAAATTGTGCCTCTCCCTTTACCATACTGCTTGAATGAATCCATTGTAATGTGTGTTCCAAATCTTGCAAAGACTATAAAAATGCTCTGCTGAAGATTATTTTATATTTCCTAAAATAAAATCAAGATAAAGATAAGGAGCTGTTGACACTTCTTATGTTTTCTATCTTTCAGTTCCTCTAGAAGTCATAATGTAATCTATTACTTTTGGTTACTCATCTACAGCAAGTGGAACTTTGCCATTTTGGCAATACCTTCTTTGGTTTTCAGCATTAAAAAATACAGCTTGACATATCTCACATCGCTCATGTAACTTTGCCAAGTAGTGGTCTTCCAAGAAACCTCAATGTAAGGATGTAAAAGTATGCCAAAATGCAATGCCAAAAGACAATACTTTGCCTAAATAGCTTTTGTCATTCTATATAATGCCTAGGTATTACATACAATGCCTAGGGAAAGTATATAGTATTAAAATGATTCGGATATTTCATACTTTGCCTAAACACGCCAGGCAGTCAATACAATGCCTACATTTCATACATTGCCGGTAACATATATACCAATATATATATATGGTATATATCTGGTATATATAGCATAATTATTAACAGGACAGGACAGGACTACTAATATTCATGAAAGAGAGAGTTTTTATCTGTAGGTTATAAGGTTACTCAACAGCCTCTCATTTTTTCAAATGCATCTTCTTATATGCATATTATATATGTTGTATTTAATGTATGGTATGGTATTCATTGGGTTACGATTCAGACTTTATTTCTTGTTTATTCTTATACCTTTTCCTTAAGCAATTGTTAGAAATTGTTTACTTTTCAATTAGACACCATTATGATTTTGAAGGCATGTCCATATTCTTTAGTGGTGACCTTGCATTGTCACTACAACTTAATTAGAAGTACATGGCGCAACATCACTGCAAGCATGGTATACTGTTTAGGGAATCCATTCCCAGAAATTTTTCATTCCCGCATTCCCGGCCAAGCTCGCATATATACCGTGCAAAAGTGTAAAAATTGATCAAGAAATAACAGAGTTATAGTTGAAAATAATTAAGTGGCACGGTTTTTTGGCCCATGGTGTAGTGTTTTGCAGATTCATTCAGTCAACCAGCAGCAGTAGTCAGTCTCCCGGCTCCAACTAAGACTGAGTATAGTGGACTGGGAGGAGTCTGCACTCGGCAGCTCACGAATGCTGGGACAGGGCAGACTTCATTGACGTCTGTCAGACAACAGCTTTGAACAGCAACTTGAAATTGCAATGCGTCAGCCTGTTGCATCCGCATGATCTGTGCCAAGAAACTTGTCATCACAGAGTGATGACAAGAAACTGGATGCATCAGTAAAAGCTGAAATGGAGGTGTTTCAGAGCAACGGCAAGCGCGGGCCTTGTTTAGAACAAGTGTATCAGTATCTGATCAGGTAGATCGCGTTGCATTCAAAAAAAAATTTTTTTAAACGTTAGTCTATCATATATCCACCCTATGGCATTTGCCACTTGATAGACATATAGGGCGGCCAGTCTGAGATCTCTTTCCTTCTAACACACTGGTCATACCACATGCACCCATACATTCAGATTGTGATTCTGACTACAAATGCCATGAATGTAATTACACCGATCTACATGCTGTCAAATAAATGAACCACACACCGTGGCTTCGCCTTTGACGCTGACATGCAGTGAGTTGTATGCCTGATGAGCCCAGAATTAGGGCAAAACACATGTCGCATACTCTGCATTATATATATATATATATATATATATATATATATATATATATATATATTTATTTATATTTATATATATAGCTAGCATTTTTAATGTAGGTAGATCATTTCGACCTGGTCATTTTAAAAGTAGCCCGCAAGCTGAAAAAGTGTGGGCACCCCTGAACTATATACATGTACTTATATGACAGCATGCTTATAGATAAGGTTAGTCTTTTATCGGTGTCAGCATATTGCAGTAGTTTTATTAAAAATAAGTGTTGTCGTTCTAAAACTGTTCACATGTGAGATGCCCGTGTGCTGTGTCATCCCCGGAAGCCCGAGATTCTCAGGAATGACATGCGGGTTTCCCGAATTCCCGGGAATGGATTCCCTAATATTGTTAAAGGTCATCGTTATGCTTTTCCTAGTTGTCTAAGTTTGCAGATAAACCTCAAATTTTAGTTGGCAATTTTCTTCATTTCTCTGTTTCCCTGGTTAATAAATTTAGTGCTGCATATTTCTAACTGTGATTTTTGATTAGCATTTTGGATTGATGAAAATGTAGGATGGACTCCTGGGTTTGACTTTAGTATGTTTATTTCACTAGGTCTCTTCTCCCAGTCTCTATGAAACAAATGCATCTGCTTGTTTCCCTCATGGCATAGAAATTGTCTGTTGTTGGAATAGCAATACAGACACTAGTGTGAGTGAAATGTGCAAGTCAGAAGTTCTTCATACTGTTTACACATGTCAATAAAGCTTAAACTTATTGATCCTATTTTGTGCAGGCTAGATGTGTTCCTTCTGTCTGTTAAAGAAAAAGCATCAGATAGACCTTGAAACAATATCTTAAAGAGAACTGAAAGACTAAATCACACCAGTAAATATTGGTCAGAGTAATTCAAAGCAAAAAATAAAGAGAGACGGTAAACAACTAAGCAAACAAAGAGTTCACCAAAGCAGATGCTGATTATAAGGTGAAGAAGTAAGAAGTCACAAAGCAGTACAGTAGTCATTGGTAACAGGAGCAGGAAAAAAATCTCTTCATGTCTATTTTGTTATAGCGCTCTCACAAAGGGTCATATACGGCAATCAGGTCCAATATTTCACAACAAAACAATAAAGGAGTGAATTGAGATGAGGGGCTTATATTGATAGTACAGTTAACATCCGAGAGCAGTGCAATTCAGGGGTCCTGGAGTGAAAATAAGCTGTACAATTCCCTAAGGATGAAAATGGTACATATAACATTGTGGGTTATGAAATGAATTGAGGTGAATGGTTTCATGCAAAGAGGTTTTGAAAACAAGGCTTTGGGATGCCAAAAGGCTGGCTTTGAAAAAATCACACCATGTCAAGTGAATGCGTCTGCCAAGAGGCAGCTCTGTGCAGTTTCAGTGCCTGTGGTCCTGAACTATTTGCTAGAAGGAAAGAATGAGAAAAGCAACCATGCAGGATGACTGAGGTCTTTAATTATATTGTTTGCCTTTCTAAGTCAGCGGTGTTGTCTATGTCCTGTGCAGAAGACAGCTGAATGTCAGTAAATTTCTGTGCTGCCCTCACCACAGTCTTAAGGGCTTTCTGATCCTGAGCTGTGCAGGTGCCATACCAGGATGTGGTGCAGCCAGTAAGAGTGGATGGCACTGTCCACCTGTAGAGGTTACTAAGAAATAATGTAGGGATACCTTTACCTTTAGATATTATCTTTTTAAACACACATGCAATGTAAAACAGTCACATTCTTCATATCTGCCTTTAAATGAACTTATACATTTATCCACTGAACCAATGTTTTAGTCCTGGGTACCACTAATTGGTACATTTTCAAAATAGCCCTCTACCAAGATTAAATAGTGTACCCAGGTAATATCTTGTAATGAATGCTGGGAGGGAAACACTGAGACACCCACCGAATAGTAGTTAAACCCAATAACAGGCTTGTTTATTTAATATCCTAATATCCGTCTATTCATATCCTTTGAAGCCCGTCATCACCAGGTACCAGCCCCACGATATGCCTCATAGAATAGCAAATGCTCACTTGGCACTAGAAAAAGCTACTCTTGTCCTGTCCCCTGTTGTGTAGCATAGCTAGGATCTTTGATTATCCTTTCCACTGTTGCTCTCTTTCTCTGGGTTTCACCAAAAAACATCCTCATCTTCTACATAGGGGCTGATATTTATTCTTCCCTCTAAAAGTCTCTGCCTCTCGTAGACTATAATGACAACCTTCCCAAAACTTGTCTTATGCCGAGCTCTGTGTTCTTGCACGACAGATCACTGTCAATCAGGCAGCCGGCCCTGTCCATCTTCAGGGTATTCACCTGGTTGCAGCAATGCTGTAATGTGTCTGTGAGACCATGTCACAAGTCAGTATCTAAAAATATTCTTAATGTTTTTATGTACTGCGATTATGCAACATGTTCTGTGAATAGATGCTAGGATCTTGCAGGCCGGAGCAACTATCCACAAAGAGGTCTGCTGCTGTATGTATGTAGCCAGACTTGACTGTGTTTGTTTTTATAATATTCTGTAGCAGCATTTGATGGTCATTTCTTAACTCTTTTAGGGCGGATGTCGACTTTTGTCAACACGAGAGGGTCGAGAGCAGATGTCAACTAAAGTCAACATCCAGGGGCAGAGGGTGTAAAAATTAAAAAAAAAAAACAATAAACGTCGATAAAACTTTCTGTTACATTATAGGTAGACCCTCTTGGGTAGGAGGACTATTCGACTCTTTAACTTCACATCAAATCCTGGCATGTGCATGAGTAGCGTAGAGTAAACAGCTCCTAGAATGGCATCAACATAGGGCGAGAGAGCAAAGCGAATGTGCAAAGCAAATTTATTTATTTATTCATTGCGTATTATTGCTGAATCAGACTCTAACTTATCAGACTCCGATTTTGATGCAAGTGATCTGGAGATCGAAAATGAAAGTCAGGTACCTGCATCAGCTGATCAGTCCCCAGGTGAACGTGCAGCTGAAAAACTTGCAGCAAAGGTCACCCTGGGAGGACTAGCAGATGTAGATCTGTGGGAGGCAGGCTGGCAACTGGACTTCATCAAACAACACGGCGTGCTAGTGGAAGCTACGGATTATCAGCCACTCGACTATGTCAAGCTGTTTGTTTCCAGAATATGCCTTTCAGCTTATGGATGATGATTCTTATGGAATGAGTCTGTGAATTGACATACTGTAGTGGCTCATGGAACATAAAACAGAGTGACATTTGTCATAAATAAGTATTTTATGTTGATTCATGTGTGTAACCATTGCTTTGTGTGCCTTTTAGAAAACTGAGTTTTTTTGGTTAAAAAAAAAAGCCCTGGGACAAAAGAAATAGAAAAAATAATTAGTCCTAAAAGAGTTAAGGACGTGTTAGGAAAAATATTAAGTTGCCAATTTTAATAAAGCAAGCTTTTAACTGAACAGTGTGTGAGGGAAATATTATAGTACATGTATTAAATTGTGATATCATACTTACACGTAACGTAAATAGACTTAAAGAGATTTCTGCTATGATACAAAAGTTATCTTTTGTTATTGAGGTTCTGCACTTGTTAATTAATGATATTAGGTTTTTTCAGTAAACTGTGTCCACATTTATTTTTTTTATTATTCTCAGCATCTTGTGCCAACACCCTCTACATCACACCATCAGCCATAGGCCCTGTGGAAGATGAACTGGACACAGACAGGCGGACACGTTTAACTCACCCAACACATGTTTATTATACAGTACATTATTTACACTAATAAAGTGCACCACAATCCCCTAAAGTCCCCAAAGTTCAGGCCAACTCTTCAAATGCCTTTTCCTTCTTCAGGCCGCCTCCTTGCCTCCTCCAAGACCTTGTCCTTCCGTCTCTCCCAACTCCAGCCATCGAATGGAGGGAGGCGGCCCCTTTTATACACACCCAGATGTGCTCCAGGTGCCTCCCGCCAATCTTCCACCGGCACTCCCCAGTGTGGCGGAAGTACCGGCACTGCATCTGGAAGCACTCTGGGTGTCCCTGATCCTCTTCCTCCCAGCACTTCCGGGTGTGGCGGAAGTGCTGAGGTCCAGGGCTCCCAAGGCATTGGGGTGCCCCCTGGTGGTGACCACAGGCCCCTACAGGTTTGAGCTTTAAAGCTCTGTACCCGTGGTCCCCAAAGCCACCAGGGCGGTCACCCCCACATTGTCTGGGTGAGACGTAAGTGACAGCCCCTAAATGACATCTGGAGGTCTGTAGCCAAACGTTGCTCGAAAATGGCAGCCAGCATGCAGAACACCTACATTATCTCATCTAAACATAATAATTACAGCACCAGCAAAGAAACAAATATATTAAATAAAACAGTAGAATATCATTTTAAACACCTGGTTAAATCTAAGCCACCTCCAGGACACCCAGCTCACATTAAGATAACTCTTGAATCCATGTCAGTTATATCACTGTCTGCCTCAATGACACCCCCTTGCTTCTCTGGTAACTTCCTACAACTAAATACTGGCAAAGGGTAACACCATCTATTTTGATCCCTGACACAGTTTAAGTAGCTTGGCTTTTCTCCACGTATCTCGGATCTTGCCAACTCCTCCATTCTTAACACTCTGACCTGACTTTTAGTCATCCCTGTCAGAAACAGAAACTCTGAATTGCATGTGTTGGCTACAGGCAAAATGTCATTCTGTCTGTTAAAAACCATTGCTAGAGTCCAGCTCTATGTCCTTCTTTAAGAAGTTGAAATAATTTGTCATGACTTCATCAACTCTCCAATCAAACGCAACAACCGCATTACCTCTCGGTTCCTTTAGCTCTGAAGGGCTGCTGCTTTGGCACCTTTTGCTGCTACCAGTAACCCTAACTGGGTAAGCAGCTTGACACTCCTTGGCTGAGGCAGGTGACAGTGAAGAACATTCCAAATGCTACACTTCAGTTTTTCCTTCTTGCCCTTGAGTGCAGGGCAAGGTTAAAGGTAAGAGGGACACATTTTCAACAGGCAGGCAAGCTCTGAAACACAGAAAGCTTCTGTGTGCAACAACAGCAGTCACCTTAAAAATTGTCAAAGCATCTAATTGTGTATTACTGATGAATAGTATCTATTTTTAATGGCTTCTTTAGCTTTAACTCGAAGAAACAAAAGCTGTGTTGAGACTGGTGGGTCTCAGCAGTGGGAGGGTCAGCTTTTGAGGCTTTGAAAAGCATCCTGAAGGTCAGTTTAAGCACAAAATGTTCTTCCGATATGACAAGCTTTTTTTTCCTCCCCCTGATCTGTCAAAAACACCTGAAATGTGATTTATTCCGAGTAAGACTTCGCCATTTTCATTCTTAATAGGAGCTGTCAGCTCTCTGTGCGATGTTTTTCTTGTGGCTGTGAACGGTGAATACCAATGCTGTGCCTGCGCTTGCTTCCTTCACTTCTGCTGCATGTTAAGTGATGCTGGGTGGCATGTAGCCGGAGGCCGGAGGTGCCACAAAACACCTGGGATTCTCTCTGCTCTGCAGGATTCCCTCCCCGTTTCAGTAGGAGGAAAGAGTGAGTGAAGCAGTGCAGACACAACAGATTAGGACTGTCTATGTCTATAGAAAGAGGGAAAAGTCAATGACCTTATGACCGGGGGAAACCTCAGGTGAGACATGCAATTAGCAAAGACTGTACTGGGCTTTTTGGCTGGAGTACGCTGGTTTATCCCCTTTGGTGGGTAACTAATGAGCAAGAGGCCACTCATAAGTGAAGTGTGGTGTAATGCAATCAACTCTTAGGAAAAGGTTAAGGAAATGTTCCACCAAAGATATCAGTGTAAACACTCACATTTATATAGGGCTGTTTTCTCTTCTTTTCCTCGGGAAATTGACTTTTAACACAGGCTATAGCAACCAGTCACTCCTAAGCATAAATGTACCTGCTAGTGATGAGCGAGCACCAAAGTGTTAGGGTGTTCGGTACGAACACATCGCGATGTTCGTGTGCTCTACCGAGCACCCGAGTATAATGTAAGTCAATGGGAGACAACCAGGCACCCCCTGCTCTGAAGAGGAGAGGGTGCCTGGTCCATTGGAAAAGGTCAGAAAGTGACAGAAACACCACCCATGTTAATCGGAGTCGTGCAGGTCTGTCAGGTGGAAGACAACATTTAACAAGGAACAAGAGTGACTTGAGAAAAAGAGAGGACTGGGCAGTGCTAGGGGTGCCAGTCGCCGGACAGCATCATAGACATGTTCGGCGTGTTCTCCGAAAGCCCATATTTAATGTTTTAAAAGTCCGGACACTTAGCGCTGCTCCTGGTCATTCTCATTCCGTAATTGTCCTCCTGATCAGTGACGTGCGGTGAGGTTCATGGCTGGTGAGGCACTGACTCCTTTAGAGTCCGTCAGATTTACAAATATATGAACCCAAAAGAGCAGCTTATTCACTATTCGATTGGCAGCCAGCGTGCACATTGACTACTGGTTATGTTTCATATCTCATCAGCATTTACATTTAGAGCGACAGGAAAGAGCGCATTTGATCCTCACCCTTCTGTGTGCTCTAAATTTGCCGTTGCAATTCCACAATTCATACTCATTCAATACAAATGACAGTATAGAGTCACATGGCATTACAGTGAGGGCAGTACTTACCTGCCCCTTGATTGGCTGTCTCCAACCCACGAAACGTGTGGGGTGGACACTCGAGCATGGCGCATGAGCACATGTGGTGCTCGTTTGAGTAGTGCCATGCTCCGAGCAGAGCGATGCTCAAGCCGAACACATGTTCAGCCAAGCATGCTAGCTCATTACTAGTACCTGCCAATGGATCAACAACCACATTCTTGGCAGGGTCCTAATAATGAATGTGTCCATACAGTGGTCTGCCTGTGTAAGAGACTAACTCAAGTCCTTTTGTCTGTCACACTGGCGACCCCCACAACCTTAACCTCTTAACCCAGTGGGACTGATGTTGGCCTGCCGTAGTGGGAGCAGGGAGGTGAGAATGTGCTCTGCCTGAGTATATGGGGCAGTCTGTATAGTTTTCACCGCAGGAGGACTTCAGTAACATTGTGACCCTTTTACTTTAAAATCATTTGCTCTGTGTGTTGCTGGACATCGACCCAGTGCCTGCCGGACTGGGATAAATAAAAATATATGGGAGTTTCCTAAGCACTGGAGTGGTTTGTGATGCCAAATCACATACCCTGCCTAATGACCACCTTTCCCCCACCTTTATGAGTCCACTTTGATTCTGGAAAATCTATTCCTTATAATGGAGATATACAACAGGAACTGGAATAATCACCCTAACACTTTTATGTGGTAAACTTGCTTGATTGGAATATTGATCAGAAAATGTCCTTGTGCTGCTTAAAATTCATAAAGAATTTTTCTTTTTTAACTATTATGGAAAGCAAAATAATCTCAGAGGACTGTGTTGCCTTTTTTTCCCCGCTTGACAATGCTCTCTCTATTAAAAAGCCTCTTTGTTTCCTTTTGTTTTCCCATTTGTTCGCTTGGCTGACAAGCCTTTTTCCTAGATCACATTTTCCCCAAAGGAGCAAAAGCACAGTTACTGTGGCAGGCTCGCGGCCTTGACTCTAATGAACTGTGGCAGAGGTGCGGTTTTCTGCAAGTCTTGGGGTGTCAGATTTTTCTGCCGTTTGTCTCCTGCTTATAGCCTGGGGTGCAACTGTGAGGGCAGGAAGTCACAGGAAGTTTTGTTTACTGAATTGCAATGTTATGACACACTGTCAAACTAATTAATATCTGTGCCGTCCACCAATCAAGGCCAAGCCGCAGCAACGGCAGCAGCAGCTTATATGAGGTCTGAGACAGCCAGCATATATCAGATACGGGCTAAGGGAGATGGAAAATGTGAAGAGGAAACGACCATCACATAAAAAGATAGGGGACTTTTGGGCTATTGAATATTCAACCATTTTAATTTCCGAAGCACCTTTTTTCTATTATAGAGATGCAAAGGTTATAACTGACATCAAGCAGCTCCAGAGCAATTGGATTGAATCCCTGCCTGTGTGGAGTTTGCACATTTGCCCAGTGTTTGTATGGATTTTATGCATTTTCCTCCCTTATCCTTTGCAGGTTAACAAAACATTCTAAAAAGGCCCAGCATGACTGAGGTGGGATGTGGTAGCAGATTACCCTACAATAAAGTGGTATTTGTGGGTAGTCACTACCCATGACCCTGTAAAGGAGTTAAGAAAATGGATGGATAGACTGATGGGTTGCAGGGAGCTGGAATCTATTTTGGCTGGATGGAATGCCAGCCAATCACAGATCACACACATCTACTTTACTCATGTATACTGTAACAGATAGAGGGCGCTCTCGTCCTCTTGAACCCTCAGACAATACGTCAGACACCAGGTAAAAGTCCAACAAGTTGACTTTTTATTAATACAAAGTGCACAAAGCACCCTCCTCTCCACAATACTCATTAAACAATACACAATAACTAATCAATAAAATCCTCCACTCCCAGACGCGTTGCCACCCTTCCACCCAGCTCAGCTCCTGGGATTTCCCACAGTCCTTTTATACTTGTTGACCCTTAGTCCATGTGATTCTTAACACTTCCGGTTCAGGTGAAAACTCCTTTTCTTCATCCCGGAACTATGTCATTTCTTCTGTCCCTGTGATTAGGACGTACTTCCGGGTTATAGTGCACATAGAAATCCCTGGGCCTCCCTGCAGCGTCCCTTGCGGTCCCCATGGTATCCAGTAGGGCTGTGCAGTAAAACTCCAATGTCCATGAGGCCCTGCTGGAATTCGGAGCACCTCCATGTTGCAAGGAGGGCTCCCTCTGGCGGCCTGGGGGTATTGGCCGGGATAAATGGCCAGCCATATCCCACACTACTTATCACTTAACCTAATGTATAAATCTTTGGGATGTTGGAGAAAGTACTTGTGTATATCATTTGATTGAATTAAGTTATATTTGTAATAAAATATGGAAGGCACCTAAAAGTGATTTAGAATGGAAATTATAAAGATTAAAAAGGTTCTGCCTTCTAACTGTCCGCCAGTATGCCAGAATGATGTTTTCAGCTGATGGTGCTGAGATAAATGTACAAGTTGGTTGGAGGGGCCCCCAAAGTGATATTCAGTTCAAACTGAGGAACATAAGCATTGGCTGAAGGAGTTTGAGTTGGGTCATCTGGTGATTTTTACTTTCTAGTTCCATCAGCACCTCTCCAGAGAAGGTGTTTTACCTTGAGTCGCAACCATTAGTTTAAATTGGGAACATGGATGACTCACTGGAACTCAACAACAGCGCTATCTAGAGCCTTTGCCATGCCTTTAGTCACACTTTCAGTGAGCTACACATCTGTGATCACACCAGCCACTTATAGTTGCTTGGCAACGTCAATGACTCCTGAGACTATAACAGCTTATTAGCTTTTACAATTAAGTAGTCTATTTATACTTGGTTAGGACTCAAGTATTGAGTCCCCAGCTATGGTTTTGCATTCCTGACATTCTTCTGTTTATGTCCTTGTGCATTTCTTTTTACGACTTCATCTTTTGTCTAGGATGCTCATTATGCATTCTGACCTTTAGAAAGTTTATTGACCATGGCCTTGCCAGTTCCTCTAGCTTCCCTGATTATTACCTACCCCGAGGTTGTTACATAAATTTCTCAACAACTAATAAGAATTCATGTCTGAACGCTTTCAACAGCTCCGAGTTCCATCCTGTGCAGTAAGCCAATTTTGAAAACCTAACCCATTTTGACAGTGACATCTGGGCAGTCCTACATAAATAGCTCAGCTGGAGTTGGCCCTACACAGAAAGGACAGGAGATTAGTTAGGGATAACACCATGCAGGAATCTTCCAATGGGAAGGATGCCCTGCCATACGCACCACAGCCCCCTCATCCCATGGAACTGAGCTCATCTCCTCCAATATGGCTCTTCCTGAAGCATGATGGAGTACTGAGTCAATGTACATCAGTGTCTGTGCCTCACATTACAAATACCCTTTTCTGACACTTTGCCCAGCTATACCTTTATCAGCTTTTCATATTTAATGAAATTCCACCCTTTATAAACAATGTGAGAAGGAAGAATTATTAGAAGCAAGACTTTGTTAAGAAAGAAAAATGAGGAGAATGTGCAAAGAGAAACATGACAAAAGGAATAAAGAGTAAGTAGCACTTGAGGAAACAGTGGCAGGTTAAAATATAAAATAAAGTTAGCAACTCCACATGGATGAAACATTCTAAGTAATAATTCTAAGAAACATTCTAATTAATGAGGAGGGAGAAGAAAAGAAATGTGTTGTGACATTGAAAAAGTTAAAGAAAAGCCATGGCTTGTCAAAGGAATAGAGGTTGGTGCCATTGTAGGAAACATAAAGTCAGCTTTGTATTAGTGCCATTTTGTGTACATTGTCCTTTATGAAAGATTATGATGGGAAAATTTTATTTACAATGCGGTGGTTTTTCACATGAATATAACTAAAAAAAAAAAGGTTTGATTTAGCTTGACTCGATTATAACCTTTACAAAGGTGGAAACGTCAATAAGGATATGTAGACTTTTGTTGACTACTATATTTATTTTCTCATCTGCACAAAATGTTTGTTATTATTCGGTCTAGAGAATGGAGACGATTCTGTTGCTTTCACTGGGGTATTCAATGTGTCATATTACTTGGCAGAAGATTTTAAACTAATTTGTATGCATTTTTTATTTAGGTTGCATATAAGCAAGAGTGATGTTCTCACTTTCTACGATGGTGATGATTTGACTGCGAGGATTCTGGGTCAGTATGCTGGCACACACAGACGCTTCAAGCTGTTCACATCCATGGCCGATGTCACCATCCAGTTCCAGTCTGATCCCGCAAGTAACGTGTTTGGCTATCAGAATGGCTTCATCATCCATTTTTTTGGTGAGCATGTTTTTTAGATTACTTGTAGACCTCCATTTCTGCTAAAACTATCTTCTTTGGGAGGTGTTGCCTGACACTGTGCATGAACAGGAACAATGGAGGCTGAAGAGATGTACCAGAGAGCTCCTGGTGGAGTCCAGTCTGGGTGATAGTCTGTCTTAAAGGAGATGGCTGAGGGCAGATATTACGCTGTAGATCAACATAGACTTAGAATGCAGTTCAGGTGGTTGATGATTCCTCTCCAGACTTTCTTCCTGCTGACATAATTAAAAACAAACACAGTTAATGACACTGAAGTAGAAAATTAATTAAGACTGTTTACAATTGAGGATGTTTTGAAAAGCTGTGGATTTTTTTCTTTTTGGTAAAGCATTTTAAATCAGAAAATAAGATTTCAGGGACAATAGGACACATTGCTACTTTATTCACAAAACACTGAATCATTAAGCCATATATGGGAATATGAAATTATAAAGTGGCTACTGCATGATAAATGAGTCTTTGTGTGTTTAAACAACAAACAAGAAAAACATTCAGAATGAGACAGAGCAGCTAAATACACAACAGAACCTAAAAAAACAATTCTCAAACTCGCTTCAGTGAAAGGTTACAGCCAGCCAGAGCCCATTCTAGTGGCGGGGAGAACAGGACCAGTTTGGGGTTGTGAACGCTGGCCCCGGCACAGACAGACGGACAACATTTTTGCACCCACACACTGTTTATTTACACTATACAAAGTCTTGTGCATTCACGAACCCCAGTGCCTCTTGCACCGATTTCCCCAATGTCCAGGGCCCACAGTCTCTGTGCCTTCCTGGCCGCCTCCCGTCCTCTCTCTCCAGCTCCGTCTACTGCCTCCCGACTTCCACCTCTCGACTGGAGAGAGGCGGCCCCTTTTATGGGAACCCGGATGGGCTCCAGCTGCTTCCCGGCACTTAACGCTGGCCACACCCCTGTGTGGCGGAAGTGCCGGCTGCGCACCCGGAAGCTGTCCGTGTATCCCCTGTCGTCTTCCCCCCGGCACTTCCTGGTGTGGCGGAAGTGCCGGGCTCCCGGGATAATTAGGCACTGGGGCGCCGCCTGGCGGTGGCCACGGGTCCCTACAGGGCTGAGCTTCCAAGCCCTGTACCCGAGGCCCCCTGCATAACCAGGACGGACGCCCCCACTCGGTCTGGAGGAGGCACACGCCCTCCTCCGGTCCTCCAAGGCGTCCCGACCGGGCTCCAGCCCCGGCCGAGGACCAGATGGGATAAACCGGCATCGGGGCGCCACCTGGCGGTGACCACGGGCCCCTACAGGGTAGGGCTTCCATGCCCTCGACCCGTGGCCCCCAAGAGAAACAGGACGGACGCCCCCTCACGGTCTGGAGGAGGCACAAGCCCTCCTCACGTCCTCCTGGGCGTCCCGGCCAGGCTCCAGCCCCGGCCGGGGACCACAGGGTCACCAGCCAACTTAACCAGGACATGTTTGAGATATGAGAGAAAAACCAGAATACATGGAGGACAACCAGTGTTGAAATGGGGAGAATGTGCCAACTTCACACAAACCACTGGAAGACCATGAGATTCAACCCCAACACTTCAGATTCATGTGGCGGCCACAGTAAATATTGTACTGCTCTTAAAAAAGCAGGATTGAACAACAATGCATATGCACTGTATACTGTACAAACAAAAGACAAAACAGTTTTTTCCTTGACGTCCAGGGACTTAAACTTACCATTGTGATTAAATCTGGAGATTTATGCATATTTTTGTTTATTGTGGTCATCTTTAAAATCGCTCTTCATTACGACGTGAATTTCCAGTTTCAGGAATTTACATTCCCAGCATGCCGTTTTGTAAGCCTCCTTTTTCCAGGTTTGTTATTAAAAGCACAAATCCATCTTAACATTCAAATTCAAGAGTATTTATTGTCATTACATCCATATACAGTAGTGCAGCATACAGTGAAACGAAACAACATTCCTCCAGGACCATGGTGCTACATAGAACATAGGACAATGAAGAATCCACAACACATAACATAAAGACACGTAATATATAACAAGGGGCATACAGTACTTGCATACTGTCTCCGACATTTATTCATTTTCTAAAGTCATGTATTTCAAAACAGATTTATGGGGGACCAGCTCCTACCCCAAATGTAGAACAGCCCAAATTTGAAGTGTTTCAGTGCCTAACAAAGTATGAAAAGGGCAATCAGAAAGCTATAGCCCTCATCACACTACATCGCTTTTCCAATGATTTTCAGTCGTAGCCTTAATTTACATTTACTTGGCTCAAAACAAGCTCTGAACTGATGTTTACTCGTGTCCTCAGTTTAATGTGTCCACATTTTAAGTCGCTCTGGATAAAAGCATTTGCTAAATGTGTAAATCTATAAATGTAATTATAGATGATCAGAGCAAGTTGAGGTTGGTCATTTAGTATGACATCCCCAGTGACTCAGTCATTGCTCTCTGCTTCTCTCCCGGACAAAATCAAGCTGGTTTAATTTTGTCTTAAGCCATAGTGGGGGGCTCTTGTGTGTGCAAGGGTTGACAATAAATGAGCACTCCACTGTAAATACAGTGCATATAATGTAGCTGCAAGGAGGGATGAAAAGCAGATGATCTGGGCCATGAAATCAGGAGAGAGGTCTGCCTGCACCGTGTCCCGTTCTTGTTGTAGTAAAACAGAAGGGAAAAAAAAGTCAAGATTGCAGCTGAACTCACCACACCAGGAAAAAATGCATATGACCACCAGTGTTTTCAGACAAAGCGTTGATTGGCTGTCAAAATGCGGTGGGCTTGCGATACATTGGAAATTTTAAACTGACCTGAGAAGTTGTGAGGCAGTCGTGTAACCTGTCATCCCTAGCAATTTGTATTTGTATAATTTGACATCCTCAAGGTGATGAAGTCCAGAAACCGCCTTCAGGTTATTATATACAAGTTTTGTTAACCAGCCGTGGAATGAATTAAAAGGTGATGTGGACTGGGTGTCACCTGTTAAATGTGTATGTGATGAGTTTAGATGAAGACTTATGAATAAGGGATCTTGAATATGCACATACAGTAATAAGATAGCACATGACTTTGTGGTTCAGCCTTGGATAGCTGAAGCAGTACTGTAGATATTAGCTTATCCTTTTATTTCAATAAGTTTTAAGATTATGCATACACGTCTTTGGTTTAAATAAACGTTTATGTGAGTCTTTTAAAAGAAGAAGCTGGGCATGCACCTCATAGTCTTATTACAATGCCAAAATCAGAAGTGTGTATTTAGAATTATGCAGATATGCACTGCAAACACATTTATTCCCAATCTTTGTTTCTGCTTTCCCTGTTTGCTTAGAGGAAGATAAAAGCAGAGAGGGTCAAACTGCCAGGCTTGTGTTCTTTGCCTGAGCAGAGTGAAAAAAAAAGTATGCATGTCTTCTGGCAGATGGGGAGATGGACAGAATCATCCACTCAGCCAGGTTTCATAACACAAGCATGGCACATCCACAAGGCATAAATTAATTGGAAAACCAGTCCCAAATATGCAGGTTAATGACACAGTAATTATTTTCACCAGATGCTTTTTCGTGGGCATGGTGCTTTCAGAGAACTGGGCTCAGACTCTACTGCTACTCCATTATGTAGCCAGTTTAAGCCATTTAGTCTGCACCTGTACTCTAATTTTATCATTTGTATATCCTGTAACACTTCATTCCACAGAGTATGAAATGTTTTATAGTGTGGAATTTACAATGAAATGCGCTACAATATATAAACCAAAACTGATTGATCGAATAAACTATTATGCTTCAAAAAAAAAGCTCCTGACTCATCAATTATCCATGCAAGATTATTAAATTGGTCCACCATTTCATATTTAGAAAACCCAGCACATGCTTCTCTTCAGTAACTTGAACACACTCTCTTGTACAGTCCCAGTCTGCCTTTCATGACATAGAAAAATTGAAAAAGCATGTTAGAAATGACACTCCAACCACGTCCA
This sequence comes from Polypterus bichir lapradei, assembly GCA_026402145.1. Lineage (NCBI taxonomy): Eukaryota > Metazoa > Chordata > Cladistia > Polypteriformes > Polypteridae > Polypterus > Polypterus bichir. Next base: position 90,082,499 of record JANRMT010062814.1, on the reverse strand, counting down.
GTGCTTCTGTATTTCCCACCAAAGGTTCATCCACCCTGGCAGCCTTGCCCTTATGGGGCTTCTAATTCATCACAGTGACCTACCTCAGCATCAGAAATGAACACATGCAGTAGTCCCAACAGGTGACTACTGGACGGCTTCTTTCAGAGTGCTTCTTCCATCTTTCAACATCATCTTTATAACATTAGATAGATCAAGTGTTTCTCAAGTTTTCACCCAGTGACTGCCCACTCGTGAGCCTGTGAAAGCCACAGCCAAGGTGGCCTTACCAGCACCTTTCATATAAATCTAGAGATGAGTATCTACTGACAGTTTTCTTTCACTTAAAAGGTATAATACGCGCTAACTTCCATAACTTACTTAAAAATGCTCTGTCTGTCTTAAAGCAGAGCTGGAACACACTGTGCTACTACACCCTTTGCAGTACCACTTGGACATTATTACACTGTAGAAAGTCGTAAATTACAACAATAATGGCAAGGAAATGACAATTAAGAAATGAATTGAGACAGAACTTTATTACCCTTAGAAGTGTAAGCCTTTCATTTAGAGAAATTGCAAGAAAAAATCTAATTGTCTATGAGTACAGTGGTGTTCTACATAATCCAAAGGCAATTAGAAACTGGAAGAAACTCTGATAGGAAGAGATCCGGCAGACCCAAAGTCACAGTACAATCAGAAGACAAGTTTCTGAGGGTTACCTTCTTGCATTATAGGCGCCTCACAGCACAACAGCTTCAAGCACAGCTTAACAGTGATGGAAAAAAAGCAAATATTAGTTTTGTGTCCAGTCTGCACAGCTGGTATTTTAAGGACCTATTTTGGCCTTTTAGGAATGACTTTCTTAGTGCCACTTGCCCTTGTGGCACGTGGCTGGGGGTGGTACCCAGCCAGGACGACCAGGAGGACTGGAGGAGGGCTTGCGCCTCCTCCAGACCAGGAGGGGGCGACCGCCCTGGTTGCTTTGGGGGCCACAGGTCCAGGGGGCGCCCCAATGCCTGGAGAGCCCTGGACCTCAGCACTTCCGCCACACCAGGAAGTGCTGGAGGGAAGAGGGGCAGGGACACCTGGAGTGCTTCCGGGGATACAGCCGGCACTTCCGCCACACTGGGGCGTGTCGGTGGAAGATTGTCGGAGCACACCTGGAGCACATCCGGGGGGACATAAAAGGGGCCACCTCAATTCATTCAGGGCTGGAGTCGGGTGGAAGAGGACGAGGTCTGGGAGAGGAAAGAGGCAGCCTGAAGAAAGCAAAGGCACTGTGGAAAGAAGCCTGGACTTAAAGGAGTGATTGGTGCTGCGGCACTGGATTGTGCACTTAAGACTTGTAAATATATTTGTAAATAAACGTGTGTTGGGTGACATAACGATGTCCGTCTGTCTGTGTCCGGGCTGCTTCCCACACCCTGTCAAACCTGCAGCACAAAGTCTTCTCTTCACATCCATGTATGAAGTCATTTATTCATATGTTCAAAAAATCCCAGACACATATATATTTTACTAAAATATTGTTAAATAAGCCACTCCTGGAAAGCCCTCTTGTGAACTTAAATGGAACACGTTCTGGCGCAAATGAGCATTTGAATTTTAAACCCCAGCCTCCCATAAGATAGAGGAAAACCCAATGCAGTGACAAGAGGCATCTGTTAGGCAATCCGAGGCAAGTTGAATCAATACTATAGCTACCTTAGATTTACCTTAGAAAATATGACATCACATGAGACATCGGTTGAATCGCTGACCTTTTGACCTTTTCCGGCCCGGGGCCGGAAATAAAAGACAAAGAGTAGATGACAAAGTAGAACGTTGTAAAGAATTCAAAAACGTTGGCGTAATACACATGCAGAGCAAGCTAGAGATAATGAAAGTACTAAAATTCCAAAGTCTCAAAAAAGTGATAGTAAAGATCACATTAGTGCAAACAAATGAAAATTATTACTCAGTGGCGTAACGGAACAGCGAAAAGAGATTGAATATTTTGTTCGATTTAAACTTTAAGTCGGAGACTGGTAGATCGTCTAATTCGTGTTGTCATTAGGGAAATGTAGTGTTTCTTCCCAATGAAGAGACGTATCCGCTAGGCTTAAAAGATTTTTTGTTTGCTGAAAGTGAAATCCACATACACACAAGCGTCAGAGACGCGAAGTGGCTAGCACATAGCGCAGGCTGGGGGGGTTGGCGAGCAAAGCCCCCTAGTAACACATAACAACAAGTGAATAATGGGGGATAAAATCACAATATCGTCTATACTCACATATAAGACGGGTCTTGAAACCCGAAAAAATCGATCATAAAATAAGACCCCGACTTAAACGCTTGTTCAAAAATGCGACACTTAATTATTTTTTTTACATCTTCTTGCTTCTTCCAATCTCACACCAGTTTCTCAGACACATCAAATTTTGTTACAGCAGCGCAGTTACCAATTTGTTTTGCCATTTCAACGACCTTTAATTTAAAACCAGCTTCATATTTTCTTCTGATCCAGCGTAGATAAGGGATGCTCTTACGATAAAGGTGTACTATATAAGGGTGTGAGATACAAAAAAACACAAAACAGTGCAAATGTTGCTTTGGAATAGTTCGGGTATTACGGTGTGGTCACTTGGGCACAATACGTAGAAAAAAAAAGGCTGTGTGCTCTGTGGATACTCTCTCAGGTGGGCATTAGCATACAGTATCATAATCTCTTGGACCAATAGCGTGAGTTTTCTGCATTCGACTTATACGACCGACATTATAAAATACCAGAAATTATATGGTAAAATCAAGCCCTGACTTATCCGCGGGAGAACTTATCCACGAGTATATACGATAAATAAATCCATTAAAAGCAGAGGTTAAAAATGCAGTCAGATCACAGCACACCTCCTTCTTCTTCATCTCCCCGGCTTACCCATAACTCGCGTAGCTGGCAGAGACTTAGCAGCCACGAACTTCATCCCCCACCCCCCGTCTTGGCTGCCTCCTCACAGCACAGCCGGACCATTCGAGGTCAGCACTCCACCCATAATTCTTCACGCACCAGCAGTCGTAACTTGGATCCCTGGAGAGGTCATTCGCCATGCTTTCCCCACTCCACACCAGTGATCAGTGGGGTGAACCAGCCCCTAGAGCGGCACAACCTACTCTCCTTTGTGGGGCCCCTGTTCATGCTGCCTTTCCTCTCTAGGTGGTCAGATTGTAATACTTGAGACTGCTCTTCAGCCACCTTTTAACCTCTGTTAATTTTCTCGTTACTTTCCATCTCCTTTTTCCCCTCCTTGCACTCGCGCTTCTCTTTTTAGATATGGGGACGTGGCACAAGTGTGGCAATTAACAGCTCCCGGCATCAGTTACAGACGCGGATGATTCCTCACCTGTGCACTTAAGTGTGGAAATGCCCACGCCACCTCGCGCCCTGGTAACTGCTCCAACCACACTACCACACCCCCTTCCTTAAGCCGTGAGTGTGGCGATTATTTATTTTAAAAGGCCATGAGCCACATACCTCACTTTACCACAACAACTATCCATCCATTTCATTCTTGCCCATCATCATACTAGCATTATATTTTATTTTGTAGGTGGTGAGCTCACATTTTGGCTCCTTAAAGACTGTTTGGGCCCTGTGCTTGGTTAGATTTTATTTGTACACATGTGGGTTCAGTTTTGTATTGCTTGTAGTCCGAAACCTTCCCTTAGATGTGTCTGCCAAGGGCAAAAATAATGAGAATGTAATAATCCAATAACACAGCTCTAAGTATCCGTGGAGCATATAGACCCACTCCATCACTCCAAAGTCGTGATCCTCAGAGTGCGGGGAGTTGTAACCGACCCTTACATTTTGAAATTGTCAGTTACAGGGCAGAAGTTAATTTGGATGCTTTTGACAGACCTTAATGCAATGATGAGATCTTTCTCACTATTGAGAAGGCCTACTGCTGTGTCAAGGCCTCCAACATTGTTAACAGAAAATGAAGAGCAACACCTGTAAATGGTGAAGATATTGCAGAGGGCACTGGGCAGACAAGGCACAGCATGGTTCTGTTCATCCATGCAATGTGCTCAACAATAATGGCTGCTACACAGTAGTGAGAGGGAGTTTAAAAGAAGGAATAAAGTAAAAAGAAAACAAGCTATTTTTTTCCTTCAGCTGTGTGGGTTACACAGGCTCTTTCACAAATTCTTACTGTGTAGGTTTTAGATACAAATCCTAGTAAATGCTGAGGTGACACCTAGGATGTTAAGAGCTTTAGCAATGCTTTGCTCTGCTCCCTCTTCTCTCTCGCTCTTTCTCTCTCTCTCTCTGTCTACTAGCCATGCCCTGCAGCTGTGCCCAGCAAGATGCCTTTACATTAATACTTGAGTGACATCTTGTTTTTGTCACAAAGTCACTGATCTTTTAGGGACTGCACTTTTACCACTTTTCTTCACAATCCAAAAGGTGGTCGTAGGGATTGTTGGGGCCGTCTAAATTAATCACATTTGGTTACTCTAAACTTTTTGCCCTCCCCGACCCAGAATGCAGAGTTGAAGCTCTCTGACATCTCAAATGTCGCCACAATCTATTTGCTTCATTTCTGTAGTTAACAATTCATAGCTGCTCTGCCCCTTCTTTATGAATGACCACAAAGAAACACGGTGGCTCTGTGTGTAAAAGGCCACCTTTTCTCTCACATTCAGAATTCAAAGCACAGTGAGTGCCACCAGTCTGTCTGGAGCACCATAGTCAGGTAAAGACAACTGCAGGAGTAACCATGATTCCTGCCACTTTAGTTATTTAATATTAATATTTACTAGGGGGCTTAGCCCCCTGCTCGCTTCGCTCGCCAACCCCTCCACAATTTCCCCCCTGCCTGCGCTATGCGCCAGCCACTTTGCATCTCTGCCGCTCACGTTTTGAAGAGGGGGGCTGGACACACCCTAAGGACACCTGGTCGCTCCTCTGAAACCCCCTCTTAAAACAGTGATACAATGGGAAAAAAATAGTTTTTTTACCTCCTCTTTGCTCGATCTGCTGCTGGCTTGCTGCTGCTGCTGCCGTGCCACGTGATCTGCATCTCACATGGCGCACTACTGTCATATCACCTATGTCCAAATATTTGATCTCTTTTCACTTTTACCTTTACATCAATATCGCATTGAATTTTGATTCCGTGTTTGGAATTACATTGTGACAATGCAACGTATAACTGCCCATAAGTGAATATCATTTCTTTCTCTCTACAAGAAATGTGTTTGACAATAGCATTCACACAAATGAGAAGTGATTTCTCTCATTGGATTTCACTTTTACCAAACACTAAATCTTTTAATTCTCGCGCATATGCCTCTTCATTGGGAAGAAACACAACTTATATTTTTCCCTGATGGCAACACGAATTATGCGATCTACAAGTCTCTGACTTAAAGTTTAAATCCGAACAATATTTTCAATCTCTTTCCGCTGTTCTGTTATTTCACCAAGTAATAATTTCCGTTTGTTTGCACGAATATGATCTTAACTATCCTTTTTTTGAGACTTTCAGATTTTCGTACTTCCATTATCTCTAACCTGCTCTGTATGTGTGCCACACCAACATTTTTCAATTCTTTACAACGTTGTACCTCGATGTTCTACTCTTTGTCTTTTATTTCCGGCCCCGGGGTTAAATCTCTTGGCACAAAGACTCGTCTTGCGGGATGTGAAAGTGTCTCTCTGAGAAAATCACGTCTCATCTCCTTCCAAGATTTATTTTTATAATAGAGAGATTATTTATTTAATATTAACATTTATTTATTCAGAACATGTCCTCTTATTAAACATATGATGATGCCTCGTTCTGGAAGGAGTTATACAACCTTGTTTTTCACTTGAACGCAAGGAATCTGCAGTGCAGTCTTAAATGGGCTGTCCTAGCCAGTGACATGTTCACAGATCCAGCCTGGCCATCTTCTGGGTCTGCTGCCTCCTTCTGTGGGAAAAAGGACAATATTTAACTGCTATGAAAAGTGAAACAAATTTTTATCTGCACCTGCAGGGCGTGCTAAAGGCAATGATGGCTTTCATTGTATTGTGCATTTTTATTTTTCAGCTTTCCCATAGATGGACAGCAGGATGGTATAGTAGTTAGTCCTGCTGCCTTACAGATCCAGCATTATGGGTCTAAATCCTGCACCTGGCCTTTGTCTCAGTGGGGTTTGCATGTTGTCCTCATGTCTTTGTGTTTTTTCCCAGGTACCCCATTTTCATCCTACACCCCAAAATATGTTAGCTTTTTTGTAAACTCTACTGTAAATTGGCACTGCCCACACAGGCTGGTTCCTGGCATGTGCCCAGAGCTGCAGTAAAGGTCCCTAAGAGTTGGATTAAGTGGATTTGAATGTTATGTAGTCTGTAAACAGCAAATTACTTCTTTGACGAGAATAATCTATCAGAAGTAAAACTCAAAATGGATATTGAGAGGGTCATATTGACTTGGTCAGTGGTGAGCCACGTTACAGCTGATAGTGCTTGTTTTAAATTCATTGGGGAAAGGAGTGCTTTGAAATGTGTTTAAGTATTAAACACATGATGTTTCAATTGCTTAGTCAAAATGATATTTACTTGTTCGTTTTTAACATTTGGCTGTTTTAAATAAAGGCATTTATTTTGCTTTTTTGTGCTCAGCTCTGTTGTAAAAAGCGTTATTTATTATTTTTATTAGCTGCAATTTACAATTCTTTTTTTTTTTCCTTTAAACCTTTTTATATTGGTGAGCACTGAGTATTGAATATTTTATAATCTGCAGCTTGCACTACCACAGCTAATGACTCAAATTATCAGTTTCCTCAGCAACCTATAGATGACAGAGCTTATAGCCTTAAGAAATAACATCATTGTGACAGATGGCAAGTACGTTTAGATAAAAAATAAAGCCAATGCATCTTGTCTGTTATTGGAGGAGCTCGGTCACACTGCGTGGACCTCATTAGTCCATATACTAGATAGACCTCTTCGGGCATTATTTCATTCATCCATTTTCTGAATCCACTTACTCTGTTTCAGGGTTGTGGGGAGATGGAGACCATCTTGGCTGCATTTGGTGTGACATCTGCTCACTGCATTACATTCTCTCACACACGCTGGCATGATGACTGTGGTTCCCAGATAGTGTAGTTTCTGCAATACAACCTCATCCCCTGTGGTTCTCAACAGGTGCCCCAGGGCTACTGCATTACACAGAGACATTATTCCTGCTTTACCCATGACTGCGTGGCCCAGGTCAGCAGCAAATGCATCATCAGATTTGCTGATGACAACTATACTGATTGGTCTGATCATCAATAATAATGGACCCACTTACAGAAATGAAGTGGCCGAGCTGCTCGAATGGTGCCATAACAACAACCTTACACTCAACACCAGTTAAAACCAAAAGAGATCTCTGTGGCCTTCATTAGGCATCTCGCAATGATCACCACTGATGGCTCTTCTGTTGAAAGTGCTAGCAGCTTTGGAATCCTTTGTCTTCGGATCTCACAATAGGTGAGGTGGACAGAAAACACTTCAATCACCTCATCAGTTTGGGATAGGAATGCTACAAACAGGGCTGAGGTCTCGACAGAAGATCACATGAACTTGGCCACCATCCGTTGACAGTAAGTCAGTCACTGTTGCATCAAAGCTTGAGGTGCTTCATATTACTGGACTGAGACTACCTGGACCACAAGCTGCTCACCCCCAAGAGTTTGCTAGTACATTAAAGTACTGACTCCCAAATTCAAAAACAGTTTCTCCTCCACAGCCATCCATATCTTAAATAGACAGATAAGGTACTCTTCACTACTTCATGCACCAGTATCTACTGTATGTGTGCAGTAATAATGCTATTTGTTTCACTGCACTGTTTTCCGCTCATCTTATGTACAGCAGTGTTTGCTCAGTCAGCTCCATGTTTTACTTTGTGTGCTGTCAATTGTTTCTGTTACTAAATATAATCATTCTATTTTATTTATTTCATATGTCTAATAAAACAACTTGAATTGAATTTATACATGCCAGTCAAGTTAATCTGCACAACCTTGGGATGTCGGAGGAAAACTGTATATCTGAAATAAATCCACAGAGACGCAAGGAGAATATGCAGACTGTACACAGGCATTGAGTGGGCTGGGGGCTCTAACCCAGGACTCTGAATTATGTGATTCAGCAATGCTAGCAGACCCCACTCTGGAGTCTTTGTCTTATCTGGCACCTACAAGATCTCATTCTCATTCCACATACTTCACAAATTCTGAATTAAAACAAGCAGTATGCACATCTCAGCTTGCTGATGAGATTAATTGCCCAAAAATGTCCCTTTTGGAAATGTATGTGTGCAGACTGAATAAGTAAAAATATCCCAAAATGAAAACAGAAAGCTGTAACCTGAACAAGGTGCATCCTGCTTCTAACGATGTAGTAGGAAAGCAGTGAGGCCTAGTGGCTAAAGCATGGGAATACAAATCAGAGGCTCGCAGAAAAGCCTTTTGTTTAGTATATATAAGCGTGCACTCGAGTGCTTTGGCCCATCCACACATCCAATTTATGAGCACACTTCCTAGGATTACAGGGAGCAGGAGCCTATCCAAGAAAGGCTGCACACATTCTTACCTTTCATCTCAACGCTTTGAGAGGCTTCTTCCGATCACAAACCACATACATGGGTTGTTTAATCTGTGCCACATCTTGAGAGATGTGGTGTTGCTCCATTGCAACTGCTGAGTAGACGACATGAACATTCTCACATACGATCACCCTGACCAATTAGTGATTGCTTAATTGGCAACCATAAAAGTCTTTGGGGTGTGGGAGGAAACCACAGTATTTAAAACTCCACAACCATGGGTAGAAAGGGAAAGCTCTACACAGGCAATGACAAGCTTTAAAATAATTAGAAATAATTAGGAGTATTCGTAGAAACTGATGTGGGTGAATGATTTAGGGCAACCGCATGCAAATATTTTTTTAAGTGATCTCCTAAAACTAATTACATGTTAAGGCTGTGTGTGGTGTGGCAATGGGGGTGGCTAATTTGGGAAGTTTTTAAATAATAAAAGGCAAAAAAAGAATCAAGTGGAATTTATTTTTGAATTTTTACCTTTGGAATGGCATAGTCGTCTAATGGTTTTTGTTGTTCACTCACAGCTACAGGGGTCTGCCTGATCATTGTTTCTGTAGAGAATGCATGTCTTCCATATCGGTGTGGGTTTTTACTGGAATCACTGAATTCCTCATTCCTCCCAGCGTTGTACATGTTCGGATATTTGGCAGCTCTAGGTTACCCTGGTACAATGATGTCAATGTGTATGTCATCCTGGGTCAGTTCTAGCTTTGATCCATTTGCGGCTTAGTTAGGCTACTGCCACCTGTTTACTTGTAACATTAAATGTAGGTAAAGAAAATTAATGAATTTATAGATAGACAGATAGATAGATAGATAGATAGATACTTTATTAATCCCAAGGGGAAATTCACATAATCCAGCAGCAGTATACTGATACAAAGAAACAATATTAAATTAAATAGTAATAAAAATGAAAAAAAAAAAATGTTAGCATTTACTCCCCCAAGTGGAATTGAAGAGTCGCATAGTGTGGGGGAGGAACAATCTCCTCAGTCTGTCAGTGGAGCAGGACAGTGACAAAAGTCTGTCACTGAAGCTACTCCTCTGCCTGTTCAGTGGATGCAGTGGATTCTTCATGATTGACAGGAGTTTGCTTAATGCCCGTCGCTCTGCCACAGATGTTAAACTGTCCAACTTTACTCCTACAATAGAGCCTGCCTTCTTAACAAGTTTGTCCAGGCGTGAGGCGTCTTTCATCTTTATGCTGCCACCCCAGCACACCACCGCGTAGAAGAGGGCACTCGCCACAACCGTCTGGTAGAACATCTGCAGCATCTTACTGCAGATGTTGAAGGATGCCAACCTTCTCAGAAAGTATAGTCTGCTCTGACCTTTCTTACATAGAGCATCAGTATTGGCAGTCCAGTCCAATTTGTCATCCAGCTGCACTCCCAGATATTTATAGGTCTGCACCCTCTGCACACAGTCACCTCCGATGATCACAGGGTCCATGAGGGGCCTGGGCCTCCTAAAATCCACCACCAGCTCCTTGGTTTTGCTGGTGTTAAGATGTAAGTGGTTTGAGTCGCACCATTTAACAAAGTCTTTGATTAGCTTCCTGTACTCCTCCTCCTGCCCACTCCTGATGCAGCCCACAATAGCAGTGTCATCAGCGAACTTTTGCACGTGACAGGACTCTGAGTCATATTGGAAGTCTGATGTATATAGATTGAACAGGACCGGAGAAACTACAGTCCCCTGCGGCGCCCCTGTATTGCTGAACACAATGTCAGACCTGCAGTTCCCAAGACGCACATACAGTATTGAGGTCTGTCTGTAAGATAGTCCACAATCCATGCCACCAGGTGTGAGTCTACTCCCATCTCAGTCAGCTTGTCTATAAGGAGCAGAGGTTATGGTGTTAACTGTATGCATTCTAGTTAAAGTGGATGGGATAGTCTGTTGTAGTTCTGCTGTAAACCACTTCACTTCAGTTTGGAACTGTAAGCGTGACATGTAAGCAACCAGTGCTACAGTGGCAGAATTTTGTAAACAGTTCTGGCTAAGGTGCCTACCTTTGACTTCCAGGCCAGCCATTTTATGCATAGAGTTTGCTTGTTTTTGCTGTGGTTGCTTGGATTATCTCAAAATATTTTAATTCTCTCTTACTTCCTAAAGACATACAAGTTGGGGCCTGGTGTCTGTGACATGAGTTTGTATTCTTTAACAGATTGAGGTCCTATACTTCAGCCTTGCTTTGTGTCTCCAGTTTATGTTTCTAATTTGCTTTTGATAGGTGTCCCATATTTCAAAGCACTCCTTTCCCCAGTGAATTTACAACAAGCACTATCAGCTGTAACGTGGCTCACCACTGACCACTAACCAAGTCCACATGACCCTCTCAGAATCCATTTTGAGTTTTACTTCTGACAGATTATTCTGGTCAAACAAGTAATTTGCTGTTTACAGACTACATAACATTGTCAGATCCACTTAATCCAACTCTTAGGGATCTTTACTACAGCTCTGGGCACATGCCAAGAACCAGCTTGTGTGGGCAGTGCTAATTTACAGTAGAATTTACAATAAAGGGTGGCACAGTGGTGCAGTGGGTAGCGCTGCTGCCTTGCAGTTAGGAGACCCGGGTTCGCTTCCCGGGTCCTCCCTGCGTGGAGTTTGCATGTTCTCCCTTTGTCTACGTGGGTTTCCTCCGGGTGCTCCGGTTTTCTCCCACAGTCCAAAGACATGCAGGTTAGGTGCTTTGGCGATCCTAAATTGTCCCGAATGTGTGCTTGGTGTGTGTGTGCCCTGCGGTGGGTTGGCGCCCTGCCCGGGGTTTGTTTCCTGCCTTGTGCCCTGTGTTGGCTGGGACCGGCTCCAGCAGACCCCCGTGACTCTGTAGTTAGGATATAGCGGGTTGGATAATGGATGGATGGATTTACAATAAGGCTAATATATTTTGGGGTGTAGGATGAAAAGTCTAGCACATTTTTCTAAGTTGCCTAAATAAATGTAATTCAAGAATATAGTTACTTGTTATTAATATTACAAGGTGTGTGCCTGACTATGTAAGAATATTAAAGAAATTAAAATTCCAGGGTACAGACCTTAAAGGTTGAATGTGGGTTGTTGACTTTAGCCTGGTCTCTTGCCCACCTCTTCTGATCACTTTTCCTGGTTTTTCACTTTAGAGGTACCTCGCAATGACACCTGCCCTGAGCTCCCAGAAATTTCCAATGGATGGAAAACCACTTCTCATCCAGAGCTTATCCATGGCACAGTGGTGACCTACCAGTGCTACCCTGGATTTGACCTGCAGGGTACTGAGATTCTTATGTGCCAGTGGGACTTGACGTGGAGCGGAGACCTTCCTTCTTGTATAAAGGGTGAGTGCAAATTGCCTCTGTAGGCCATCAGGTTTGTTCGCTAGCAGGGATCTGTGTTTTGGGAAGTTTAGTGTGCCTTCACTAACAGTCATGCATGAAAGCTGTAACTGGGTTGAACTGTAGCTGTCATTGTATCCCCAGATATGTGCTAGAGCATCAGAGCTTGTAAAGAAGAGCACTCCGGGTGGTTTTTGAAATTCTCAGCATATCCTTATTCATTATGGAGGAGTAAGCTGGGAAAAACAAATAAATCATCATTGTATTGTCATTGGCAACAATTGGGGGGGATTCAGGATGTCATCTCAGGACAAACAGCATCAGAGGTGCATATATTGCTAACATTTTAAATGCACTGTTAAATCACTAGGACTCTGAATAATTACACAACTTTATAAGTGATATGTTTGCTTTCAGCTACTGGAAGATTACATTTCCCACATGCTGGCAGTGGTGCAGTTCTCAAGGGGCTGATACTATATCGACTGGCAGGTTAAAGTAAAATGCCTGCTAATGGACATTCCTTTTTGGGATCATCTGCTCAGAGGGCCCAGCTTTAAATGGCTGTCTTTGAAGAATAGGGGCCCATTTTAATATAGGAGCCACAATAAAGGGTGCTAAGGGCTTTATTAATTATCTTGATTTGACAGGTTGTTGCCTTGATCTCCTCAAGAGCCTGTAGGCTGATGCTACTGCAGTGGAAAATCAGCACCCGTAGCCTGAAAATGCCTTCCTGTGCTTAAGTACAATTTAACGAATTAAGGCACATGTACTAACGGTAAAGGTTAAAGCAGCAAAGAAAGTTTCTGATGGGTTTGAGGTTCAGAGTGGTAGTGCTTCATTATAAGAGTAGACGGATCTAATACACTTTTGTGACATCAGAGGGGAGTGTCATGGCAGTGAATAGCGTGGTCTGATAGGATTTGGACTATAGTTCATTTAACGACAGTGGTGAAAGCAGTGTAAAGGTTGCTCGTTTTTCGTGTGTTTGTGGTTTTTTCCCATACTTCCAAGTTGTGTTTCATTTGGTTGTCCAGTGACAATAGTTGTAGTAATATTGTTATGTGTACAGCAGCGTTTCTCAACCTTTAAATATTTGTGACCCGAGTTTTCATAACAATTTTAATCGCGCCCCCCCTAACATTTATTTGAAATGTAGATGCATATTTTATTATACCTACTTAACTTTTATCGACATTTATCTAACTCTATATGTATTGTGCTAGTATCAGAATGTAGTTTAAGTTAATTTGTTTTGGTTTCAACAGATGTTTTTTACATATTTTTGATTCTTGTTTTCTTTTTTTCACATCTTCGCGCCCCCCTTTTTGTTACTTTGCGCCCCCCTAGGGGGGCCTGCCCCACAGGTTGAGAACCACTCGTGTACAGAGTACAGTAAAATTCTTAATTGCATGTCTGACCTTCATGTATCACATCATCACTGTCCATCACAATGATAAATAAGAAGCCTTAGCATATACACAGATGTATGAGACATAGAAGGAGAGAAACAGACTGGGAATGGACAGTGTGGCCAAAAATCCATATACTGTACAAAATATAATTAAAAATTCTGTTGGTTTGATAAACTCCAGAATTGTTGCCAGTAGATTCCACATATCCATGACTCTGTACGGGAAATGTAAATTCCATAAATGGACAGAAGGGACAGGATGTAGTCACCAATGTGATGTCACTGACCTCACAGCTGGCAAGCCTCCCAGACGTGCCTTTCAACTTGGAATCCTTCCTCTCACTGTCCTAAAGCATACGTGGATTTATGTTATGATTCATCACTGTTAGTCACGCACATCTACATAGAAGATACAAGGTCAGAAAAGGGTTTGAATGGTGAGATGTCAGCAGTAGCGGGGAACGTGAAAACCTAGTGCATGTATTTTTTTTTCTTTGGGGAATAGTGAAGAGCTTTCCTAAGTAGAAACTGGAAAAATGTTGTATCAAGCTGTAGCAGAGCAACCGGCCAAAAGAAACAGGTGGTGTAAGAGCTTCAGGCTCAGGCTCTTTGTGGAGATGAAAGTCAGTAGACAGTAGTAAGAGGTGATGCATGTCAGGTTTTGGAATCCTTTCTATGTGTACTAGGCTCGGAATTAAAGAGGAATACAAGGGCCCACATTAGAAAACTCGCCATGTTTTAGTTTTCTCAATCTGTAAACATCTAAAGGGCTATGAAATGTACTAGACCGAATGAAATTGACTGGTTTATAAAATCTGACAGAGGGTTTGTCATTATGACTAGTGGTGAAGGAAATGCACTGTTCAAAAAAGAAAAAGGTATCCAAGAAAAACCTTCATAGCAGCCATGGCCTGTGCAGCAGCTAATCAGAAGTCGAATCTTGTAAAACGCACATGGAGAATGCCTGGCTGATTTCATAAAATAATTGTCCACTGTCACCAAAGAGGAACTGCTAAGTGCTGAGCAACTGCATATCTCACTGCATTAAAATCACAAGGTTTGATACTCTGGCCATTAAAATGTGAGCTGTCAATTGCATAGTGAGAGTCCTAATTTATTAAAAGTACCCAGATGAGATGTGATACAAACTTGCAATTGGCCATATTATTCTTTGTTTTATACTGCAGCATTCATGCTAAATGGCTCACATGAACACTGACATCCACCTATTCAATCTCTTAAGATCACAGACAGGTTAAGTGCTCTGGGTCCAATGCTCTGCCAGCTGTCACAGTTGAACCTGCAGCCTTGTGTTCTGAAGCGCAGCCCCTGAGACATTAAGCGGTGTTGCCTGTCTATTGTTACAAATTGTTATGCCTATACCATATTGGTAAGTTATAATAAATCCCATTAATAACTTTCCCCAGTATTCTCTGTGGACAAGGCATGGTGGTTTCTCCATGACACAACAGTACTTCTGTTCATCGACTTCTTGGCTAATAATCTTCAGATCTGTGCTGCAGCCTCCAGGCAATAATAATATTAATGTGCTGGTTTGTGGATCATATAAACAAAGTGAGGTTAACAATGGCAAAAGATCAAAGCCTGCCCACCTCAGGCTACACTCAACAAAACATACATTATTCACCTTACATGCGCCATGCAAGGACACCACAGCTTTTAATTTGTTTTAGTGTAGCCAGTAACCTTTCGGTTGCAGTGGAGCAACACCACATCTCTCACGATGTGGCACAGATTAAATAACCCATACTGTATATGTGGTTTGTGATTGGAAGAAGCCTCTCAAAGCATTGAGATGAAAGGTAAAAATGTATGCAGTCCTTTTTAATCCTGTGCTGCACACATTTTTAATTGTGAGAAAGAGAATGAGTACATTGAGAATGATGCCAGAGGGGAATGATGAAATGGATCTGGTTTGCTGGGTTCAGTCCAATTAGAAATGATTTCATTGCATTAAAATCACAAGGTTTGATACTCTGGCCATTAAAATGTGAGCTGTCAGTTGAATAGTGAGAGACCTAATTTATTAAAGGTACTTATATGGTAAAGAGTCAACTCATTTGAATGACCTCTGTACATGTGGTCCTTTTAAAAATGTAATCTGACACTTAATTTAGATGGTCCCGTTTAAGCAAGAAGGTGGTTCAGGATGGTACTGAATCATCCAGCCTCACTTAACTCCATTCATGGCATCCATTTTCTGAATCCACTTTTTCAAGTACAGGATTGCAGGGCACTTGAACCAATCCCAACGACATCAGACATGAAGCATAAATACCAAATAATGTTGTATATTTGACTGACACCTTTGTCCAAGGGAACTCAAAAGCTTATGATACAGTAAAACTGTTTATATATTTTAAAACACACCACAGATAAGATGAAGGGTTGGTATCCCAGAAGAGATAATCCCCATTTTTTTTGTTGAAATTGTAGCAAGATTATTGGAGAAGGTGGTGCTGGTGATGCATACTGTACATACATGTGACACATCCTTCTCTTCATAATACCAATAAGCAAAAGCAAGATGGGGGATTTGGTTGGGGTGTGGATTGGGCTGGAAAGGAGTTACAAGAAGGCACCAGAGTCTTTATTGGTACCTCAAGGGAGAAAAGTTTAGAAGAGGAGGCGAGTCAGACCACATCTTTCTCCAGGTTTCTAAGATGGAGTTATCTCTGAGCAAGCTGTGGACATTCTTGGATTGTCATATTTGTAGAGTACCAGAAAGTAGAAAATTGTCCTATTTTCCTCCAGTTTTTTTAATGATACTGTGATGGAAACAGGGACCCTTTTAAACAATGGGTGTGATGAAAATGGTAGAAGGTGAACGGGGGCGGAGGGTGGGGAGTCTGGTTTTCACAGTTAGGTTGGAGCAACTATTCTTCGTCTGGATCAAAGATGTCCAGACTGTTGAAGAATTAGACAAGTGTCTTCCTCTGTCTCATCTACTGTGTTTCTTACTGGAATTGTTTTCAGTTGGAATGCAGATTAGTGACTTGTTCAGGGTCAAACAGTGCCAGTGATGGGAATTGAACTTGTACAAACAGTTTAAAGTCCACTGTGTTGTCCACTACACCATAAAGCCTATTTACACTCCCCTGCTGTCCATATACTCAGAGTCATCTTAGGGATGTAAAAGGAAACTAGAGTACAGACATGAGCAGAATATACAAAATCTACTGTACATACGGAGAGTGACCAGTCAGAAATTAAAGACAGACAGACTGAACTTTTTTTGCCCATTTTTTTACAGGGTCTCTTTAAATAAATAAATACATAAATGGATATATCTGCACACACACTATGGTCTGAACACACATCAGAATGACTAAAAAGGAAGAAAAATGAAAAAGTGTGACGGTGCAGGTCCTACTCCAATGCTCCCTCTTCCCATTTGGGAGCCTCTCAAACCCAATACTGTCGATAGTGTAACCAAATCAGCTGACAGATGGGGACAAATCACACATGGAGCAAGGGGATGGTGTAAAAAGTGCTCAGTGCATTTATTAAAAATAAATAAAAGCAAAATAGTGTCCATATAAATAGTGCCGTGATTCAAAAGTAGTCCAGAAATAAATAATCCATAAAAGCAGGTGGGGAATAAAATCCCAATAAATAAATCCTTTAAAAACAGAGGTTAAAAACACAGTCACTGGCTCCTCATTCACGGATGATCTCAGCCCACCTCCTTCTCCCCGGCTCACCCATAACTCACGCAGCCAGCGGAGACTCAGCAACCACGATCTTCATCCCCTGACCCCCATCTTGGCTTCCCCCACACAGCACAGACAGACCATCCGAGGTAAGCACTCTTCCCGTCATACTTCACGCTCTTGCAGTTGTACTTCGGATTCCTGGGGAGGTCATCAGCCATGCTCACCCCACTCCACACCATTGATAAGTGGGGCAAACCAGCCCCTAGAGCGCCACAACTTATGCTTCTTCGCAGGGCCACTGTTCTTGCTATGTTCCCTGCTTACATGGCCAGATTGTCCTGCCTGAAACTGCTCTTCAGTCCCATCTGAATCTCTGAACTTTTCGTTCAATTTATTCTCTTTTATCTTCCCTCCACTCGCACTCACGCTTCTCCTTTTTATGTGGGGACGTGGCACAAGTGTGGCGATTAGCAGCTCTTGGCATCAATTATGGCCACGGGCGACTCTGCACCTGTGCACTTAAGTGGGGAAACTTGTGCCCAAGAACCGCTCCCGCAACGCTACCACGCCCCCTCCTTAAAGCCACGTGTGTAGCAATTATTTATTTAAAAAGGCAATCAACCGCGGACCTCAATTTACCACAAAAAGAATTAAAACATTTGACTTGGCTGTCCCAGTCATAGTAAGGAATTATGCAGACGTATTGTTGTTGGTATAAAGGACCCCCAGTAATGTTTCTTGACACACTTCTGTCCTCAGTGTTAGTGTGTCAGAGGATGTGCAGCATTGTTCATAATGGCACTCAGTTTTGTTTTCATTCTCTCCTTTGCTGCCTCCTCCACGGGGTCCAGAGTGTGTCCTATAACTGAGCCTGTCCTTTAAATAAGTTCAGAAAGAAAAAAAAAACTGGTCCCAGAAGTTGTAAGGCAGAATGTTTGCCTATTTCACTTCATCTTTCAGATGATTCTTCACTTTTCAAGCTAAACAGAGTATTCAAAGTGATTTATGGTGCATGGAATAAAAGTAACAATTCTGCAAGCAGCCCAGAGAAGTGTTATACAGTGTATTTACTGTACAAAAGCAGTACCCATACCATTCCCTCATTGCTATCACTTAGGAGCAAATGCTGATGCAATGAACAAAACTCTCAATCGGATAAAGCTGGAGTGAAGGAGAAAATGAAGAAATACTGTTGATGCAGAATATAAATATCTGAAACAACTATTTCTAAAATATAATTCAGAATTGGCACATAACCATAGTGTAAACTGCTAGAACTGCCAGGATTTTATTCATAACTAGATCTTCAACTGCCGTCTGGAACTCGTTCCTAGAAAATGTGGCGAAACATAATTTTCCCTTAAGGACAACGTTATATAAATCGATATTCATTCATGAATGCCAAAAGCCTTAGCACAAACACATAAACTTCATTTTATGATTCAGTAATATACTTGATTGAATAGGAAGAGTTACTTTAATGGGTATTTAAAAAGATTAACAATTGAACAGCAAAAAAAAAAATGAATTAAACTAATGATTTAGATCAATTAAACAATGAGTATGACAAAGAGGGAAAGATGATATGTTAATCAAACCATTCATGCTGTAAACTGACTTTTACAATTATCCAGTCACTGGCACCATTTAATGAGCATCAGGTATATGGCAGGAACTAACCATGTACAGGGTACCAGTCCATTACAGGACATACTCAGTTTATTGTCACCATTTAACCTGAGTGTCATGGAAATGTGTAAGGAGACTCAATCACAGAACAAGAATGAAACTCTAGGGCTGCGATGTACTGTAGCTGCCAGTCCATTTTGATTTTTAATCGCACCTTTCTCGGTGTATATATGAATTCACTGAGGGTTGCATTGCAGAGCTTTGGAATAGCGAGATGACCTTAGGTCTCTTAAAATTTAATACAGGTTAAGTTGTAATCATTTGTACTGCATAATCAGGTTAGGTTACTCCAAAGATGGGATAGTTTTGAACCCTGCATGTCAGAAGAGCAAGAAGCAGTGTGCCTTTACCAGGATCTAGTCATGAACATTTTGTCTGTCCTATAACTTAAAAATGTTGAAAATTACAATTTTAGCAACCTTTGAGTAGCACATTTCCATTCCTTTAAGGTATTCCGCTATAAATAAGCATCTTCAGTTTATTTGTTGCAAAAGAGAAATAGCGTGTGAAATTACCACTTTTGTAGTGTCACTTAATATGCATACAAATATGTAGAGTGGGCTGTTTTACCAAAAGAAGAGTCTTCATTTTGAGCGGTGCTGGTGGAGACATGCAGGTGATGTATGACCTCATTATAATTGTTTAATTGAAATGCTAGTTGACTTTTTAGTTACTGTTTCAGGAAGAACAGCCTTCTAAGCAAATGCGGTTCCTGCACTGTCTCCTGCATTCATCGCGCACATTACCACCCATTATGTTGCTGGAAAGATGGTGTTGTCTTCTTTCATCTCACAGTTGATGCACTCACAGTTGATGAAAGAATTTACTGTGGTGTATCACTCAGTAGCCAATTGCTCTGCTACTAGCAGATCAGGCAGAAATCGCAAGTACAAAGCTTGTGTCACGTAGGCTCCTGGTTTTGGTTTTCGTTTTTTGTACTGGACTTGGCAGGCAGAGGGGTACAGCCCCACATCTATAGAGACCTAGGTTGAATTTCCAAACCTTTCTCACTTGCTGCCAGTTCATGAACTCCTCTGCTGTTGAGGCTGTGCCACTTGATGTTGGTCCCTGGCAAGACAGATGCTGGTTCCTCACAAGCGTTTAGTGGAAAAAGCCATTTTTCCAGCAATGAATGATTGAGCATGGGGAGCTCTAATAATGGGGGCACTTCGTAATCTCTCCTTTGTGCACCACTTTTTCTCAACGACATCAGAGTTGAATACGTTGAGTTAG
Organism: Polypterus bichir lapradei; assembly: GCA_026402145.1. NCBI lineage: Eukaryota > Metazoa > Chordata > Cladistia > Polypteriformes > Polypteridae > Polypterus > Polypterus bichir. Next base: position 90,062,554 of record JANRMT010062814.1, on the reverse strand, counting down.
GTCTTCTCTGTGGGTGCTGCTGGATCCTACAGGTGTCCACTGATCTTTTTTTTAAAAAAAAAAACCTCTGCATATTGTCATAGCAGAGTCACTGCCATTTCCCAGTGCACATCCTGTCATCCTGATTACTTGTCCAGTATCGAAAAAAAGGTTAATATGGAATAAGCTGCAATTAATTAAGGGTAGTACACAACCCTAAAATTAGATTAGGTTACTCCAAAGAAAAGACAGCTTCGAGACGTGCACATCAGAATGGTAAGAAGCAATGTGCCATTATAATGAGTCAATCATGAATACTGCGTCGTTGAACTGACTCTGCCTGTCCTGTAACGTAATAATGTTGAAATTACAATTTTAGTGACCTCTGAGAAGCACAACCCCATTCGTTCTAAGGTATTCCACTGTAAAGTTTATACAAATCTTGCCTGTTTCAAAAGAGGAATTGAATGTGAAATCACAGCATTTGAAGTATCACTCTTCATGCGGTGAAATATGTGTAGTCAGTTTTTTTGCCAAAAAAAGTGCCTTCTGGTCCTAAGAGAACAGCTTTGTCATGCCACAGTAATTAATTGAAATGATCTTTAAAAAAAAAAAAAAATCTCTGTTTATTGAAATGGCAGCAAAGAGTCGCTCTCATTTCATAGTACTCAAATCCTCCCAACATGGCGTTTGTGATGACGGGAGCTCTTCTTTTACCATCTTGGCCCTTTGAGGTCATTTTTTTAGTTTTTGACGTAGAGATGCCCATTCCTTAAACCCTGAATTTTATAATCATCAGTACTAACCAGGAGCCTGCAGCTGTTTGTGTTGACCCCCAGCTGAAAACAAGTCTATGAGAATGGCGTAGTGGACAGATTTTTTTGTGCTTTTACAAGGAATGATTATTATAGTTCTGTTTAAAGAGCCTGCATCATAATGGTGCAGTGGTCTGGTTCAATGATCTGTGTTTGATTCACACGATGGTCAGTGTTTGGTGTGAATGTGTATTTAGTTGTGTCTCACAGAAGCATTGCTCAAAATCTGGCCCATTGTGAGGCAGTGTGCCATGTTCTGAATTTTGCTTGCATTGGACTGTCCATTACTGTACTGTCCCATCTAATCCATGCTTAATGTCAAGCTCGACATAATGCATTAATATAAAAACAAGTTCAGCAAAAGGATGGACAAATGGTTTGCACATCTAATTTCATTGTCCGTTAGATAATATCCAATTTACGAGCTTCAAAGACTTTCTTCAGGTTGTCTGTCCTCCAGATGACTGTCAAAATACAAGGTGGCCAGTGATGTAGACTTAGCCAAGACATTATAAATGTGCAGTTTTACAATTTAATGCAAAACCTTATTCTGATATAAATACACTATATTGCCAAAAGTATTGATATACTGTACCTGCCTTTACACACATGAACTTTAATGACATCTCATTCTTAATACATACAGTTTAATATAGAGTAGGCCCACCATTTGCAGCTATAACAGCTTCAACTCTTCTGGTAAAGCTTTCCACAAGGTTTAGGAGTGTGTTTATGGGAACTTTTGACCATTCTTCCAGGACAGCATTTGTGAGGTCAGTCACTGATGTTCAGGTTGAGGTCAGGGCTTTGTGCAAGCCAGTCAAGTTCCTCCACACTAAACTCGATCATTCATTCTTTATAGACCTTGCTTTGTGCACTGGTACGCAGTCATGTTGGAACAGTTAGGGGCCATCCCCAAACTGTTCCCACAGAGTTGGAAGCATGAAATTATTCAAAATGGCTTTGTATGCTTAAGCATTAAGAGTTCCTTTCACTGGAACTAAGGGGCCAAGCCCAAACCCTGAAAAACAACCCCAAACCATAATCCCCCCTCCACCAAACTTTATACTTGGCACAATGCAGTTAGACATGTACTGTTCTCCTGGCAACTGCCAAACCCAGACTCATCCATCGGATTGCCAGACAAAGAAGTGTGATTCGTCACTGCAGAGGACATGTCTCTACTGCTCTAGCAGTCCACTGGCAGTGTGTTTCCACCCACTGCATCTGACGCTTTGCATTGCACATGGTGATTTAAGTCTTGGATTCAGCTGCTCGGCCATGGAAACCCATTTCATGAAGCTCTCCATGCACTGCTCTTGAGCTTTTGGAGGTCTGTAGCTTTTGACCCTGCTGAAAGTTGGCAACTTCTGCACACTGTGCGCTTCAGCATGCGCTGTCCCCACTCTGTGATTTTACGTGGCCTACCACTTCGTGGCTGAGTTGCTGTTGTTCCTGATTGCTTTCACTTTGTTATAATACCACTAACAGTTGACCATGGAATATTTAGTAGCGAGGAAATTTCATGAATGGACTTATTGCACAGTATCACACTTGAAATGACTGAGCTCCGGAGAATGACTAATTCTTTCACAAATGTTCGTAGAAGTCTGCATGCCTAGCTGCTTGATTTTATACACCAGTGTCCATGGAAGTGACTGGAACACCTGAATTCATTGATTTGGAGGAGTATCACAATACTTCTGGCAATATAGTGTATGTGGTTTATATCTTGGGTGGAACATGCTTATTAATCCGGCTGTGATTGGATCCTGGGCTTCACGTTTACACATGCCCTGAGAAGATTAAAGATTTAGCCCAAGTGAAACAGTTCAAATACTGTAAATGCAACCTGGATAACTGGCTAATGCCTTCCAAAATGAGTATATGTGGGTGCTTTGTGACAGGATGATGATATATTTTGGATGAAATTAGGCCTTGTACTCCTTTTTGCCAAAATAAGCTTTGGCTTATCCAGTTCAGGTTGTGTATGTGTCTACATACTGTAGGTCATCTTGCCAGTCAAAGGGCTACACTAATATTCTAATTTAAAACAATATAATCTTAATATATACGGTTCACATTTTTAGCTGCTTGTGTTTTGTTGGATGATAGAAAATATGAAGTTAAGTGTGAGTATTACCAGTAAGAGACATCCAAAGCCCAGGTCAAAACATGGTACACCACTGCCACTGAGCCAGCATGGCACTAGAGTATGATCTGGTTTCAGGGTTTTAGGTGAGATTTTAGATTAGGTCTAAACTTTTTGTGCTCGATAAGGATACTATGGTATGTTTTAAAAGGTGTCAGGGTCCTAGTTCAACTTTTTATTTATCTGTTGCTTTTAAATACAATGGTCTAAACTTAAAACATTATCACACAATTTTATGTGTTTCTTGCAGGTAAAGTGACATTAGGGGATCTGGGAAATTAAGACCAGCAATTTTCTGGTTTATAACCTAATGCAGTGGCCACTAAGCCAACCTTTTAATAAGACCTCTTCTCTCTCTTTTTGATCTGCTTTAGAATATCCACCTTATGATATTTCCGCTACCCATCCCAAACCCATTTACAGTATAGCACCCTATAGACCACTTACATATTTGCTATAGAGAGCTATGTACTGTAAATACAAAATCATTGCAATCAAACTCAGTCACTCTTGACTCTGTTCCAAGAAGCAGGGGCTGTGGCTTCCCCAACAGAGTGTAGACAATAAGTGCTTGGGTGCAATGGCTAAATAAATTGGCTAATTTGTGTGTGCCTTCTTCTGATTGGTGCCTTGTGCTACTGTGTTGACCAAGTTGTTGACTTAACCCAAGAAAAGTAATGGATTTTGGTAACGTTTGAACAGATGCCTCAGTTAAAAGTGCTATAGCTGGTGTATCTGTCCCCTGATTGGCTCAAGAGACTTTACTGTCCTTTAGCAGATACAGACTTGTGTTGGCTACTATCCCTCAGTGAAAAAATAGCATTGCTGCCAGACCCCCCAGCCATTTCTGTGCCAAACCATATTTCCAGCTCTTTAACTCTTCTAAATAGAAAAGGTTGTTTTTCATAAGGAGCAAACCAAGTGGAATGTGAGAAAACTGTGCACTAGTGCTTGTGGGTGCTGGTTTCCAGTCACAGGATTGAGAGTAGAGACTGGTCTTATATTTTTCTATGAAATCTTAAAGTGTTTTTCTAACTAGAGTAATTATGCCCAAACAATGGTCACACTGCATTTAACAGCAGGCGTGCACAATCAAAACCTTAATAGAGATCCGTAGCTCATTTGGGAACAGCTAATTACAGCATTAAAACAAGCAGCAACAAGCAAACATGTCTTGGCTACAGTGAGTAAAGGAAAGGCAACAGCTCCCCCCACTGCTCAGAATTTACCACAAGCCTGAAGAAAAAAACACAAGGATCAGCCCGGTAACTTTCATCCTTTCATTTCTCTTTTTTGTGTGTAAAGTGACCACCTGTCCAGACCCTGGTGAAGTGGACCACAGCCGAAGAGTGATGTCCAACCCCAAATTGGCTGTGGGGACCACAGTTCAGTACATCTGCAATAAGGGATACACTTTGTCAGGGAACAGCCTGCTAACCTGCTACAGCCGAGATGCAGGAAGCCCCAAATGGAGTGAGAGACTACCCAAGTGCACCCGTGAGTATCAGCACATGTTTTATGTCCACCTCTTGGGAGTAGAAAGTAGAGAAGTAGAAAGCAGCAGAGACTTTTGTACAGAAACATTAGTGGCAGCATTTGAATCTGCACATAGGAAAGAAGTGGATTGTGAATGTGGAATGTTGTACCAGCTGCCCCTTCTAATTTCGCTTTTGTTTCTTTTTGACACTGTTTTATATTCGTTTATTGGCATTGGCATGTTCTTTAGGCTTTCACCAGCCTATAGATGTATTTATTGGGCAGCAGATCATGCCATACATATCTTGTCTCCTTGCAGGACTGCATATTTCACGGCATTCACCTATTATGTACTTAAATCATTTTGGGAAATAAACATCTCCAAATTTTTGATAGTGTATTAATTCTTTTTAAACCCTTCTTCATTTAGATCCAGGCTCTGCTATTTTACTCCCTGAACCCAGTGGCCAGGCATGGGTCCAGATCATATTTTGACTCTTATCTCTGTCAGTAAGCAGATACCAACCGTAAACATTCTTCAATGTTTCTGAGCTTAGTTGGCAGATAATATAGTGATCATGTTTCTGCTTTTCAGGGATGACATTTGTTCTGCCTTGTATTGCAGTAATGTTGTGTAATGGTTAGAAGGGTCTGCTAGAGGGTTGTAATTGCACTTAAAATTTTGGAAATGAATGAACAGAGACCTATGCCCTGCTCCTCAGTGACTTTCTTTTTATAAAATACCAGCTGAAATACCCAGCGTTGCCCGCGAGGAAAATAAGGTGTTTTTTTTATTTAATTGTTTGAGAAAAACATAAATAAAAAAACCCCACAACTTTAAAAATAAAAATAAATTAACAAATCATAAAGACTCACTAATGCGCTTGTCTTGTGGTCTTGTATGTATGTTATCATCCAGTTGACGGTCGGAATCGGCCAACTCCATTTAATTTGAAAAGCAATTTGAATGCTGGCAGTCGCCTCCTATATACTAACTGTGTAAGTAACAGCACGGGATCCTAGAAAGTATTGTGCTATGAGGATTCGTGTTGCCGACGTGCTCGCATCGTTTGTGCATTAGCAGCTAAGCGTCTGTCTTTCTTAGAAGGTTTCCTTTTGCCGGTGTGCTGGCCTTGCTTGCGTATCCTCGGAGCTGGAGCCCTCACCACGACTCTACGTCTCACTTCTGTGCCGGACAGACACACACACACTCTCGCATGCGTAGAACTCGATTTAATTTCAAAAACAACAGGTGCTCAAACATAACATTCGCCCTCTATTGGTCGTTCCGAGTGCTAACTGGATGATAACATGCATACAAGACCGTAAGATCAACCCACACCCTACCCTGAAGGGGGTAGGTTATGGGCTGATTTTACCCTACAGTATTTTTAGTCGACCAATGAGAAACATGCGTACCAAGTTTCATGAGAATCACTCCAGTCGTTCGGACGTGATGCTGGAACATACATGCACACATTGACTTTTATATATATATATAGATGTATATAGTTTTCACCTCAAGGTAAAAGCCTAGCATACCAAAACATACCAGCTCCTCACTTTTGGCTATCCACCATATATCCCATCATGCAGAGTTGAGACACTTTTAATTAATAAATTGAAATTTGCAGTATTGTACTGCCCATTGGTTCTGTACTCCGTGCAATTTGAAATGTGGTGTATTGGCACCCCCTAGTGGCACAGACAGCATAAAGTTAAGGCCTACAATTAAAACAGCCGAAGTGTATTTTAATTAGCACTGATTAAATCAAGTTGTTTATTTTTTATTGTGTATGTACTCCCAAGAAATGTTACCAGCAAATAATTATTGACCCTCTAAGCATAAATGAAGTACTATGATAGTTCTCATTATGTTACAGTTAATAATGTTTGTCAGATCTAGTCTGTAGACATTCAATTTATATTGAGCAGAAGAATGGCACAGCAGTTTGTGCTGCTGCTTCACACTTCCTGAGACCTGAGCTTGCTCACTGGCTCCATTAAATTGGCTCATTTTATTTGTTGTGTGGGTTTTCTTCAGGTGTCCCTAATTTCCTCCCACACCTCACAAACATTCACATTTGATACACTCATTTCTTTAAACTGCCACGAGGTTACATTTGTATGTTTATGTGTGTGAGGGTAATCTTAAGATGGACTTAATTCTGTCCAGAGTTGATTCCTGACTTGTACCAAAGTGCTGCATTTTTTGATGTTTAAGAACCAAAGGCTGAGGTCATTCTTGATTTACCCATCTAACTTTCATCTTTTTGGTGTCTTCAGCAGAGGTTTATGAGCCGTGCCACAACCCAGGTGCCCCATCATTCAGCATTCAGACTACAGAAAAGAGGTTCTACCAGCCTGGAGAGATGCTGAGATTTTCGTGTTACAATGGTTATCAGCTGATGGGAGAATCTGTCTTAAGGTGCATCCCAGGACATCCTTCCCAGTGGAGCAGTCCACCACCTGTATGCCAAGGTGATAATAGATAAACAGGTCAAGCAGCAGTCATTCCATTTTAGGAATACATAGGCATTTACCCCTTTAATGATATGGATGACTTTATACTTTAGCAGTAAATCATGTGTTGCTATTTGCCAGTTATGTATAACCCATAGTTCTAAATGTAAAGCCATTTCCTACAGTCTTGAATTGGAAATGGCATACCATATTACATAGCTAGTGACACTGTGATTCAGTGTGGAAAAACACAGGCAAATTCCAAAAGCCAGTGGCATAGTCCCCAAAAAGGTGCTCACAGCAGACACCACTTGATTTAATGTTGAGGTACTGCTTTAAGCTTCTACCAGTGCACATTGTGAAAATAAGTGCATAACAGAGAGTGTTAGAAAACTTTCAATCAAAACGCTAACACATAAAGCCACTGTTGCTTGGTTCTTTCATAAATTGGGTTAAATGTCCACAAGATAGTCCAAAATCAGGTCATAGTTTGGACAATTTGCTGCAGAAGCTGTGGCCTTACCAGCAATACAGTGTGGTCTTCACTTATGCTCTCCAGCACCTAGTTTTAAAAGACATGTTTTTTCTTTTCTAGCTTCCAACCCTGAGTATTTAAATGAACGCCAATTAGATGGTAAGTTGGATCCTTTCAGCCTTTTAATTTTATATTGTCATTGTAATGATTGTTCTCAGTAATACCTGTTACTGTTTCTTCTCTCCCTTGCTTTCCGTTTGTCCCAAGTCAATTCAAAGGTGGTGTGCTGAATAGACACATGTATTGAAACCAAAATATTAACGTTAAACAAATACTGCAAAGCCAAAGGTTTCCAAACAAATATTAACACAGAAAAACATTTTGTTTTCTCTCAGTGTCTCTATGTCCTAATGGAATTGAAACAAATTATATCCATGAGCATGATACAAGCACCATTGCTGCAAACATTGGCTTATAAAAAACACATAGTAACTTATAATAAAATATTTACAAAAAAATCTAGGAAAAATGGCAATGATACTGAAAATAACAGGAAGAATTACAGTATATTGACATATAAATCCATTCATCTATTGTTTTACCCCCCCATCTATTTTAGGGGTATATCCAACTGAGCATGCATTATTGGTGGGTGCCAAGGCAGTGTAGTGGTTATTACTGCTACATCACTGCTCTAGGGATAGGAGTTCCACTCCCACACCGTCACTTTGTGGCACTTACATATTCTTCACATGTCCCTGTGGGCATTCTTTATCTGCTCCAGATTCTTCTCAGATGCCAATAATGTACATATTATTTGTAGATCTTGGCATGTAAAACCACTATAGAGTTGGTTGTTGCTTTGTGGAATAACATTTGATGCTGCCAGGGTAGGCTGTGGTGCCTTGTCACCCTGATCTTGACAAAGTGAGCTCTGAAAATCGATGAATTCATCACACGTTAAAATGCCACATTGAAATGCAGCATCAAGGAGACAATACAAAGGAACTGCTTGTAGTGTAATATACAACTACACCCTAATGCTGGGCTGAAAAAAAAAATGGAAACTAATGGCAGAACTATGCTTATCTTGCAAAAGTTTGCCTCACTCCAATACTAACACAGTTAGCGTGGGTGCCTCCTTACATAACTACCTCCTAAACAGTATACTGCTGAGAAGAAAATTAAATAGGAAATAGCCCTGAACAAAAAGAGGAGTACCAAAGAAGTGTTAAAGAACAGGCTTATTTAAAAATAAAGATCTATAAAGCAATCCAACCACACTCCCAGGTGAGGTTTACATAGTTTTCCAAAATGTCTGGCAAACAAAATGATCTAATAAGCGTATTCCCCCATGGCCTCATGACACATCCTGGGCCATCCTGGGACCGTGGAAACCATGGAAGATCTTCAACAAACAAACAAAAAGATAAAAAGGCACAAAACAGTTAAGAAGATGCAGCAGAGCCTGAGAGTCTCCAGAATTACATAAACAGTCAAGGGAATCCTATTCCAAAGTCAAGAAAACAAAACAGACCACAGTGCCCTTCTGCAGTGCCAGGCTTACTGTACTCCTGAGTTCTGATTTCAGTTCCCTGGAGGCCAAGAAACTGGAAATTCTCCTGGGCTGCCTGCCAAACCTACTTGATCTTAGCAGCTAGATTCTAACAGCTTGGGGGACGTATCGCTGCCATTTATGAATTCCGTTCACTTCAGTTTGTTTACAGCTCCACTTAGCAGTAAGGAACATAATGCGCAATGTCCATAATGAACTTTGTTTATACAGTATGTAGCGCACTCTTTTATTTTAACTTTAAAAACTTCAAGAGATATAAAGAAAAATACAGTAATTCTTCTTTAGCAATGTCAGTAATCAGATTGGCAAATAAAACTAACAGAACTGCCAATTCATTCTGCAGCCACATTTTCTCAAGCTAAAAAAAATACACAACAACCTGATATATACACTCACTGTCCACTTTATTAGGTACACCTCTTCAACTGCTTGTTAACACAAGTATATAATCAGCCAATCACATGGCAGCAACTCAATGCATTTAGGCATGCAGACAATATCAAGACAACCTGCTGAAGTTGAAACTGAGCATCAGAATGGGGAAGAAAGGAGATTTAAGTGAGTTTGAATGAGGCATGTTTGTTGGTGCCAGATGAGCTGGTCTGAGTGTTTCAGAAACTGCTGATTTACTGGGATTTTTACACTTTACCCTCGCTATGGTTTACAGAGAATGGTCCAAAAAGGGAAAATGTCCAGTGAGCAGCAGTTCTTTGAGTGAAAATGCCTTATTGAAGCCATAGGTCAGAGGAGAAAGGCCAGACTGGTTTGAGCTGATAGAAAGGCAACAGTAATTCAAATAACCACTTATTATAAGTGAGATATGCATAAGAGCATCACTGAACACACAACATGTTGAACCTTAAAGCAGATGGGATACAGAAGCAGGAAACCACACTGGGTGCCACTCCTGTCAGCTAAGAAAAGGCAATAGAGACTACAATTCACACAAGTTCACCAAAATTGGACAAAAGAAGATTGAAAATACATTGCCTGGTCTGATCAGTCTCGACTTCTGCTGAGAAATTCAGATGGTAGGGTCAGAATTTGGCATGAACAATATGAAAGCATGGATCCATCCTGTCTCATATCAAAGATTCAGGGTGGTGCTGGTGGTATAATTGTGTGGGAGATATTTTCTCGGCACATTTTGCTCCCTTTAGTACCAACTGAGCATCGTTTAAATGCCACAGGCTATCTGAGTATTGTTGCTGACCATGTCCAACCCTTTATGAATGCAGTGTATTCATTTTCAAATGGCTTCTTCCAGCAGGATAATGTGCCATGTCAAAAAGTTCACATATCTCACACTAGTTTATTGAAGATGACAGTGAATTCACTGTACTGAAATGGCCTCCACAGTTACCAGGTCTCAATCCAATCGAGCACCTTTGGGATGTGGTGGGAGGGGAGATTTGCATCATGGATGTGCACCCGACAAATCTGCAGCCATCTGCGTAATGCTATCATGTCAATATGGACCAAAATCCCTGAGAAATGTTTCCAGCACCTTGTTGATTCTATGCCATGAAAAATTACGGCAGTTCTGAAAGCAAAAGGTGGTCCAACCCTCCCTAATGTTCTAAAGTGGCCAGTGAGTGTAGATACAAAAAGGAAGATAAAGTGCTAATTCTCATTCAGAATAATCTCCACAAATTATTACCCCACACACAAGGACTTGCTTCAGTTGGAGAAAGAGTGAGCATTGTAAAGTTTAAAGTAAGAATTCTGGGAACAAGAAGCCACTAGAACCGAAGTAGTGGCATGACTGAGGGGATGCTACAGAGAACCTCTCTGCTGATGCTAAAAACACAACTGTAATAAATGTATACTTCCTATATGGGAGAAGATTTAACTGTGATACAAAAGGAAAACTGATAAACGTAATTGAGAGAAATAAGAAATTTTGTAATCTCCCATGGAAAACAACACTAACAAAAACATAAAATAATTTGTATACCCAGTGTATAAAATTCAGGTCTATCCACACGAAATCATGGAGGCTTGCAGAGCTCCCTTTCGTAAAAAAAGTAAAGCTGATACAGAGCTGGCATCATCAGGAAATCCAGAAGTGATACCCTGTCACCTAATCGTATTAGATCCAAACCTGCTGCAAATATGTGATTCTGCTTTGATTTCAGATGATTAAACAAATGCTCCAAACATAACAACATATTTACTGACACTATTTGTTATGTTGCAGCCTAGGTGCCTCCCCTGGCTTGAGCTCAGATTCATTTTTTAAGGTCTTTTTTTGTTCTTGTTTGATTCATTTGTTGATGCTAATATTTCTATTTATTATTTGTATTAATTTCTATGAGTCTATGCATGTTCTCTTATGTTCCATGTGTTTTGGAAGTGGTTCCCCAGGAGGTGAGGCCACCTGTACATCTTTGTCAAGGGATTGCCCTCAAACCTATAAAGGCTGAAGGAACACACAGTCCTTTGTGGTACTTTGTATGTGTTGGGCATTGGTGAGTTCTCTGTGATTATTGCTTTGATTTGGTATTGATTATCTGGGATATTTGATCTCTTTGCTCTGTTTCTCAACCTCTCTTTGGTCAGTTGTTATAGTTATTTTACAGTTGTTATACCGCTCCTTGTGACCCTTCTCCTGCCTTGAAACGGCATGATTATAATATGTGCTATCGATCCTCATAAAGGCAGCAAAAAGAAAAAAAATGAATAAATAATCTGGAATGTGAGCGACTCTACTTTCCTATCAGACACAACAACAAAAACAGGGCACGCCAACAGAAGCAAATGTAACAATGGAATGAAGATGTGTTAATATAAAAACTGAAAATACACACAACAATATAATTAAATACAAATTCCCACACTGCGGCCAGCCCCCCCCCCTTCCCACCAAATTACAATATAAAACACTCAAAAAATAGGCCACTAATACACAAATAATAATTATGCTAATGACTTAACAGCAAATAAAAGTCCTTTAAATGTCTGTCACAAGAAGTAACATTTTTCTTTCTTTAATCTGAGGATTTTGAAGAGCCAAACCTCAGATCCAAGGGAAACCATTACTTACCGTCAGCTCTCACAAATTCACCATCCAAAAAAACAAAAGAGGGTCTATCAATCTGTTCAGTTTCTGTTTCCATCTGTAACATGAACCTGGGTTTGTGTGATGGCTTTGTGTAGTTGGTGTAGTTTGTCCCTTGATACAAGTGACTTCCTCCACTTTCTCTCTGTCACGATTTATTTTTGCTTTCACTACTGTACTTTAACCCTTTGAGGTATGGTTAGCCCGTCCCCCTTTTAGCTCTCATTGGGCCTCCAAGCCAGATGCTCCTTCCAAGGTAGTCCTTAGGCTTTAAATACCATTTCAGACTGCCTGGTGAAAGGTACAAACAGACACTGAGACCAAATTCACATGACAACTGTTGGTTTTGTTGACAACATTGCCTTTTTTTGGGATTTGTTTGCCGGTGGATTGCCTGTTGTACTAAGAAGGGTGAAATGACACCTTTTATTGGCTAACTAAATAGATTACAGATGCCAATAAATGGTGTCATTTCAACCTACTTTCTCCTGTATCAATCTATGACTAACATGGTACCTCTTGTGCTATAGGGAATTTATTATAATTTTTTTTATTATTTTATAAAGATTCTTTGTTTTCCCTTTTGTTATACAAGCCGTAGTTTTATAGGCACTTCCTCTTGTGGGACTTTTTGCAACAGGTTTTAGGATATTGTTCGAAGGAACTCCCAAGTTCAAGACACGATAAAAGCCAACTTACTTGCATTCTAAACTTCTGATGAGTTTGTAAGATTACTGTTTGTGCTTCAAGGGTCAGCTCTAACATTCAGCATATATTGGCCCAAATTTATTAATAATAGGCTGAATACTAAAGTATCTGTGCATTGTCATAATTTTCAATACGCGGAAAACCTACCTGTTATGTATATAAGCAGTACTGAAAAGTCTAAAAGAAGCTCCAAACTCCAAAAAAATTAAATTGGAAAATGTCTGACACCCACTATTTGGAGTACTGAATGGATATTTAATTAATTAAACCTCAGTTACAAAACTTGGAGAGGTTTTCCTTATCCTGAAACACAGTATTAGAGCTAGTTAGTCATTACCAGTAGCGGAGCAAGGCTTTTCAAAGGGGGGACAAGCTCTTTAGTGGGCCATCCTCAAGCCTCACCCTTGAGCCCAGCACACAATGTATACAAATCCCACATGGACAGGTTTAGCATATGATTGATATGAGCTACTATGACATCTGGAGTGAGGGTCTGATTTTAGAACCCATGTGGATCGGTGGGGTAGCTTTCTTGAATATTAATCCCGAACAACAGTGCTAGGTTATCATTTTTTGTCCTGGTAGACTGTAATGGGCCACCAGCACTGTTGCTTTTATAATTTGCTACACATTAATTTTTCTGTTATTATTATAGATTTCAACTGCATCTGTTGCACTGGTTTTTTTTTATTTGCTTGGTCGCTTTCTTCATCAGATGATCTGTCTCTCTCCTCCTCCTCACTTTACTCTTCTTTGTGCACTTTGTTATTGCCTCTTTGACAAGCTGTAGCAGTTGGTTGGGTTGAAGCAACATGTTTTTGAGTGGAATCAAGGTTGAGGTAAAAAGATCTCTTTCTTGCTGTTTTGTGTGCTCCATCACCTCTGACATGTGCTTACCCATTTTCTAGCAGGATAGCATGTGAGGGCGACTTATGGCGATGTGATGTGTTTAAGCAATCAGAATGTATCCTTTTTAAACTTAAAAACTGCATATATATATATACTGTACATTGTTTATATGTAGCTTTAAATTATGATGTACCAGAATGTTATTAAATAAAATTTATTTATTTATTTATGGCCTCCTCTGCTGGCTCAGTCATTTCTTATTACAGATATTTTATTCTGAAGTTTGAAGTGGCACTTCCTGCTTTAACAAAATATGGCAAAAACTGCTTGATTGCCTGGGGTGAATTTACAAGATACTATTTCTAGACTTGAAAAAATGCCCTATATTCATATTAATTGTAAGAAACTCTGACTTTACATAAGAATTTATTGTATAGATGGAGTCCTCAGAAACCCACTTAGGTGCTGCATTATCACATGAATATCAAAGTAAAAGGCTTTTTCCCAGACAAAGCAACTATTTCATACTCGAAAAGGTTACAGTCACATTGACAGCTGAACCACTTCAATAATATTTGTGTTGCTCTATAGATTAATAAATGTAACGTTCTCACAGTCA
>JANRMT010062814.1:90015589-90038381 GCA_026402145.1 Polypterus bichir lapradei | reverse complement strand
AAAAGAAAACCTCGGGCTTTATTGTCACAGTTCCAGTGATGCATTATGCAGATGTATTGCTGTTGGCATAAAGGAGACCCCATAGCGTTTCATGACAAACTTTTACTGAATAATTCTATGGCTGAAAGTTCAAAGTGTTAGTGTATCAGAGAGAGGATGTGCAGCATTGTTCATAATTGTGCTCAGTTTTGTTTTAATATTCTACTTTGCTATGACCTCCAGGGGGTCCACAGTACTTCCTATAACTGAGGTTGCCCTTTAAATTAGCTTGTTGATTTGGTGGGCCTCTCTTGAAGTGATGTTACCAGCCACGCAAACCACAGTGTAGAAAATGGCTTGGCCATCACAGAGTTTATAGAAGATGTGAAGGACGTCACTTCCCACATTAAAGGAACACAGTCTCCTAAGGAAGAAGAGCCTGCTCTGCACTTTCTTAAACAGTTTCTCTGTGTTCCGAGATCAGTCCAAATAGAGCTAAAGTTTCAAAATAGCAAGTGTTATGAAATACAACAGTGGGATTTATTAACAAAGAAACAAGAGCATACTGGTTGTGATGGTAATGTGATGATCAGCATGGTTGTTAAAACTAAACCTGGAATTAAATCTAATCAACACTAATTCCCAAGGACTAAGGTTCCCCAATTCTGCCCTGTCCCTGAAACCATAAATTTATTGTAGTAAATGTTTTTTTGTTTACAGCTACTGTGTAATCATTATTCCTATTAGAGATCTTTTAAGAATTTATGTTTATATTAAGGAGCAAATCATAAACATGTCAGCTATAGCTAGATTCTGGGTATTTTTAGAAAAGTAGTGAGTCACTTCATATACATTACCACTGTTTGTTAATTAAATTTTATTTACCACATATCTGATAATTACCATGTTTTGATTATTAGTTCTAATGAGTTCTTTGTAACGGCTCAGTTATCAGTGGATCCTAACAACTACAGAATGTTGTCAAGAACTTGGAGTCCCAAAAGCACTCCCAAAAATACCCACTGGGGAGGTTTCCTGTCAGACCTCGGATAGATACAGGGGCAAAAACACAGAATCTTTACATAATAAAGATTTATTTTTCACAGAAAAGGCTCAGTAATAATGTGAAGGTCCATAGAGCACAAAAGGCATAAAGGAGTTTCCTGAAACAATAAGGCAATCCAAGCAAACACAGTACCAATACAGAATCCAAGCATGATGTCAGAAACAGAACAGAAAGTCGAAAATCCAGAAATTCAATAAAGCACAGCATAACAATAAACATAAGTAAACTGACGAACTCCCAAGTGAATTCAAAATGAACTGCAAGGAACTGTGGCAGGCCCTCCAGATTTATAGGCAGAGAGTATTTGCTGGCAGTGACTGGCTGATAGCCCCACCACATGGGGGACCATCCACACCATATATGGAATATCACTGAGCCATTCAAACATAAATACAATCAATAGTAAATAAACATAAATGAAATTAATATATACAAAAAAATCAAAAATGAGCAAAGATGACATAAAACGTAAATTTGAATCCCAGCCAAGATGGCTGAGATATAACATATTGTAACATTGGCACCAAGCACTGCTATGGATGGATTATCTGTTCTTTACATGGCTCTTTGAGGTGGCTTGTTATCCAGCATAAGGTAGGCTGCACTAGTTAGAAAAGCATGCGACTTTTCTGGCTTGCCATTTATATAAGCGCCCCACCACAGGTAACATAATGCCACCTCAACGTTTAGAGACTTATTCTTGGCTGATGTAACATGTCAGCGCCGTTACAAAATATGAATGTTTTCTTGATTTTTGTATTAAGCAGATGAGTAAGCATTGTTTTAAGCAACCAGTAGTATCAAGTGTATTATAATTTTTTGTGAAAGATGTCTATAAAAGTCAGTATGCAAGCTATAACGTACCGTATTGTCCATCTAATAATCTTTCTCAAATCCCCTGAATGACCCAGCCACAAACGCTGTACAAGCCCATTCTGATTGGCTCTTTAGGCTCTTTTCTTTTTTTTCTTTTTTAACAATTTTGTATTCCTCCACCTTTTCTAAGCTACACAGTAGTCTGGTTTAATAACGTCATTCTGAATTTTGTTTCTAGTCATATCTTAAATTGCTTGGCTGAAAGCAGTTTTGTTTAGTTCTTCCCTCCTTTACAAAACCTCAGAGTCCCTCATGCAACTCTGATGGCTGATGGAATTCACAAGAATCTTGTTTGGCAGAAGGCCGACTGAGTGCATCTGGCCACTTGTAAACATAGAATTCATTTTTGTAAGCAGTACTTTGTGTTTCACACAGCCTGTTGTACAAAAACATCTTTGGATCTTCACTGTTTAGCATGTGTTTGTCAGAAACACAAGAAAATTATATGTAGGAAACAAGCAGTGAGAAATCCCTCTGAGCTTTGCAGCAGGGGGCCCTGCTTGGGAGCGCCAGCTGAGCCTCTGATTCTTTGGCGCTAGCTAGTGTACCGAGGCTCCGAGTGTTAGGCAGTGACATGGATTACAACCAAGATTTAGGTGAGGATGGCATACTTAAAAGAACCAGAAGATAAGGATTTGGTATATTTTTCAAGCATTTTAATTTAAGAATATGTCATTAATTAGATACGACTGTGTTTAATATGCACTGAAATAAGGACAATCTGTTCTGACTGTAAACGGAGCTCATATCCAACACGTATTATCTTGAGACTCGTCACTGCTGAACAGACTTGCCCACTTTAAACAATATTTCTAGTTTTAGTAAAATGATCACAAGCTGGAATGTCTCCTTACAAATTGTGTATAAAACTTAGGAGAATAAGCCACATATTATAGGATGCCCTGGGGCAAACACCTTCTGAACTGTACAGCTTTTTATGTGTCTGAGTTAACATGTTTTGTGTTTCCTTTGCTGCGGGACAATCAAAGGAGACAGAGGTGAGAAAAAGCTTGTCATGGCTAAACTCATGTCATTGCTCACATGTGAACAAATCTGTCACTTGCAGCTCTAAAATAAATGTTCATAAGCCAGATATCTTTTTTTTGGGAATGAATACGTCCAGTTACCATTAAACTTGGCAGGTCATCTGTGCTTTTTTTCAGTTGTACTGCTTTTTACTCCATTAATTCATGGCTACTGTCACTAAGAAATATCAAAATCATTACTGGTTTGGTTTGGGGTGATTCCACAAGGCTCACTTTTATAATTACATTTTTTCTTCTTCAGAAAGAAAAAGGAATTTGTCATCTCCTTAAGTGTTTTAAAATTACACCATATACAGAATACCAGTAATAACAAAGCAGATAAAGAGCATTTAAGTGTCTTACCCGTAAATGTTCCATTTCCTGCCTGTTAGACAGTTTTTTGAAATGCTGATTAAAATGAGAAAAGTAATTTAAAAAAAAGTTATGTAGACAATAATTCAGTTGAAACCACTTAATGTGTCACCTCAAACAAGCAAAAGTTCATGTTGAAGAAATTTGGTCTTTTTGATTGAAACAAATATACTGTATGACAGTAAGTTCAAAACTGGTGCATTTTTCAGGTAGTCTTTAGAGTTGGGAGTAGAATTATGGGGGCATTTAGTTCAGGGCACAAGCTGTTAATCGATTTGTAAATGTGCACCTGGAGAAATAAAACCTCCAGCACAGGGCACCTCTTATACCTCGTATTATTTAATGATTTAGGGAGCACTTCAATAAGCACACATCAAAATGTTCACCATGGCAAAACTTTCTGTTAGGAGGTCAGTTTTTTTTTTTTTGCACCCCCTTATCCAGTTCAGGACTATGTGACCTGCAGTGTATCTGGGCAGAATCGGATACAAGGCAGGAGTACAGTAAACCACTCCATGCCAGGGTCCATACACTCCCATTCACTTGCATGAAAAATCTCCAGTCTACATAACACATACAAAAAGCCAGAGTATCTGGACAAAATCTAACACGGACATACATTGACCAGGCTGGCTTCAAACCCAGGAACCTGGAGCTGTGAGGCTTCAGTGCTTATCACTGTGCCATCATTCTGCCCATATCTTGTCATACCTAATATTCCACACGATCCTTGATCAAGTCTTACATGACTGCTGCTGTTATCCATTAAACCTGAAGTGTACAATAATGTATAATATGGTTTACAACATCCTTCTCACCTTTTTTCCTTACCTTAATAGATTAAGTTCTTTAATGCTAGAGAAGCATTTGAGGGTAGGCATTTTGAGTAATTTCCAACTAAGCTGCAAACCTCAAGAAACATCAACCACTACTAAGCTACCATAAACTGTTTTATCCGTTCCTTTTTTTTAGATAATCGTGTTCATAGAGAGTTTGGGCTGGTAGTGCTGGGTCCAAAACAATCTGTACAGATAATGTTGCCGATAGAAAATAAAATGTATGCACTAGGTCTTCACTAGAGACCTACCATATTATAAAATATAACATCAATGTTTTAAAATGAGTCACTGCTTCATAGGTTTTCCAGAAATGTAGTGATAAATGATAGCCAGAACCTGCTACAGTGTTCTGAACTTTATACATTTAAAGTTTATCTTCCTGTATTAATTATTCCCAGTTCTCTGTTTTTTAGATTGCTAACTAGAGTAAACTGCAAATCCTTTTTAATCAACAAGCACCCAGTATTTATGACAGGCTGTTGGCAAATTGATCAGCATGCTCTCCTCCTTCACTCTTCTCCACACCTTTGGCTTCAAGCCAGTCTTGGTGCTTTATGTGGTTTTTTTTTTGTAATAAAATCTTGCAAGTGTTTCGTAAGGAAAGACTGGGAGAAGGATGCTATCAAAGGACCTTTGGTGTGTATAGAATTAAATGCATAGGTAGGAGAGTTTTAGAACTGTTTTTTTTTTTTTTAAGTTGAACAGGGCACGTGGGTAATCAAGCTAGCTAAGGAGTAATATGGCCATTGCTTCTGTTTTTGAATCAGGACACTGGCATTGTATTTTGAGTCTGCTGTAATCTGATAATAATTTGTGCAGCATGAGAAGTAAAACATAATATGGAGGAATGCAAAAACCCTGCAACATCTGATACAGATTTTGGTTACTGGTTAGGTCGACGTTGCCAGTGTTCCATTGTAAATTTTCCATTTCAATAATACCCATACTCTGTGTTCATTTGTAATGGCTTAATGTCACACACAAACTGCTTCATTCTAAAAGACATTATCTGTGGCCATTCATATTGGTTTGCACACTGTACAATGTATTTTACCTGTGGCAAAATATGAAATCTATCTATCTATCTATCTCTCTCTCTCTCTCTCTCTCTCTCTCTCTCTATATATATATATATACTCAGTCCATATTTGTTTGTTTATTTTTTAGGAGTCAAGAGAATATGAAGTTTCCATTTAAGGACAAGATACATCATAACTGGAAACACAGCCTCTCTGCCTTGTGGAAATCTCTCAGAACCTGTCAGCTCATTCACAACCTCTTCTCTTCGGTTCACCCCCATCCGTGCAAATCCTGAGCTGCCTACAATCCAATGACTTCTTACCAGGGGTTTGGGGGGGTGTTTGTGGGGGGTGGGGGGGGACAGGCTTCAGGGTTTAGCGCACAAACCTGTGCAAACAAGTGATTCTCTACTTGTGGATCTTACTTTCAGTCTCGACATTTTTTGCCTTTCAGAATGTGTTTTTGATCTATACACCCCCTTCCCTGCTTCATCAGCCTCACAGCATTATGGGACAGCTCTTGGAAAGGTCTGCTGCAGGCTGAGCCCAGAGTGAAAAATGAACTGTGTACCCTGCTTCTTAACTTTCCTCTGCCACTTAAGGCCAGGTTTCAAGTGAGCTTCTCCAGCTTTCCAGAGGCTTCCACTGGTGACAAGTGCTTGTCGGCACAAACTGACCAAAGGTGCAAATACCTCCAGAGTCGTATGACACATGGCATGAAACAACAACATATGTACAGTAGCTGTGTAGTCTGCATTTATTCCTATGCTGTGTCATTCACTCCACAGCACACATCAGTTGTTTTTTTTTTTATTTTTTTTTATTTTACTAGATGTTTGCAAAGATGGAAAACTAAGCAAGAACACAGTGAGTTGAGACTATGGCCTTGTCAGAGATAATGTGCCAAGGGTGGGGTGTGACAGAGTTTTGCTGCAGCCCTACATTAGTAATCATCTATAGCCTGTCAGTAACAGGAAGATCCTCAGCAGTTTCATTTCCTGCAGGTGTGTGGCGTTCAGAGGAACTGTCTACCTTATTCTTTTATATTTTTATTTATGTATTTGGATTTTTGTCCAAAGTTGCTAGCAAAATACCAGCCTGATGCATGAGAAATTAAGTGTCATACCATCTACCTTGAACCCATCTTCCTGTCTTGGGACAAAAGATGCACATGCACTGCTAGATCGTTTGGAGACCAGCAGCTTAAATGTAATTATTTATTGTGATCTCGGAACCAGAATGTTACAGCAGCTGCCAGAAATGAGACACCCGCTTTGCAGCACTGCTATTTCAAGGCTGTTTCTTTATTCAGCATTGTCTTTTTAATGCAGTCAGTAAACATTAGTAATACCTCGGTCAGATTTCATTACGATTTTGCTTCCTAATTGCTGACCAAATTGTACTTCCAAAAATAAAAAGAAAGCTCTAATTAATTAGTAGATGAGCAGAAACAAAGAGTGTCCCAGAACAATAAAAAACACCGACATCTGCGCCTGTCCCTGTTCCTAGATATACTGTGAAATATTTTTGAATCTGCAATATCGAAATCAATCAAGAGAACACTAATTGTGGTAAGCAATAATTTTAATCAGAATTGTTTAACTGAATTTGGGAGTGTGAGACAAAGATTGGTTCATAGTGTGAAGAGTGAAGGTAATGAAAAGTGAGCAACCAGAATATACTTTCCTTAACTTTTATAGTGATGTGTGATAGAGTACCAGATGATCTTGACTACTGTGCAGTAATTAGAAAATTTTGACTCATAACCCCAACACCTTCTGTATATGAAGTGCATATTCATAAAGGATAGGTGGGTATAAATCAATATTTTAGTTTCAACACAGTGGACAAACATACCTTTGTTTGTATAATTACAGCCATAAGAAACACACGCCAGGGTCACTGCTACAGAATAAGCAAATTAGGCAACTTTCACAGTGACAAAAAACAGACATTAAAGCTGCAATTGTATTATTTCAAATCAAGATCTTTAGGTAGAAGGCATAACTATAATAGCAGAGGTGTTCTCTGTACTCTCAGGGTGTACAAGTTGGAGACGTCATGGCACTGACATTCTGCCAGCTTTGATACAATGCTTACGCACACTGTAGAGAGAGAAGTGCTGTTTAGATTAAATAGGATGAAATCTAACAAATCACCAGGACCAGATAACATTTATCTACAAGTGCTTAAGTAGGTTAGTGAGTACATATAGAAAACATTGACACATATTTGTAGAAAATCTCTAAAAGACTAGAAGCTGGCAGATATCATTCTGTTGTATAAAAAGAGGATTGGGCTGAACCCGGTAACTACAGGCCAGTAAGTTTAATATGCATCCAAGGTAAATTAATGGAAGGAGTTGTTAAGAAAAGATTGAGCATCTCATGGCAAGAACTGGAATGTTACTCAACAGTCAACATGGGTTCAGATGGGGAACGTTGTGTTGAAATTCAATGAGGAAGCAACAAAAACATACAATAAGTGCATATATTATTTATCATGACTTTCAAGGCTTTTGATAAAGTACAACATGAATGGTTAGAGATGAAACTAAAATAAGTGGGAATTGAAGGCACAGTGTGCAAAACTGGCTCAAATACAGGAAGCAAAGAGTTAAGAAGTGAGGAACCTTTTTAGAAATAAGTGATGTTAAAAGTGGTGTCAGGGGTCAGTGCTGGAGCTGCAGCTCATTTTAATATATACAGTACATACAGTATATACATAATATACACATAAATGATTTACACAACAGTGTAATCAATCAGCTGTTTAATTTTGCAGACGATACAAAACTAGGTGGAACTGTAGATGATCGAATAGATAGAATCAGCTAAATTGTTACAAAGGCACTTAAACAGTTACAAATTTAGGCAGGTTTGTGGAAGACGACATTTAATGTAAATGTAAAATATTACACGTGAATTGTAATCAAATCTAACAAAAATGTTAGATTTGAATACACAATGGGAGGTGTGAAACTTGAAAGTACACCTTATGAGAAAGAGCTGGAGATCATAATAGACTCAGCACTGTCTACATCAAGGCAGTGTGCAAAAGCTACCAAGAAGGCCAGTAGGATGTTAGGTTACATATCACAGTGTTATGGGAGATTATACTTCACTTATATAACACATTAGTGAGGCCTCACCTGGAGTACTATGTGTAATTTTGGTCTCCAAAATTACAAAAAAAGATGTAGCAGCACTGGAGAAAGTCCAGAGGAGAGCGACTAAGCTGACTTCCCAGACTGACAGGAATGAGCTGTTAGGAGACAGTGAAGGATATGAACCTTTTCAGTTTAAGCAAACACAGATTAAGAGGTGACATGATTGAAGAGTTTATCATTATGATAGGAATTACCGTGGTAAATCCCAGTTGTTACTTTAAATTCTTCAGCAAAACATTAGAACACAGTTAGAAACTTGCTAAAAACAGATTTCACACAAATGTTGCTAAGTTTTTCTTCATGCAAAGAACTATAGACATATGGAATAATTTATCAAGTGAGAACAGGACCTTCAAGTCATGACTTGATGTAATTTTGGACAATCAATGTGAATAGCATGGAAGAGCTTGTTGGGATGAATTGCCTGTGTAATGGTATGTTTAGTTTGAATGAGCTTCAACTGTTTCCACAACTGTAACATATGATGCATGCACCCCAAAGTGTCCCTTACCAGTACTGTTCAGGGAGCTACAATACCAGGCTAGAAGCTGTCACAGCGCATGCTCACACATTCCCTCGCACACACACACATTCACACACACACTGACCCTTTTCTGCGGATTACCATTTACCTAACATGCTTATCTTTGGAATGCTGGAGGAAAGCCAAAAGAACACACGCAGAATATGCAAACTCCACCCAGACAGTATGCAGTCCAGAAATCCAGCTGAGGTTTCTGCAGCTGTGAGGTGGCACCACTAACTGCCGTGCCATCCAGCATGAGTGAAGTAAATGGTGTAACAAGGTTGCAGCTTTTATTCACTGAGGGCAGTTAGTGTGCCTTAGGGGTTTACGTTTTGGACTGTACAAGAACTCCAGAATAATGGTAACTCTTCAAAGACGGTTGTAACAGATTTCCAACATTTGTGTAAATGTTGGAAGTCTGTTATAACTGTCTTTGAAGACGTTTCTTTCTGCACACTAATGAACATACCAGTGCAGTTTGCTTAAGCTATTCTTGCTTTTAAAATGCTGCCTAAAACATTATTACACTTTGACACTTGATAGCTTATGTTGTTTTCCATGTATTGTAATATTCCTCAGTTAAATTAAACTAACTAATGAAAAACTACTGAAAAATACATAAAACTATCAATTTTCTGATGCTGCTGTCAATGGTGCAGCCATCCATAATCTCTTATGGTAACTGCTTTCCAGAGAGCACAGGATGTGTGGAGACTTTGAAGCAGAAGCCTAATGAGCCCCTAAAATGAATGCAAAGTACTGGGAGAAAACGATACCAGTCTGGGATTTGAACCGGGCTCCCTTAAGCTATTAGATAGCAGCATGTCACTCTGCTGCTGAAAACTAAAAATATGGTTTTAATAAATGTCTTGGTTTTAATTATTTAATGTGATATATGCACTGTAGAACTTACATACTCTATGCGGCAAATTGCTCAAGTATTCCTTTGACCACAGAGTTAAAATTGTCTCCAGCAGTGGAGCAATAAACAAATAGCAGCCCAGAGTTCCTCACAGGGAAAAGGAAAGAGCAACCCAAGCTCTGTAGAGCTGCACGTAGTGCTGACAGTTGTTATTCTAAAGTTCAGCTACTTTATTTGACCTCACTGTTTGCTTCTTTGGAGTGATAAACTTCTCAAACATAATGAGAAAATGTAAGGACAAATGGAAAGGTGAAAACACCAAACAGTTTGATTTGGTTCTTCTTTAAAGTTGAATGCTGCAATTTACCCCTTAGAAGTACTTCGGTACATTTGGTCACTATATATGGTGGCACAAAAAAACAAAAAACAAAAATGGATTAACTATAAAGCAAACAAGGAGCTCTTTAGCAGAATATGAGAAGCAGGCTAACTGCCGTCCATCAGTGCTGCAATGTCTTCTTCAATACTCGTTTGCTTTGAAGGAATGCTCCACATATAAACAATCTATTTTTTTTAATGTTACTTACCCCATGTAGTTTGTACCAGGGGCCAAGAGAAATGTTTAATCCCATGTTTTAATACAGAAAAAGAGAAAACCATAAGTTTATAATATGGTGATCAATACTGAACAACAGGAAACTACCAAAACGTCCATGAAAAAATCTCACATTACTCATGTTGCATAATCCACAAGTCATCCAGTCGTATGCACACCAAACTCACATATTTTACTAAAATATTGTTAAATAAGCCACTTCCACAAAATGCTCTTGTGAACTAAAATGCAATGCGCTTAGTTGTGAGCAAGCATTTGAATTGAAGGCCCGCCTCCCTGCCTCATTCATTGGTCCCAATAACAGCTTATTCATTGGCTAACACTGTGTTTGTGTTATAGCAATTCACCGAGATATGCAGCTAAACATTAAAAGTTAAAGAGAAGCCAGTGGAAAAATTAGGATGGGAATATGCCTCGGCCTTGTGTGTATCTGCGAGGCCTGAACAAGCGGAAGGCCAGTTCGCCTGTGCGGTTTCACAGCCTGCTGCTACGTAATCCTAAAGCACTCCAACTGTGGCTCTAAATATCAAAGTAATGACGGGAAGAGGGTCTACCATTCAAACAACCTCATTCTCGTCTGAGGGCACCCAGTTTTTATTCTCATTTTTCAAAAGTGGTTTTCTCTGTAAAAATACGTGTGTTTGAGAGGTCGTCAGCATACGCCTGGATAACTTCACATGAGGGTAACATGACATGAGATTTTTTTCCACAGGCTTTTTGATATTGTTTGAGGTTGTCCATCTTTAGTCACCATAGACTGCTTTTATATCAGAAATCTTTTCTCAGCCATCACTAAAAACCACATGGTTTAAGTAACATATAAAAATATGTAATTTTTGGATGAGGTATTCCTTTAATATTTGAAAAGCATGAGACAATTTATGGCTGTACATTAAAGCTTCAATTTTTTTCAAAGAAATGAAAAAAATATTTGAAGTGTTTTAGTGAACAGAGAAGTTGAATGAAAACTGACAACCCTTTTGGGTGTTGTTGATAGTGAATGGTGCTGCAAACAATGAACCTCCATAAGTAAACCTACTTTAAACTGTTCTTTGCTTCAAGGCCCTGACCTACAGTCCTCAAAAGTACACAAATGAACAAACCCAAATCAACTTTCTCTCCATATAAAGCGATCAGATGTCTGTCCGTCTGGCCTCTGTGCCCTTGCCCGGGTATAATGTCACCCAGCGCCCACAAGAGGGCGTAAGATTGCAAACTGTGTAAGTGTGTCCGGGAGTCACATACTTTGACATTCACAACAGGGCTAGAATGTCCGATGGAAGGAGGGAAAAAGACAAACAAAGTAAGAGGGACATACGGCATTTCTGGTGAACAGAGGTTTGTAAATGCATGATGCGATCGAAGCAGATGAACTTGCCATTGTACCATTATAAGCCCATTTTAATAAACACCTGTTTGTTATGCTAAGTTCAGTCATTGTTTCCAAGCTAGTTTAATAATTACCCAGGACTATTCCAACTAGAGCTTAAAACAACACAGGAAACTACAGAAGAGTAGCAGGCCATGTATAAAAGAAACATAGTGTGGCGACCTTAACTCTTGTCACTGGAAGAAATAAATAAAGCGTGTGTTCTCATTGCACATCTCTATAAGAAGAGAATGAGAAGGAATAAATATATTTAAATAATTGCCTTTGCTTACCCTGTCTTTTAAATTTCAGTTGATTTCATACTAAAGAATGTCTTAGCAGGGAAACTGCTGCTTAGGAACATCAAAAAGAACAGCTGCATCATCTTTACAGGATGTGGTTCAACCTTAGTTTAACAGAGTGATATAATTATTGATGAAGTGCTCTCAAAGACAAGTTCTGAATTAATGGTAGTGCAGAAAGTATTGAGTTGCTTTCAGCGTTACGAAGCTTGTGCTTTGCACGATTGCTCCTTTTCAATAAGAGCACGGAGATGAGTTCCTCCTCGAGTAGCCAGTTGTAAACACGAGGCTTGCTACGACAGGCCATGCATTCTTTGATAGTCCACTTTGGCTGGGATTGCCCTCCTGAGAAATGAGGTCATGCAAGTGGGTCACGTTAAATATTTGTACACGTAGACTTCAAAGTCAAACGTTTACACACCCTTCCTAGTGCAAACCTGAGCAAGACACTTGCTTGGGCTTCACATCGCAGGGGATGGTTGTGCTGTGAGGACCACCTGCAAGTGTGCAGGAATTTTGTCTGCCATGACACAGTTTTGAAATGTGCTGTAAATGCGTGACCTGAATGATAAATCCAGTTTAGGGTTACACTCAGGAGGTGTGTGTGTGTGAGAGTCATTCTGGGTGACATTCTTTTAGTGTGTAAAGTCAAGTATAATGAGAAAGCCATGTTTGAGGGGTTTACAAAGAAAGCGTTTTCTCTTTTAATTACTAAAGCTTCTTCCACTATTTAAGAATTGACAGTAAAAGTGATTAGGGCTGCTGCAGCTTAAGGCCACTGATTTGTGTCTTATACAGTTGTGTTTGAAAGTTTGCGAACCCTTTAGAATTTTCTATATTTCTGCATAAATATGACCTAAAACATCATCAGATTTTCACTCTAGTCCTAAAAGTAGATTAAGAGAAAAAAGTTAAACAAATGAGACAAGAATATTATACTTGGTCATTTATTTATTAAGGAAAATGATCAAATATTACATATTTGTGAGTGGCAAAAGTATGTGAACCTTTGCTTTCAGTATCTGGTGTGACCCCGCTTTGCAGAAATAACTGCAACTAAACGTTTCCGGTAAGTTTTGATCATTCCTGCACACCGGCTTGGAGGAATTTTAGCCCATTCCTCCGTACAGAACAGCTTCAACTCTGGGATGTTGGTGGGTTTCCTCACATTAACTGCTCGCTTCAGGTCCTTCCATAACATTTCGATTGGATTAAGGTCAGGACTTTGACTTGGCCATTCCAAAACATTAACTTAATTTTTCTTTAACCATTCTTTGTTAGAACGACTTGTGTGCTTAGGGTCGTTGTCTTGCTGCATGACACACCTTCTCTTGAGATTCAGTTCATGGACAGATGTCCTGACATTTTCCTTTAGAATTCTCTGATATAATTCAGAATTCATTGTTCCATCAATGACGGCAAGCCGTCCTGGCCCAGATGCAGCAAAACAGGCACAAACTATGATACTACCACCACAATGTTTCATAGATGGGATAAGGTTCTTATGCTGGAATGCAGTGTTTTCCTTTCTCCAAACATAACGCTTTTCATTTAAACCAAAAAGTTCTATTTTGGTCTCATCCGTCCACAAAACATTCTTCCAATAGCCTTCTGGCTTGTCCACGTGATCTTTAGCAAACTGCAGACGTGCAGCAATGTTTTTTTCTGGAGAGCAGTGGCTTTCTCCTTGCAACCCTGCCATGTACACCATTGCTGTTCAGTGTTCTTCTGATGGTGGACTCATGAACATGAATATTAGCCAATGTGAGAGAGGCGATCAGTTGCTTAGAAGTTACCCTGGGGTCCTTTGTGACCTCACCGACTATTACATGCTTTGCTCTTGGAGTGATCTTTGTTGGTCGGCCACTCCTGGGGAGGGTAACAATGGTCTTGAATTTCCTCCATTTGTACACAATCTGTCTGACTGTGGATTGATTGGAGGAGTCCAAACTCTTTAGAGATGGTTTTGTAACCTTTTCCAGCCTGATGAGCATCAACAACTCTTTTTCTGAGGTCCTTAGAAATCTCCTTTGTTCGTGCCATGATACACTTCCACAAACGTGTTGTGAAGAGCAGACTTTGATAGATCCCTGTTCTTTAAATAACACAGGGTGCCCACTCACACCTGATTGTCATCCCACTGATTGAAAACACCTGACTCTAATTTCACCTTCAAACTAACTGCTAATCCTAGAGGTTCACATACTTTTGTCACTCACAAATATGTAATATTCGATCATTTTCCTCAATAAATAAATAACAGAGTATAATATTTTTGTCTCATTTGTTTAACTGGTTTCTCTTTATCAACTTTTAGGACTTGAGTGAAAATCTGATAACATTTTAGGTCATATCTATGCAGAAATATAGAAAATTCTAAAGGGTTCACAAACTTTCAAGCACAACTGTAGGTGAAATGGAAGCAAATGCCAAAAGCCAAGAAATGTTTTTTGAAAGTGGCTCTTCTTTCCATTGTAGCTACAGAATGTTACACTAGTACTTTAGGGAGATTTTTCACTTTTCAAGTTTCACTGTTCTAGTACAGCTCACTTGGATAGGCATACTCCCCATCTGAATATTCTAAAAGAAGGAAAACTGACCTCACTATCCACACGCTGGGCTGCTCAGAAAACGTGGAAAGGAGTTAACGGTAGAGAGAGTGTTCTGGACTGAATGACCAGCCATTGGAAGGTACATTTGTATATTTCAGTATTCTCTAACTAGCTGTGGCTTGAAGAGTGTTAGAGCCTGTTTTGAAAAGCAGAATTCTTGTCCAATATTTTCTTAAAACTCTCAATCCACATTTGGGACATCATAAAAAATGTCTTGATTTTAAGCAAATGGCAAACCCTATGTACAATTTAAATTTACTATTTAAGCTCTCACTTCATAGCCTAATGTAAAACTATCATTTTGTTTTTTGTCACTAAAACAAAAGGTACATTTCAAGCTGTGTGACCATAGCTATGTAAAATATCCAAGTTATGAAACGTGTATTAATTTGAAAGCACCTTGAGGTTAAAGTATTCTGTTAAATTAAAGAAATATTTTTTTTTAACCAAACCTGGAGGAGGTTGTTGGTATTATTTTACAATAAAACAATTTGAAGAATAAACTATTCTGTTAAAAAGGGTGTGGTATTTATAAATATTGCCAAAGTGAGAATATTTTGGTTGAAACACTCATGGAATTGAGCAAACTAAAGCAATTAAAAAGTAAAAAGCACATTCTCTTCCACCTCGGATTGGATCTTCTCGGTCTAAGTGACCCATTGGCACTTAGAGAAGGTGATGCCAACGTATGCCCTTTATATGGCACTGCTTAGTGACAATGCAGTCCTTACAGTAGTGCCATGTTTGGGACAGACAAAGTCACTGCAGCCGTGAGGGGCCATTAGTGCTGTAACATCCACCAAGACTAATGCAGAGAGGCAGGATGGAGCTCACGGAAGGCAGAAGACAAAGAGGCCTTCTTCTAGTAAGTAAACACACTGTGCAAAAACGCAGTTCCATTAAGGTTGAAAATATTTCACAAACACCCTAAAAGAAAGTGGAGAGGGGAAGGGAAGCACTGGGAAAAAAAAATCCAGAAACTCAATCCCTTGATCTTTCAAAATATAATTTACCAGAGTGTGTACCGAGCCCTCCATGAAAAAGCATTCGATCAACTGGAAAATATACATTTTATTATGACACATTATTGAATCACAGTGGAGTTAACTTGGCTTTCTTGACATTGGTCAACAGAAAAAAACTCTTTAATGTAAAAGTGAAAGCTCAAATCTCTGCAAAGTGATCAAAATGAATTACAAAGTAATGGATCACCTAAGTATTACCTAAGATCACCTAAGTCAGTATTTAGTAGATGGCAGCCATGACAGTCTGTGTGCACACAGGTCTCTAGCAGCTTTGTGGTTTTTCTCATTCATCTTTGTAAAACTGCTCAAGCTCTGTCAGCTTGCATGGTGGATCCTCGGTGAACAGACCTTTTTAAATCCAGCCACACATTCTCCGTTGTGACTTGGCCACTCCAGGACACGAACATTGTTGTTTTGCAGCCATTCCTGTGCAGCTGTGGCTTAATGCTCAAGGTCGTTGTCTCCCAAAGTGCAGGTCTCTTGTGGGCCTCTTCAGGTTTTCCTCTAGGATTTCCCTGTATTTTTGCTGCAGTCATCTTACCCTTTTCAATCTTTCAGGCAACTGTTGCATAAAAGCATCCTACATCATAAGGCTGCCACCATCGTGGGGACGGAGTATTTCTGCTGATGTGCAGTGTTTCATCATGATGTTTAGTTTGATGGCAGAAAACGTTTCAGTCTCATCAGACCATTGAACTTTCTTCCAGCTGACTTCGGAGGCTCCCTTGTGCTTTCTGGCAAACTCGTGTGTGTGTTAGCAGTGGGTTTCTCTTTCCAACTCTCCCATAGACCTGCAGCTGGTGAAGTACCCAGTCAACAGTTGTTGTATGGACAATCTTGTCAGTCACTGCCACTGGTCTCTTGGTGGTTTACCTCACTATTCCTCTTCTTGCATGTTCACTCTGTTTTTGTGGACGACCTGCTCTAGGCAGATTTACAGCTCTGCCATACTCTTCCCATTTCTTAACAATTGGTCTCCCAAGGGATATTCATTGACTTGGATATTCACTTGTCTCCATCCCCTGACTTGTGCTTTCCAATCACTTTTAGATGGAGTTACTAAGAGTGTTCCTTTATCTTCATTTTATATGTTAGGCCACAACACCACAAGCTGGACCTTCCAGATAAGGTACATTTATACTACAACTAACTGGAACCCCCTAACTACAGACTGGTGATCTCCATTGAACTAATTATGGGACTTCAAAAACCAGTTAGCTGTACCAGTGAGAATTTTGGTGTGTTGTATTAAAGGAAGTGAATACTTAATGTGATCAATAGTTTTATGCTTTATATTTGTAATCAATTTAGGCCACCGTGCAGAAATTTGCTTACACTATGACACTAAAAAGTGTCTTTTTCTGTTATGCAGTTTCAAAAAAGTCAAATTAATAGATGATGGTTCAATTAAATTTATCCAGCAGCCATAACACATTTACTTCAGAAGAGGTCACCCACCTGGGCCAGCATGTTCAGGCCCAGCCAATACTTGGATAGGATGCCATTTAGCAAATGCTTGGGTTGCTGCTGGAAGAGGTGTTGGCAAGGCCAGAAGAGGACACTTACCCTGTGGTCTGAATGTGGATCCCAATGCCGCAGTGCAGTGATGGAGATGCCGTACTGTAAAAATGGCACTGTCCTTCAAATGAGATGTAAAACCCAGGTCCTGACTCTCTGTGGTTATAAAAGATTCTTGGGCATCCTTTGTAAAGATCAGGGTGTATCCCAGGATGTCCAGGCTAAATTGCCCACCATGGCCGAGTCCTTCTAGCCCCCTAGTCATCCCCCATCTCTAATTGGCTATATCCCCACTTCACCATCTACATGCTAATGTGTGGTGAGTGTAATGGCGCAATGCAAAACCGGCTGCTGTTGCATCATCCAGCTGCACATTGGTGGTGGTTTCACTCTATGGAAAGTGCTTTGAGTAGTGAGAAAAGTGCTGTATAAATGTAAAGAATTAGTATAATTGTATAACAATAAAATGCGTGAAGACTTCCAAGTGGGTGACAACATTTTGTAGGCATGGGGTGCGTGGGTGTGTGTCAAAGACTGGCAAGTGGTGCCCCAGTCAAGTAAAATGCAAATGTTGCTCAGTTAGAATGCTAAATACAATATTTGCTATAGAAAGTGCCACTAGGCAGAATCCTCATGTCAACACTGCTGTTGGCTGGCATGCAAACTACATAAAGCTAAGATCCAGTCTACATTGAGAAGAGAGGTCCACATTTGGCAAGTTACTTCAAGTGCATGCGTATTTGGACTTCTTATTATTCGTAGATCATCAAGAGTCACCAAGATCACTGATTGCAGCCAGCGCTCATATTTTAAGAGTTCCTTTCCCTTCATTATGCATTTTTACATTCAGAAGCCCTGATGTAACCTTCATAATGACATGGCTGCACTCTGTCTCACAGGATCAAGATTGCTTATTTTTTCCACATTTAAGACTACATTAAAACGGAAAATTATGAGTGGGACTTATGTGTAATTAAAAAAACACAAGATTTGACTTAGTCTGTCATCTAATTTTCCTGAGTCATAATATCAGTATGCAGAAAAGGACTTTATAATACACAAGGAAACGCTGAAGCCATGTTATCCTACAGAGCAAAGCTCTTAGGTTTGGTCCTGGACGGCCAGTTACTTCTCAACCACTATTTTTCTACTTTATTTGAATTAATTTTCAAAATAAGAATCTCAACCCATAACTGCTTATTTAAGTGTCAAACAGCAGTATTTGCTGTTCTTGTTTTCTTAACCAGTTGACAATTAACAGTAACAAAGGAACTGGCAGCTCACCACCTAACTTGGTTCCACTAACTCCCATGTGTTTTCATCATGAACCATCTATTTTAATAGGACAACTGGAAAGAAACCAAAAAGAGAAAAATGTGAAGGACTGCACTTGGACACTAATCATTTGGATAAAATCTGGGAAAAAGAAAAAATTATGAGGATCAACTTCAGATTGAGATGTTGAGTTGGAGCAAACACCTGCGGCCACTGTGACCCTCCAGGACCCAACTGGATGATCCTCCCTATAGAAGAAGGCCAGGTTCCTGAAAATGCTACTTCCATACCTGATCCGAAGCTCACTTTTGGGCTTGTACAAAATTCTGTCCTGTCTGTAACTGACAAACTAAGACACACGTGGTCAGTCTGTGGGTTCATCCAAAGAATTAATGACAGAGAAGAAGAGAGTGTTTATGCTTCCGTAAATGTGTCAATGACAATCACAAAATGCTTTTTGGTCGTTTGTTGTTTTGATTTTTTTTTTTTTTATTTGCTTGAAATGTTACAAGACGCCACTAGAGGTCACTGTAAAAACAAATACTGTATACTGTATGTGCTTCTACAATTTGTTAAGAAAGCCTACAGGTGCAAACTGTGACTTTTCAGGAGTCAGTGTTCAGTATGTAGTTAAAAAGTAAAGAATAAATGTTTATATCCAAATTATATTAAAAGGCAACATATTTACAACTTCCCAGCACAAAAATCAAGTTTGTTTTTTTATTCTTAAACAGCAGTGCAACACTAAAATGCAAATATTCATTTGAGAGGAACTCACGTACGCTTGTACTTGCTCCTTTTTATGGTGTAAATTGGGTGACTTTTAATCAGAAAATCCAATAAAGTATATCAAAGTCCAGGTGCCACATCCACCTTCTTTTTGAACTTCCACATCTTTGACAGTTGCACTGTGAATTGAGCTAAATTTGGGATTCACTTTCACAACAGCAGCAAATAGTCATATGGTTGAACAGTTTCAATAATCCTGGAGATTTAATAATGGACTATTTTTGATTATTGGTTATTCTAAGTTTCAAGACTGACCAGCACTGTACTACAGAACACATCAATCC
Source organism: Polypterus bichir lapradei (assembly GCA_026402145.1). NCBI lineage: Eukaryota > Metazoa > Chordata > Cladistia > Polypteriformes > Polypteridae > Polypterus > Polypterus bichir. Next base: position 90,018,858 of record JANRMT010062814.1, on the reverse strand, counting down.
ATTTTTTGAACCTGCTTTTTTATTCACAGGGTCAAGATGAGTAACGGCCTATGCTGCAGTATTGAGAATCAAGCAGAAAAAGAATGTGTGGGATATGAGTTCATCAGTCTTAGGGTAGACCAATACACACCACCATTTTAAGCTACATTACAGTCATGTCTTTGGGATGAGCGATGGAAACGGGTGTGAGCTTCAGACACACTATGGCTAGGACAGGACCTGAACTTATGTCTTTGAAGAGTTTGTCAGTACAAAAGTAGACTTTTTAAAGTTTAAGACATGGTAGGAGTAAGCCATCTAAATAAAGGACACATTCAAATGAAGGATAAAAAGGATTTCAAAAACAAACTGACTTGAAACATAAACCAGCAGCCCCTAAGATTTTACACGACTCATTCCCTTGACCAAATAGGATTTAGTGCTGACTAGCCTCTGTGTTTTAAAATAAGCAGGTACTCCCAAAGCTCAAAAGATTTTTTCTTTCATTCTTTCTTTCTTCTTTATTAAATCCCCGAAAATTAGCAACATACTTCTTGGGAGGAAAGGTAACAGCAAACCTAATTAAAATTGAAATAAAGAAGATTGCATAAAATAAGACAATCCTTTTAATGGCTAGTGTCTTATATTAGCTATTTTCTAGAAGTAGACATTGTCAAGTCAAGACGAGACTTCTACTCTACAGACATGTTTGCATTTTGACAACTAGAAACATTACTTTTATGCACGTCTTTAATTACAGAATTTGATATTTTCAATTTTAGATGTCTAAACGTCAGTGTTGGGGAACATTATTTTTAAAAGTATCAGTTACATTACTTACTACTCACATATTAACTAGCTAAATATGTTAAGATTGTTACTCATTATAAAATGTAATGTGTTACAAACAGTGTATTACTTTTTTCTTCTTTTGTATGAAAAGCTGCATATTTCTCTGGCTAGCGTTTGTTATTAAATCCTAAATCTACGAATGAACCTTAATGAAAATGACCAGAACAATAGCCAAATCTGATAATTTCCTTGTGTCTTATTTTTTAAATTTTATTCTTGTTCAACATTGAGATACTGTATTAAACCTATACTTCTAATCGAAATAAAGCTAATTCCCTGAACAAACAGAAAACAAATATTAGCTGCTACTTTGTTTCCGGTCAGGATGATAAAGCAGAACTTAATGCTATTCATGATGTCATGCAGCGTTTGTGCTCATTATTTTAAGCCTTTGGTTGCTTAAGTCTAGATGTCAATTCTAGCACTGGGTACAGTAGAACATAAACTCAAATAAACTATATTTTAAATTTAAATGCCAAGGTCATCCGTTTCTCAACGAAGAACATACAGTACATGTATTCCTTCATTTGCTGTAAATTACATCAAGCCCACAAAAATTCACAGTATGAACACTAGCTGCTGTGCCATCACATCACTTTGTTTCAAAAATATCTACTTGCACATAACTAGATTAAAACTAAACAGATCCTTTATTCCTAAATTTCTGTTACATGACTGCACACAGCACATTCATTTCTGCTTGGCTGTGCAATGGTGCCCTGCGGTCCATTTGTTCCTTGCCTTAAGTGCTGATTCCATAATCACTGGCTTCCTGTGATCTAAAATGGGTAGATTAAATATCAAATGCACGACTAAATGTACCCTGTTCAAAAAATTAAGAGAGCACTTAATCATCACTGTCTAACAGAAAGTCAATTAACTTTCTGGGATATCAATCTGTCCAGTTACGATGCATAAGTCATTATGAATCAACTTCACCTGTTTTGGTGCAAATGCAAGTGACAGTAAGTGACAACCCCCAAAAAGGGAATGGTGGCCACAGACAAGTGCTCTCTCCTCATCCTTCCTGACTGATTCTTTTCTAGTTTTGTGTTTTGCTATTGTCTTTGTCACTACTGGTAACATGAGGTGGTACCTGCAGCTCCTCCAGGATGGCACATCCATACGTGCCACGAAAAGAAGGTTTGCTGTGTCTCCCAACACAGTCTCAAGACATTAGAGGAGATAACAGAAGATGGATCATTACACGAGGAGAGCAGGGCAGGTCTGTCGAAGAGTATCAACCAAGTAGCTGGACTGGTATCTGCTCCTTTGTATGTGGAGGAACAGGAAGGGCACTGATAGAGCCCTAAAAATGACCTCCAATTGGCTAATGGTGTGCATGTTTATGACCAAACTGTCAGCAACAGACTCCATGACAGTGGAATGAGGGTCCAATGTCCTCAAGTGCAACATGTGCTCACAGCCCATTACCCAGCACTTCGATTGGCATTCACCAGAGAACAGCACAATTGACAGCTCTGCATTTGGCACCCTGTTCTCTTCACAGATATGAACAGGTTCACACAGAGCACACGTGACAGACTTAAGAGTCTGGAGACACCATGGTGAACATTATGCACCCTGTAACATCATCCAGCATAACCAGTTTGGTGGTGGGTCAGTGATGGTCTGGGGAGGCAAATCCTTGAAGGGTCTACAGTATGTGCTAGGCAACAGTACCCTGACTGCTGTTAGATACCGGGATGAAATCCTCAGAGTCACTGTCAGACCTTATTCTGGTGCACATGGCCCCGGGTTCATCCTGGTGCAGGACAATGCCCGGCCTCATGTGCCCAGAGTGTGTAGGCAGTTCTTGGATGACGAAGGCATTGATGCCATTGAGTTGCCAGCACATTCTCCAGACCTGAATCCAATTGAGACGCTCTGTGACGTTAGATATTGATGCATCCAACGCTGCCAGGCTGTGCCACAAGCTAATTAGGAGCCCACTGATGCCCTGATCCAGGTCTGGGAGGAAATCCCCCAGGACAATGTCCACCATCTCATCATCAGCATGCCCAGATGTTGTCAAGAGTGCATACAGGCAAGTGGGGGCCTTACACACTACTCAGTCACATTATGTGTTGCTGTGATGAAGTTCACACAAGTTGGATCTGCCAGCGAATTCAATTTTTGGCTTTATTTTCGGTGTGATGTTGAATCCAGCACTCAATGGGCTGGTGATTTTGGCTTCAATTGAGGGTTGTTACATCATTTTATTCTCAACAAACTACATGGTATTACTCAGTAATGATTTTCCACTTGAATATTAAGTTCATTGAGATCAGATGTGAGATTTAAATGCTCCTTTAATTGAGAAAGTTGTACTGCTGTATATATATATATATATATATATATACACACATATATACACATATATATATATATATATATACATATATATACACATATATATATATATACATATATACACA
>JANRMT010062814.1:89980013-90015189 GCA_026402145.1 Polypterus bichir lapradei | reverse complement strand
ACACACACATATATATATATATATATATATATATACACACACACACATATATATATATATATATATATATATACACACACACACACACATATATATATATATATATATAATTCACATTCTGATAACTGGATACTGCTACTCTTTCATTGTCATTTTACTAGAGAAATACAAAGTATGTTGTAGAATAGATATTCGTAATTCCAACGCTGATTAATCAAAAATACGCCTTTAATGGCTAACATATCACATGGACTTGTTAGGAACTTCTAACGATTAGTTCACGCAGGGCACTTACTCTTCCACAGAAACGCGGGATCGCCATTAAAAGAGCAGAGCAGAGGAGAACGGTGTTGAACTCCGCGCAGTCTGTGCCCTCAAGGCCCCACCTCGGCGTCACGTGACGTCTAGCGCAGGGCCCCTCAGCACCACGTTTATTCGGTGCCTTGCAATCGATTAACGTTTATGCCAATTGCAATTTCTACAGCACGGTCTGCTGTAAGACATGTCGCGTGTATTTATGGTTTTCCATTACAAACCAATTTGTCTAATTAAAATATAGACATAAATACGCCTTAAATACGATGTTTTTAAATTGCCATTTTACGTCAATTAAATGAATTCTTCACACACAAACGAAGAGCAACATTTCCACAGCGGCTGACACGTCTCGCCAAATCTGAAACGCTTACCGGCGGTATGCGCGCGCTCTCGGGGGACTTCGGGTGGGCGTGACGCGCGCCGCCAAACTACGCACGAGCAAAAGCTGCGCGTGTTCCCCTGCACGAAAAAAAAGAACGCACTTCAGGCAAAAAATCATGTGTGTACAAAAAAGTATGAGATGCAAACGCCAGTATTTAAGCCATTGGACGCTTTGCACGTAATTCCCCGATGCAGGCTGTAAGAAAAATGTGGTACCCTTCCTTCTGTAACTGCTGTCTCGTCTGGCAGCGGACGAGCACAGGACTCCATCATGGCTGCATTTGCACGTCGGCTTACCTCTGGAGCGCATGCGCCAAAGAGGAGCTGGGAGTTTGGGTTTCATCAACCTAAATGAAAATCGCGTTTCAAAAAACATGTTATATATTGCGGGACGCATTGCATGAATAATTGGGGTATTGATTGACTATTTGTGTTTTGATTTGGTTTTCCAGTCTTGTGGTGATCTGTGTTAGCATATAAATTTGAGTGGGTGGGTGCCAGTTTGTGCCGCTGAATCCAAACTTTCAATAAACAACCTCCTTGATGAGGACTGAATAGTTTGGAGGAGATATGGACCTGTGCGCGGCATTGCGCAGAGCTACCGAGCCAAACGTGAGAATGTCTCATCCATAGTATAACAAAATTACATTCCGCTATAATATTAACAAAGACGCCAACGAGTATCATTAGTATCTGGCTAAAAAGACAGAAATCTGATTATTAAAAAGAAAAATCCCTCGCTGCAATCGTACAAACGACAATCTCAAAAGTACGATCTTCATGACCCGAGTACAGAACCGAACAATGAAAAATGATCAGTTATCGCCGCGCGATAATTGATCATATATAATTTATATTAAGCTAATCCAGTTGGCTTTATGCTTATAAAAAGAGGCCACATTTCCACATCTTATCTTTCTAATCCTGTAGTCATTTCAGGGAATCTCTTCAAATTTAGCTCAGTCAAAGGTAATTTGCATTTGACCTCATCACTCCGAATATGTTCAGACTTTCACATCTATGGTTCTAAGTTATTTGTCATTAAAATATATTTCATAAACCTGATAACATTTGTACCTACTCTATTCTCATATAAAAATAACACCGTCTCTTCAAAGGCTTTTATAAAATATTTTAGCGCGTCATTATTGTCCCTGACGCAGTCGACCTTATCAAAATGGCTGCTCAAGTGGTCCCTGCGTGACTCTGCTGCGCATGCTCAAACGGCGTTCCGTTCAACTTTGCGCCAACTCCGTGGAGAGGATGTAGTAGCGGGGTCTGGGGGGGTTGAGGCGAAGGGTTCGTTTGAAACAACAATAACAACAACAATAATACGGTTTGTAAAGGAATTATAATACAAGCAGCAACTGTGTGGAATATCTGGTTTCTGGTGTGAAGAGGAACGAACGGGTCTCGGAGCAACGTACTGGGTTGTTGTTGAGATGGCGGGCAGAGGCTCCGCGGATCACAGATTCTCTGTCACCGGCTACCGCGGCTGTGGGGGGCGACCTAGGCTCCATGTCGGCTAGGCCTAGCAAAGGCCGCTTCTCTGGAGGACATCGCTGCTTGTGCGGAGACGTGTCACAAGATCTGCGAAAGTAACAGAACGTGAGGACAAGCCGCTGGATCCGGAGGGAAGGAGGCCGAGATAGTCGCGCCATCCGGAGACTCTGCACTCGGATTCTTTGTGTTTGCATTGCTCGCCTGCTTGCGTGGAAGACATTTCCCCAGTTAAACAGGATTTTACAGTAGTTCGTGGCGAAAAGGAGCTACTCGCTGTATGAATGTGGGACAAAATGGAGACAAGAACGATTGTTTACGATTTGGACACGTCTGGGGGGTTAATGGAGGTGAGGAAGGCTTGATGTGCTTTGCGAGAGGGCCTGTCGGTACTGCGCTCTTACGGGGATGAGATTTGATTACTGCCATTCTTTTCTCTGTTTTGTACCCCATTGGCGTTTGCTTGGAGGCCTAGGATTCCGATTTGTGATCATGAATTTGTAACATTGCATCTCCCAGCGTATTGCAGGGCCTGTTATAGGTGTAGAAGGGGAACACGATTCTGAGTCTGTGAAGGGGGTGGGTACCGTGCGCCATTGACACCGGTGGGTAGCGTTTAAGGAGACCTCCGCCTTCAAGTGACATTTCTTTTAGTCATGTTGCAGACCACATACATTATAAAACTCCCCACCTTGGGTACCCAGGTGATCCCGAAAACGAATACAAATTAGCCAATACCTAAGAGTACTTGTGCAGTAACGTCTCCAGTTGATTTCCAAATGATACTACATATATCCAAGTTCACGTAATGGAGGGAATCGGATCTTTTCCGATTTACACACGTACCTTGGTGTACACTTGCTCTTGCGTTCTTGCCATGATTCTACGCCACTTCCTGGCCATGCATACACAAGGATGTAGTTGAAGCAGTAAAAGAACGCATGTATAAGAGCTCATCATGACCTGTGCCATTTATGTGCCCTCTGCTCATGCTAGTTGCCTCAAGCATAGACATCTAATGCCCTTGTAAAACTTTTGCAGATATGGGCACACTCCAAAGAGTGAATCAAGTTCCTGGCAGCACATCCACGCCTGTCGTGCCTTTCATGTCTATAGTGATATGCATTACCTTCGGATTAGTGTAGAGACGTGAATTCTGGTAGTGCACGCACGCACTTGTTAAAACCAACTATACTCTCAATAATATACAATTTAGTAGACCCCCCCTAGAACCAGGGGAGTGGCACATCAATTTGTAACAAGGTGTCGAATGTTGTGTCTTCCATGCCCCAGCAAATCCAAGCCCTGCTTGCGCCACCCAAATCAGAGGAGGGCGAGAAGAGGTGCAGAAGGCCAGAGAAGGAGCCCAGAAGAAGCGGTCGGGCCACCAATCATGACACCTGCGACAGTTGCAAGGAAGGAGGAGATCTTCTATGCTGTGACCATTGCCCCGCAGCCTTCCACCTCCAGTGCTGGTAAGACGTGATGTGGTAATATATGGGGTGGGGGGACTTGTTACCTGACATCCCTTTTTATGTTTATTAGGGATGCTTATGACAATTGTGCTGATCCGGTTTCAATTTAGTTGCTGGGGCCTCTACCTGCCTGACGATTCGGAAGCTGTCTGGAACAGTTGTTCGTTCCGCTATCACCTTGTTTTATTGTCGCCCCCGTGCGGGGAACTGTCTGCATAAGTGGGAGGCGGAGAGGCTGCGGTTGTCTTCGCCTCTGTTTACAATATGGCGACCTTGCTTTAAATTATATTTTTTATTCTGAGCGCCATTTTGCTGAGTACCGTCGAGGAAGAGCGTCCGTGTTCGTTTGTAGGCACCACTTTGTGCTTGATGATGCCTTTCTTACACGCTGCTGTAAAGCTTCTGTTAAGCTGTACTGCTGTTTTAATGGGCGTGTTCTTTTTCCGGCGTATATTGTATGCTATGGTCCCCATCTTATTGTGTGTTTCTTTGCCCATGATGCGTGCCGTTTTAAGTCTGGGTCTGTTGTTCGGTTGCTCGCTTGTAGTGTTAGGGACTGTGCGCCAGGTCATGTCCGACGAGCTCTCATCTGTGTATGCCGTTGATCACGGCTAGGTGGTGTACAGCCTCACTTTGGTGTCAGATCGGATGCCAGTTTGGTGTCCAGTCAGGCAGCACTTTATCCTGAACCAGGCTTGTATTTCATTCAGTATTAACTGCCAAGCTCTTCAAGCCTGGCCAGTGCACTGCACCATATGAATATATACAGTAGATTTAACCAATGACTTATACTTGGTAGGTGCTTTCAGAAAAGAAAATTAGTAAACAAGTTACGGCTGTGGGAATTGCATGGTCTCACTGCAAAATAAAAAAAAAAAAAAAAAAAAATGACCGCTTCTCCAACAAAAGAAAAGGGTGTCTGTTTTGGTAAAGGGTCTTACTCTAGTAAAATAGCTTGAGATTATAAACTGTTATATTTTCAACTCGTTTAAACCCATATCTTCATTTTAGCTTTTTCATTGATTGCTGTGTTTTTCCCCCAAACAAGTTCATTATTGTACTGGGATCAAGCACAAGTGGATGTATATCTTAAAATGCTTACAATAAAGGTGCCTTTTGGCAAAAATGACTCATCACGGAAGAACAACAATTTGAGTAGTTTTGTATCAGGCAGGTTTCTTATTTGGTTGACTCCTTTATCGAAGGCAACTTACAACATTTAAAATACAATTGGTTACATTTCTTTTGGTTTTCCAATTGGAGCACAGGCAGATGAAGTGACTTGCCTGTGGTCACACAGTGTCAGTGGCAGGTTTTGAACCCACAACGTCAGGGTTTGAAGTCCAAAACCTTAACCACTACACCACAGTGTCTGCCTTTATGTTGCATGGAAAATTTATCCAGCACCATAATCATGATTTCAGGTTAATTTGAAATATTCAGATATACTGGCATGACTCTTCTTTAAAGACATGTACCAGTATTATTAGGGGATCACTGTATAGCAAATGCATACAGTTTACAGTTTCATGCACGAAGCTGGAATCCTCTGGCCACATGACATGTTTTGTTGACATTTGATGTTTTAAAAAAAAATGTTAAAAGATAACTGACAGCAAACTAAAGCAATATCGTTTTTATGAAAATGTTAATTAGCCAAGTTATTTATTTCAATTGGAAAAAAATGTTTAAACAAAAATAGAGTAGGTGTGACATTTGCAATAGTCTGGGCATCTTTCTATTTGCAAGATCTATGAATTTGTTAGGTTATTATTAGGTCTGACTTGATTGACAATTGACTGAGGATCTGAAAATTAAATTAAACAGGCCTTCACAAATATAAAGTACACTAGTTTCAAATAACAATCCATGGTATTATCGCTCATAGTGACCAGTCTCTGATCATGCATCACCAAAATTCCTTTGCACTGGCATTCTTGCATCTTTGCAGCTTACATTGCAACACTGATTTAACTGAAGACCTGGTGGTTCATATCACCATTATATAGCAGGTACACAAGAGACAAACCAGCTGAGATAAATAGGAAAAATGTGCTTAGACCAATTAGTTAGATTTGTAATTGTCTCTGGAGATGGTGCCATTACTACTCTGTAGGTGAGTAGCTATTTATCTAATGATGTTTTGAGGTCATATTGAAATTGAGTGTAGTTGGGTCAGTTGAGGGTCCAAGTTAGTAATCCAACAGCAGCATCCTGATAATGGAAAGCCTCCTTAAATTAGGTTCTTGCATCAGACACAGTGTTTCTTTACTATAGAGGAAATGTGTGACTTGAAAGTTAAAGGTGCAGTTTTGTGTGACTTTGGAGTCTGACGAATAAGCATAGTGGAATCATTTTGCAAGTGTCATATTCTGATGATAATTTATTAAGGTGTGGAAGAACCTTTAAGAAGCTGTTCAATCTTGGTCATGTGAATTAGAATTGTTAGTTACTTTGTAATTAAAGGACACACTCTTCATTTACCAGTATCTAATTGTTGTAAAGTGGATATGAAAAGTCTGCACACTCCTGCCAAAATCACAGATTTTGTGTAATGAAAAATGAAACCAAGATAAATTCTCTCGGAACGTATACCTTTATTGCAAAATTGCAACCTTTACAAAGAAGGTGAAAACAAATCGGAAACGGTTTACTGAAAAAAGGAATAATAAAAACAGTACAAAAACATGGTTGCATTAGTGTGCACACCCCCTAAACTAATAATTAGTTGAAGCAACTGTTTTTATTACAGTACTTAGTCTTTTTGGGGAAGAGTTTATCGATTTGGCATATCTGGACTTGGCAATATTTGTCCACTCCTTGCCAACAATTTCCAGATCTGTCAAATTATGAGGGCATCTCTTGTGTTCGGCTCACTTCAGGTCATCCCACAGATTTTCAGTGGGATTAAGGTCTGGGCTTTGTCCGGGCCATTCCAGATTATCGATCATCCTTTGGTAAAGCCATTGCTTTGTTGATTTTGATGTATGCTTTGGGCTGTTGCCACTCTGAAAGGTGATGTTTGTCTTCATCTTCAGCCTCCTAGCATATGCTTGAAGGTTTTGTACCAAAATGGACTGATATTTGGGTGTTCATGATTTAATCCAGCTTGACTAAAGCCCCAGTTCCAGCTAAATGAAAGCAGCCCCAAAGCATGATGCTGCCTCCACCATGCCCTACTGTGGGTATGGTGTTCTTTTGAAGATATACTGTGTTATTTTTCTGGCAAACATACCTATTGTAATTATGGTCAAATAGTTCAACCTTGATCTCATCAGACTATAATACATTTTTCCATATGGCTGTGATAGACTGGGAATACCTTTTTGCAAAGTTAAGCTTGGGTTATGTGCTTTTCTTTGTGAGAAAAGGCTTTCTTCTCACTGCCCTACCCCACAACCCAGACATAATAAAGAATGTGACTGGTGGTTGTCATATGTAGGGAACAACCATTACTTGCCGGGGAATCCTGCAGCTCTTTTAATGTGGCCTTCCTGACCAGTTTTCCCCTTGTCTTCTCCTCAATCTTGGAGAGATGTCCAAATCATGGTAGAGTTACTGTTGAGCCATATTTTCTCCACTTGTTGATGACTGTCTTCACTCTGCTGCATGAGATTTTTAATGCTTTGGATACTTTTTTTGTACTCCTGTCCTGTTTGATACCTTTCAGTAATGAGGTTCTGTTCATGTTTTAAAAGTTCTTTGCTGACCATGGCTGTTGTGACCAAATGAATATTAGAATAATCCTACAGGAACAGCCAAACCTTATCAGAGCTCAATGAGAGCCACTGTAATTGATGTCATGTTTATACTAACTGCTATTTGAGATGAGACTTATTGTGATTGGTTAATTCCTAATACAGCCACATCCTTGATTATTAAAGGGTGGGCTTCACTAAGCAGTTTTTGGTTCATTTTCACCTTCTTTGTACATATTGCAATTTTACAATAAAGGTGGAACAAGTTCTGACAAGATTTATCTTGGTTTCATTTTTTTTAATACACAAAACCTATGCTTTTGGCAGGGGTGTGTAGACTTTTTATATCAGCTGTATAGCTAATGAAAGATTAACTGGTATTGTGTTCTGGTTATTTTAAAGCTCCTCACTTGTGAGGATCAATTCTGTTACCTTTTCCTGTAACAGTTACTAAACAGTCCCAAAAATGTAATGTAAATAAGCTGTCTGTATCCAGTGTGTCACCAGAAATGATTTCAGTGGAAGACTGTGTAGTGTTTTTGTACAAATGAATGCTTGGGTCATACTGACAAGTATTGTATTGGTATATTCACTTAAAGATAGGTGTTGAGCAGAAGTAGGCCCAGTACTGCGTTTTTAGACACTTTAAGAAAAATGTTATTTACATCTGGAATGACCTTTGAGTTTACGGTGCCACTGGGGAGGCATGAGAATGTTTAATATATTTTTTTCAGAATTATTAGAAGTTTTAATGTGGGTGATCACAAATTTTTTTTGTGTAGTTGAGGATAATGTGGTATACGGGAACGTTCAGTGTCGGCAATAAGGAAGAGCTCTTCAATAGTACAAACCAGAGTGATCTTAGCGTTGTGATGAAACTTCACTCCTGAATCAGAATGTTTTAAATGAGTACGTTTATAGGAAGCAATGTGCAACCCTTTTTAGTTTTGGGAAGATCAGGTTTTACCCCCAGTACTCCTGCATCAAGTGCTATTCAGGGTGCAGTCGGTAAGTGAAATGTTGCGCTGGCTTCTTGAACCCCAAAGAAAGAAGTAAAGCAATGTGTGCTGTGCTGAACTCTTGACTGTTAATTTGAAGTAGTATACAGTATGGTGTTGATAATTTGTTTGTTAATTGAAGTGAAAGTTGGTAATATTGTTCTTGCAAGCAAGCTTCTTCTTTCTTAGTTACTGTCAATACTCATAGATAAGCTGACCCATGACTTTTTAACCAAAATACATTGAAAAATGCATCATCTGCAGATGTGAATGTGACAAGCTGAAATGAAATCAGTTCTGAAAACATAACATTTATCTTTTAATACGCTTTGGTTACTGTTGGAACAATTTAGTTATTAGGAAAAGCTGGGCGCATAATGAATGACAATGATTACATAATTGGGAAATGAGCTACAGCGGGAGAGTTGTCCTTGAGGAATGGTTCTAGTAACGTGTACCTCTGCTTGTCATTACCTTCTCTATAGGGATTGCAGGGTTTTTTCATACACTCAAAGTGAATAATGTTAAAAAAAAGAAATTGGAGCTCTGCCCTGCAGATAAACCAAACAAATTTTTGGCTCTATTTTGAGTCCTAAATTCTTATCCTTGAGTATATATGGTAAATGGGCACTGCTTTTTGTAACATTATTCTTCAATAAACATTATTATAGTATAAATGTGTAAATGTTAATATATTGTCAGAAAACACCAACTTTGCATATATCATATTGAGTTTAAGGCTGAGGTTCTAAATTTGTTGAGGAGTGTACATATTTTCTAATTCCCCAAAAAAAATCTCTTATAGAAATTTTTTTTCCCCCCTTGTCTGTGAAAATGTCTGTAGCTGACATGTAAAAAATCTCAACGAATTTAAGGCAATATTCCACATCAGTTTAACTTTTCTATATTTATTTAGGTTATCTTCAAATGTTTTCACTGTTTTTCATCACCTTTGTGATTTATGATTGATTTATAGGACCTGAGTTAAAAATACAGTATGTAAAATTCACCAGTAGAGACATTTAAGATAACGATAATTTATTCCAGAAATATATTTCGTTGCACTACTTCAAAATGTTCTTCCATTCTACTTCATATTTTTTTCTCACCGTGGTTCATTGAATACTTGAGATATACTTAACATGTAATTTGTGACATCAAGCCAATTTTCTTTTCAGTATCATTAAGGAAGAACCCAACTCCCCCACTCCCCTCCCAGGAAAATATTGTGTGCTGCTACTAGAGGCAGGGAGTGAATCTTGTTACCTTATTGTAGTGACTGGAAATGGTAAAGAACAACCATCACTGATAAACCTCTGGCATTACATTTCCTAATTTAAAATTCAAGGAAGCCACTGCATAAATGTACAGTATTCCTAACCAGCAGCTGCTGCTTACATTCTGTAGTTATTCATATTTTGTGCACTTATGGTCAATTTTGCAATGAAAGCACTAGCAAACACCAGAATTAAGTCAAATGAATTACACAGAGATCCTTACTCATTGTGTGCATTTGCTATATTTTTGTCATTGAGTGACACTTGATCATTGAAATATTATTGTTAAGAAAAAGGTATGTTTGTTTTGTTACATTTTTCTTTTTTTATATATTTCTCTAGCGTCCTTTTGTGTCGTCTTCTTTGTATTATCTGTAATGTTTCCTTCATCCTTTCAAATGGTGCAAGACGAGTGGTAAATAGCCTGTAGAAATACTTGCTTACAGATGCATAATTAGATATTACAATGAATGTTGCAGAATAAAATCTGTAGCTTCTTTTGATAAGGGAAATAACATAACATAAACGAATACTTCATTCTCACCCATAAAACTTTATTGGAATCTTGCTTTTCACATCTCTTACTCCTGATATAATGCATGTAATTTCTACAAATTGTATTGTGTTGATTTTTGTTGTGGCTTGTTGTTCATTGGTTCAATTTTGTTTTCTTGGTGTTAAGAGAAATTTATAGGCAGGATTTCACTTTGTGTAAACCGGCTTTTCTCATAATGCCTTTGTTTTTTCTAAGGTGTTTTATGCTTATAAGTCTAGAGCTTTTTTCCTTGACAGTAGGTATTTTGAACATTTATCTTTTTATTTAGGCTGCATGAAAAGGAGTCCAAACGTACTTTTTTAAAATGCATCTTTTTTCATCTTTTATTTTTTTTTATTAAGTCAAAAACAAATAATGGGAGATGTAGTATAACAATAAATAAATATAAGAGAAAGAACCCATTCCAGCGTATCCCAGCACAGTAAATATTTTGGGATCGAAGAGTTGCCAAAGAACAGGAGTGTGAAATGAAATGAAATCAAACCACAGTATCAAAGTGAAAACAAACAGTTAGCATAAGAGTCAGGGGGCCGCAGCAAACTAGGATTTAAACATTTGAGCAGCAATAGTCAACCTTTCAGTTGAATTGCTGGAGACACCTTTAATCTAGGATGCAGATAGTTCAAAATTGATTAAATTGTGAAAGGAAGACTGCAGACTGCAAATTGTTCACAGTAACTGACTTGGGTGCCTTCTAGCAGCAGGCAAAAAATAATTTGGATACCAGTGTACCAAGGCAGGAAGTTTTGCATTGAGAGGGTTTAAAGAATGTTTGGTATTTTCTGAGTAAATTTATTTCTTCACAATCATAGTATATTATTTTACAGCATGAAATTACATTCTAAAGTGAAGCATATTTTATAAATTAAAAAAAAAAAAAAAAAACTAGACTACTTCTTTTTTTTTTAATGCAGCTAATGGGTATCAGGACTCTATTGTAAATCATATCCTTAAAACTTACCAAATGCATCCATTTTTTAAGCCAGAAATGTCTGAGTATTGATCCGTGTCTTGAGATTACACACATGTTGAAAAATCTTGCATCCATTTTGTTTTAAGAATGTAAAAAAGCAAACCAATGTTGTGAAATTCAGACATCTTTAAAGAATACCGGCTGAGCACATCACTTCGCCAAGTTCATTTTCCTCCATTGTATCATTTCAGCATCAGTGAGACTTTCCTTGGTGTAGTATATAGAATGTGGAGGAGTTACGTGGTCTTGGGGCATGGAATCACCTTGGAAAATCATCGCTAAGCTCTGTTATTGGCATTACAGAATATTAATTCCCAAATATGAATCGCTGTCTCTGTTCTGTAGACAACAACAAATGGAAAAGGCATATTCTTTTACTATATGGAAGCCTATTTCTTTCCGAAAGATACGGTCTTCTGCTTTTGGATTGGTAATGCTTCAGTGAGGGAATGTATGCACATTGTATGCAATCAACTGACAAAAACTAAATAGGCATTATAGGAATCAGTCTTCCAACTTCTTATCCTGCTTAATCAGAGTAGCGTCATGGGGCAGCTGGAGAATATCCCACCATTCATTGGGCACAAGGCAGGCACAATCCACAGACAGAACATTGATCCATTGCAGGGTGAATACACACTCACGCACTTTAGCAACAGTATTCCACCTAACCTGCATGTGTTTGGAATGGAGACCGGAGCACCCTGGGTGAACATGCAGAAATTAATCTAAGGCTTTTTAAAAATTCAAGGCAGTGCAAGTTCAGTTCAAAATTATTGTTACAGTCATGGTGAGAATTTCATATACACCAACATACTGGACATGTTTGTCAGGACAGTATTGGGCTTTCAGTTATTCTACAGCTGTTCTTTTTCTGTAAATAGTATTGATTGGCAAAATTCACCAAAGCTGTATGAACTTTTATGCATGCATACTGTGAGATTGTTGCCACTTTAATTTGCGCATGCATGCTTGTATGACCTGCTCAGTACTCCAGCCATTCACAAGGTATGCGTTTAAAAGAAAAAAGAAACTTGCTGTGTTTTCTTTTGATGAGTACATTTGCTGACAATAATAAGAATATTATGAGTACAGTTATCCATCGACTTGCATAATGCAGCAGTGGGGATGGAAATCAATATGGGTGTATCTCAGTTATAGGGGAGAGGTCAAATATGCTGTAATGCATAAAATAGAATGATGTAAACCTGCTAATTTTTCAAAATTGTTGTTATCATAGAGTGGGGTTGACCAAAGTTGCATGCAATAACATTCATTGCTTTGCCACTTTCACATTGTTTGATAACTTTTAAGTCTGTTTAGCAGCTCAACCTGTGGGAGTCATGTGGTGTGAAAACTCATAATGACAACGATACCCTTGAAGAAGATGAGTGGCGGATTGACACATTAGCAGCTGTTTAATGGTGCTTGAATGGACCATTTATTGTCTTAAAAGAAAGAATCCTGATCAGCTGTTATCCTCAAGAAATGCTGCTCATCCTCTATACTCCTGAGTCTTCTTCGCATTGCTTTCTTTCCTTTGCCGACATGCCGCATTGTTCAGCACACCTCTTTTTAAGCTTCAGGCGTTTAAAGGCCAAGATGCACTTGCATAAATGAAAATATAGGAGCTGTGAATATACCATATGGACATGGGAGACTTGAGTGAACAAAATTGGATGCAGGGAGCTGGTGCCTGACCCATGCATTATGAGACTGATTGCAGAATGTTATACAGTAAAGTGTTTCTCTTAGTAAACTGAGAAAGTACACTAGGGTATATACATATATATATCTAACATCCATTTATCATTGCTGTTAAATACAATGATACTGTACCCTTATATAGCTGCCAGCACAATTGGTTTTGTTTGGAATACACATGGTGCGTTAAGGCAGAAATAATAAGACACTAGCTATGGACCACGGACATGAGTACAATCGGATGTTTATTATAGTATATAAGTCCATGAATACCCCACCACCTAGTACATAATACCAATTTCTTTTGTCTCTTAGCTCAGCTCCACGTGGCTGATTTGCAAATGTAATTAGCCATGCTGCTGTAGCCCTTTATTCAGCACGAGCCATAATGGAGCACTCTTGCTTCCCTTCCCCTCATCAGAAAACACGGGACATGCTGTGAAATAATGATAAGGATATATATATTTTATTTACAAGATGTTTGTTTCTTCTTGATGGTAGAAGAAAGTGTGAAGCATCTGGACAGATACTTGTGAAACAAAAAAAGACATGACTGCTGGCGTTGCACTGGACTTCAAATAATGGAATGAGACCCCTTGCCACTGCTTCCTGGCATAGCCATTGTGTGCACCAAGATTGGAAATCTATGACTGTAATGGTCTATTTTATTTATGTATTGATAGTTTGTGGCCATTTGTTGTATTTTGTTTGAGATATTCTTTCCTTCTGGTCTTTCGTTTTATGAGGTAGATGGTGCAGTGGTTATCACTGATGCAGCTCATATCACATTTTTGGCCACATTAATCGGTTCAGCATAATTGGCAGACTTTCCCCTAGCCTCCCAGGGATTCTTCAAAGACCATTTTACTATAATAATTCACTCAAAACTAGTTCAGTTGCTCCTTCCTCATTGACTTTAGTGCATTTCGCCAAGTTAGTATCACAAATATTTCTGTGATTTTGGGGAACTCACGATGAAGCAAACTTGGCAATGTTTGTGACATAATGATTGTACAACATAAATATTTATTACTAAAATAAGAAAAAAGTTAGTGCACAAGTTTCCTGAAACCATCACAGGGTCAAAATTATACATAGAATCAATGATATACATACACCCACAGTTCTAAAATGTGTTTTATCTTAGTTCCTTTTAACTCCCTGTTAGTGATCTGGATCGACCACAGCTGGTTGCTTCTCTTTGTTGCCATAGAAAGCCTCATTTGACAGCATTTATTAAGTTGACCAACACAAATTACAATGGGAAAGTCCAAGGAGCTCAGAGCAGACATGAGAAAGGCAATTACTGATTTACATAAGTCAGGAATGTCTCATGGAGCCATTTCTAAACATCTTAAAAATCCAAGACCAATCCTTTCAAACAGTTGTTTGTAAGTACAAGTTATTTGGAGCTCTAGTCGATTTGCCAAGGTCTAGAAGAAAACCCTGTCATTTTCAACTGAGAGGAAGTTGGCCTTGGATAGTCAGCAATCCAAGAAACAGGTCTAACATGAACTGGACACCAGTGTCAATGTCCACAGTCAAGCGAGTTTTACATTGACATGGGCTAAGAGGCTACTGCCCAAGAAAGAAGCCCCTGCTCCAAAAAGACACCTTCAAGGTCAAGTGGAGTTTGTGGCTGATCACATGGACAAATAATAAGCATTCCGGAGGAAAATATTATGATTAGATGAGACAAATATTGAGTTGTATGACCTCAGTAGCTAAAGGTGTGTTTGAAGAGGAAGACATGAAGCACTCAAGCTTAGGAGCACTGTGCCAACTGTTAAACTTGGTGATGTATGAGATTATTCACCATAAATGTATCTGAACAAAGTACAATGAAACTCCTGTGTGCTGTTTTCACTACGCTGTCATTCAGCTTGCTTCTTGCTCCTTAGGCATTGTAAAATAACAACACAGAATGTAATAGGCTGGGGGAAGTTTGGAGCAAGACACATATCCTTACCTTGAGCAAACAGTGAGAGCAATCTGTGATAAAATAATTATCACAAAGATGCCTCATAAACATGGAAGGCATGTTTTCTTATAGTGGATATATTTGGTAAGTTTTAAGACCGTGCCAGAACATCTGGAGAAAAGAGCTCGATACCCCAAGAGAACATAATTGGCAAAGATGGTCGAGGTGTGGCCCATCAGATGATGCTTACAGGCAGGAGGATCTAGCCCATGTAGGATTCTGAATTGGGTGTGTTGATTTAAATTTCTTGAGCACTACCTGGCATTGGAGAAAGGAGGGAAGAGAAAGGGGAAAGAGATATCAGGGGGGTGGGGGACTGCACAATATTCTGCATAGTAAAGAGT
This sequence comes from Polypterus bichir lapradei, assembly GCA_026402145.1. NCBI lineage: Eukaryota > Metazoa > Chordata > Cladistia > Polypteriformes > Polypteridae > Polypterus > Polypterus bichir. The sequence goes on along the minus strand of JANRMT010062814.1, from coordinate 89,999,984 downwards.
AGAGGGTGGATGCAGGTTTTCTTGAAGGGAGAGAATGTACAAGATAAGAGAGTTACAGAGGGAGAGTTGGTAGAGGTTCAGTCACAGAAAGTCCACCTATTGGAAGGACAGATGAGAATTGCAGGTAGAAAAGGAATGTTGAACCAGGAAAATGAGCTTATAAATATTGGAATGTCTATAGTTCAATACAAATCCCCTGCGGCACAAATATCCATATGCTACCAAGAAGGAAATACATAGAGCCAGCCAGCTATTGTGATGGCATGGTTGTGAAATGTGGGTGTGAGAGTATACTATCTCTCAAAGGACTTTTCAACACTACCAGATGATGATGGCATATGACATTAAGGGTCCTAAGGAAAGTTTGTAGTTATTTAGGAATTGGGGAAGCAAGCAAGGATTCTACAGAGAGCTATGGAGGAGAGTGGAGAAGAGATCATAGCCATGAACAAATAGGATGGAAGCCCAATGGTACAATACCAGATTAGACAGCAACATGCCAGCTTTTAATCTGTGTCTGACCGAAGTTGAATGCTTAAGGCTTGCCCTTCTGCCATTCTGCAAAAGCCTTGAGATTATTGACCTTTGACTTTTATTTAGTGGGAAGGGGAACTGGCAGCATAGAGTTAATGAGATTAAAATGGGATACAATGTTAATTTTGGTAATGGCAAGAAGAGATTGAAAAGAAAGAGGAAGTTTAGACCAGATATTAATGGAGGCACATCTGCAAAAATGCAATAATAGTTGTTAAAGGAAGTATCTGGCTGAAAATGAGGAAGAAATATCAATTTCTAAATATCGAGATTAATAGATAAAGGCATAATTGAACAGAGGGGGACCTGCAACACATTAAGAGACAAAAGAGGAGACTTGGATCAATTAATTTTGTAACCGCACAAGGTTTCAGAGGGCTTGAACAGTATAACAAATAGGGACTATTGGATGTGGGAATTACCCAAATACAGAAGGACGCCATCACTGTATAATGATAATATATGACTAGAGTTTGAAATTTTGATTAAGTTTAGAACCTTTCAATTATGGATGGAAATTGCAAGCTGTTTTAGAGAGAAATTGAAGAGCAGGCGAGTTGAGAAAGCAACTTAAGATATGTTTCATTTATTTTTAAGTTGTTAATAATAGATTAGTGTCATAAATTGAGTGTTTCCTTCAAGGTATATAGCTGCCTATTTGACTTTTAAATAGTGTTCAGAAGTGTTGGTCTCATTTATATTCAGCTCACTTTATGCTATGTTCAAATGTAAGGCTAAATTAATTACACATGTATGGGAGTTTTTCATGATTTATAGAATGGTTGCTGGCACCTGTTTCCTGTTCAGTGACAATGGAGTATCCATTACACGTCTACATAGGACTGATTTCACCTTAAATACTTGTATCCTCATATGTACATGCAGTGTGACAGGGTGCTTTGGGACTGATATGCAACAGTGTAATTGTCTGCTGTTATTTTTTTCTGTAGCATGCTAAGTGTCATGAAGAATGTGCTTGTTATGTTGTAGTGGAAATGCCTGAATACATTTCATCCACTCCTACCCTATTTATGTAAAGACCTCACACAGCACATTTTTGTTTGAACACTGGTTTTGCTGGGGCACTGCACTTAGCCTGCAGTTGGCTAACTTGAATTAAATTGGTTTTCAGCAGGTTAACTTAATGTTGTACACTCCAGGATAACAGTAAACATGAAATAGATATTGTATGTGATCACTGCCGGTATCAGTGGAGGTGTTGCTGCAACATACATGTTGGAAAGATACGGTTTCCCAAGTGCCAGGCAATACTGCAAGCTGTAAATTTTTTTTATCTGAGAACAAGCTACCTCTTTTTTCCACTTGTACTTCATTGTAGTTTATTTTAGATCATAAAGGCGTGGTTATTGTATAAATTGTCTGGACTGCTTTGGGGGGAAGGGGGAATCAAACAGTTGTGATTCTATCGCCATCAAACATTTTGCATTATTTTACCTATTTAATCCAATTATAGTACTCTGGCATTTTGAGGCAACAGTAATTCCTCTTTGCCTCTGTGCCACCTTCCTTTCATGTACTTAAAAATGAAATAGATATATGCTCATGACATCATATAGGAGTATAATGTGTCTTGGAATCTGAAGTAACCGTCCCTATTGCAAGTACAGTTTGGTCCCCGATCATCTTATATTTGATGCATTGGTTCTTACAAAGAGTAAAGTGAATCTGGAGTGGCTTTCACTTGTTATCAAACAGCAGATCCTTTTAATCTTTTCTCAGTTTTCATTTCTCGCTCTCTGTCTGTCCCCACCAATCAGCGTGTGGTAGGTGTAGTCTGCACTTTTACCTGGGTCACTATTTTGAAAATACCAATCTCCTTAACAATCACATTCAAGGGTAGATGTTCATGGAATACTCGAGTCAGATAAAAATAATACTTATTTTTGTCACTTATACCCAACATAGTATATGAGAAGGCAGTGAAGGGAATGTTATGATAAATTTAATGAGCCTGACCAGTTCTGGAATATGGAGGGATTTGAATGTATAGATTTAGCTGTTTTTATTTGAGAACAATTGGTGGTTAACGAAAAGGGGAAACAAAATTCTACCTAGCATAATGACGTAGTTGACTATCACTGCCACCTCACAAATCCAGCATCCATATTTGCATGGGCCTTACTGTCACATCCCCAGACACATACAGGTTAAGTTTATTGGCAATTCAAAACTAGATTGAACGAATCCTGTTTTCATTTTTTTCAGTGTCAAAGAAACAAACTGTTACCATTATGTTTATATTTCCCATTAGTACTAGCATTTAATAGTTACTGGCAGTTACAATCTGGATTAAATACCTTATTCATATATCAATACAAAGAACACTTCCTCAGCAAATGACAGTGTCTCTCTGAAAAAAAATCTCATTGGTTAACTGACAAAACACATAGTGAGCAAGACTTGAATGTAAGCTTGAAGAACTTAAGTTGAAGAAAATGAACACGTCTTTCAGGGATGAAAAAAATATCTATCTTTTTTTCTTTCTCAAATGTATATCTTGACTGTTTGCAATACCAGAAATGTTTATTTATGTTGAAATTAAAGTACATTTTATGATAAATCCAGAGTGTTATTTAAAGTTTAAATATTAGTGTTGGATGACTTTGATCGTCGCCTGGTGGTCATCATGTACACAAGTGTTTGCTTGTGTGTCATCTGTTCAAGTTTCAAGGTGCTAGAGCTGTACGGCATCAGTACAGTTGAGTAGTATTTTTTTTTTTTCTTTTGCAATCCAGTTAATGGCAGACAGCAAATGTTACCAGCAGTACTCCCATCAGTTATAGTAGAATGTAAAAAGCAATGCATTTTATTAGTACTATAATAAATGCATTCTAAAAGATTGTATACCTCAAACATTAGTAACTGCATCGCCATTTATTTTTTCTCTCCATTCTAACAGATGACATATGTCAAATGTCACTGTTGTCTGGTTCTTTGTCCATTTTCATTCTCACAGTGTTGTAGCAGAGCTTAAAATGAAACTTGTAATTTGAAAGCATTGTTGTATGAAAATCAGGTACTTGGCAAACCACAAACTAGTACTTTCTTGTCAACTGGAGGGAAAAGGAGTGCTTGAAGTCTGAATTATATTTAATTTTAAATTCACAAACTGATATCAAAGAGAAAACATAGAAACAAGCACCCCCAGGTATAATTGCTGTTATGCAAGTTCCTGTGGATTTTTTGCTCTTGTTCTGACCAGCTAAAAGTTTTCTCTGCCTGGATGCTAATGAGGCTCTGTGAGCACAAGAAAAGGGCAGTTTTACAAAAAAAGCCTAAATAAACAATATTAAAAAGGAATTATTCTAATGTCCGGTATTGTATTGCAGCCCTATTACAGATATGACTTCTCATCTCACCAAGGATTCACCCAGCACAAAGACCAGATTATGGAACAGTCTGGGAGTGTTTCATATTGAAACAATGTGCCCATCACATTCTGAAGAATACAAAGATATTTCCAATACATTTGCAATGTTACAGTTAATTAATTGGAATAAATATAGTTTGAATTTATTACTTTTTTCGCTAGTTTGATTGTCTAATGTCACATTTCATCTTGTAAGTGTAAGCCACCTAGCTAGTTTTATGGCACAACACAAATTTGTTGAGTTCAGATAAATTTAAAATACATTTCGAAATGTTTATAAAGCTGTCTAATCCATTTTGATTTTCCAAATTTTTCCTTTTTGCAAAATTTTCTTTCAATCCCAATAATGTGAAGAATTACAATACTTGATACCTTTCGAGACCATGGCAAAAACGAAATACCATTCAATGGCTTTTTATTAATGTATCTCCTTTACTGAAGTGAGGAATGTTTTGACTTTTTAAGTCCCAGCCAAGGCAGGAAACAAACCCTGGGCAGGACACACACACACACACACACACACACACAGAGGACAATTTAGAATCGCCAATGCATCTAACCTGTATGTCTTTAGACTGTGGGAGGAAACTGGAGTACCCGGAGGAAACCCACGCAGACACGGGGAGAACATGCAAACTCCACGCAGGGAGGACACGGGAAGTGAACCCGGATCTCCTAACTGCGAGGCAGCAGAGCTACCACTGCGCCACCGTGCCACCCTCTTTTTATGTAATATATATTATACCTGTATAAATATTTTCACAGGACACTTTATTAGGTACACCTTGCTAGTATAGGGTAGGATGCCCTTTTGCCTTCAGATCTGACATATTTTTTGTGGCATAGATTCAGAAGGCGCTGAAAACATTCCTCAGGGATTTTTGGTCCATATTGACAAGATGACATCATGCAGTTGCTGCAGATTTCTGACTACCCATCCATGATGTGACTGTCCTGTTCCACCTCATCTCAAAGGTGCTCTATTGGATTGAGATCTGATGACTGTGAACTCATTGTCATGTTCAAGAAACAAGTTTGAGATGATTTATGATTTGTGACATGGCATGTTATCCTGTTGAAAGTAGCCATCAGACTGATGGGTACACTGCTGTCATAAAGGGACGGACATGGTCAGCAGCAATGCTTTGGTAGGCTGTGGCATTTAAACGATTCCCAGTTTGTACTAAGGGGCCCATAGGGTGCCAAGAAAATATCCCCCACACCATTACACCACCAGGCTGAATTGTTGATACAGGGCTTTCATGCTTTCATGTTGTTGATGCCAAATTCTGACCATACCATCTCAGTGCTGCTGCAGGAATCAAGACTCATCAAACCAGTCAATGTTTTTCCAGTATTCTGTTGTATAATTTTGGTGAGCCAGTGCCTGTTCTTGCCTGACAGGAGTAGCACCTGGTGTGGTTTCCTGCTGTAGTAGCCCATCTGCTTTAAGGATTTACATGTTGTGTGTTCAGAGATACTCTTCAGCATAATCTCTGTTGTAGCAAGTGGTTTTTTGAGTTACTGTTGCCCTTCTATCAACTTGAACAAGTCTGGCTATTCTCTTCTAACCTCTGGCATTAACAAGGCATTTTTGCCCAGAGAACCGCCGCTCATTGGACCATTCTCTATAATCCCTAGAGATGGTTGTGTGTGAAAATCCCAGTAGATCAGCAGTTTCTGAAATACTCTGACAAGACAGTCTGGCATAACAACCATGCCTTGTTCAGAATCACATAAATCACCTTTCTACCCCATTTTGATTCTCGGTTTGAACTTCAGCAGGTTGTGCGACATTGTCTACATGCGTAAATGCATTGATTGCTGCCATGTGTTTGGCTGATATTTGTGTTAACAAGCAGTTGAACAGGAGTACCTAATAAAGTGGCTGTTGAGTGTAAAATACTAACAGTAACGACACTTTTAAAGTACTAGTATATCTATCAAGTAGTTACCTAACTCTCAATTAAGTAAACAAGCATTGGCATTCATAAATATCAAAGTGCAATGCATGGCTTTAACTTAAATGTACGTCAGAGATTGGTGATCCTCCTAGTGTAACAGCAAATAATGTTTATAATATTGGTGGGGAGTTTAGCATAGGGTTTATAAGTAATGGTATGCCATGAACTGCCTAATTTAACTTAGCATGTGCACAGTCTCAATTTATTTTGACATTTTGTAACCAGTAAATGAAAAATACTGTTTAAATATAAAAGTTCAAACATTATATTTTTCCTGCTGAATTAATGAATTGCAAGATCATAGATCATTGAGATATTTCCAATTTAACTTTTTTAAGCTGGTTTTGTAACAATACACTTTTAAAGTCTGGTTCATCAGTAAATTACGTTGTTAAAATGTATAACATTTACTATTTTAAGATTTTATATTTCCGTCATTAGCTACTTAAATATTACTGAAGAGTAATATTTAACGGATGAGTAAGATTATTCAAATTCCAAATGTCAGAAATTCATGGTGCTTTAATTTTCAAAATTTGTCCCTCCTTTTTTTTCGTTTGCCCAAATTTAAGAGAGAGCGAGCGCGAGAAGGCAGTTAAAGAATACACCAGGCATGTTTTTAAAGAGACTGCTTAGAGCATTGTTTTAATCTCGTATTTAATAAAGACTTTTTTGTATTGGATTTTAACCTCCACTTCACTTCTGTTTTTATGGGATCATTCATTTATTTATTGAAGGATTCTGAAAGCACTGCACTTTAATTTGGACTTTGGTTTTGATTGTTGTTTTGTTTATTTTAATAAAAGCACTTGGCACTTTTTGCACCTTCTGATTGCTCCATTGTTGTGCCTCACTATCGTGCTCATCGGTAATATTACTGATGGTGACGGGTTTAAAGGCTCCCGGAAGCGAGATGGGAGCATGCAGCGAACCCGCATCTTCACAGACTTTACCTCAAAACTGTAATCTCCTCTCCACCCAGTTCCTCCTCACTTCCTTCATGCCAGAACTCGACTCATGCAAGGTTAGTTTTCTTAGTTGTTTATGGTTAGTTTTTGTATAAATTACGGATTTTTCAAATGTTCATTTTTTTCCCCTGTGCTTAAAACTCATTAAAAAAGTGTTTACAGAGAGCGGTTCGTAAGGCTATACAGTAATCCCTCTTTGATCGCGGGGGTTGCGTTCCAGAACCCCCCCGCGATAGGTGAAAATCCGCGAAGTAGAAACCATATGTTTGTATGGTTATTTTTATATATTTTAAGCCCTTAGAAACTCTCCCACACTGTTTATAAATATTCTCCGTACAGTTATACTAGTAAACCCTCGTTTATCGCGGTTAATCCGCTCCAGACAGATAAATAAATTTCCATGAAGTAGGATTCTTTATTTATAAATCTAATATTTTCGCAGTTAGAGCATAGAAAACCTGTTTACGACCTTCTAAATACGTTTTTTTTAACATTATTAGAGCCCTCTAGACATGAAATAACACCCTTTAGTCAAAAGTTTAAACTGTGCTCCATGAGAAGACAGAGATGGCAGTTCTTTCTCACAATTAAAAGAATGCAAACATATCTTCCTCTTCAAAGGAGTGCGCACGTCAGGAGCAGAGAATGCCAGAGAGAGCGCACGCCAGAAAAGTAAACAAGCAAAAATCAATAGGGCTGTTGGGCTTTTAAGTATGGGATGCAGCGCGATAAAGCAGCCGCAATAAAGGGATCAATGTGAAGGTAGTCTTTCAGCATTTTTTACAGGCGCATCCGCTGTCTGTATCTTCTAAGCCAGAGGTCACTAACAGGCGGACCTCGGTCCGCATCCGGACCGCAAAGCTGTCTCATACGGACCTTGACTTACAGCCAAAACAAAAGGTTATCATTTAAACATGATGGGGCGCTTCTATTTTTACTCAGCGCAGCTTTTGTAATCTTTACGGTAATGGTGAGGAAATACAGTATACGCGCTAAGCCATTTCACGTGATACCTCTCATCCAATCAAGTCTGTGGATTCTAGTCGGTGAACGTTGTTTTACGAATCCATGTACGCAAACAGAGGAGGGATTTTTCAGAGATACGGTCGAAAAGAAGAAAGATAGTGAAACGTGTGTTAGAGGCAAGGTCAGGAACCGAAACGTTCGAAAGAAATGTAGCGATAAAAATAAAGACTACTGAGAGATACTGTGAGACTGTGCTGGATAAAGAAAAGACGAGTGACACGGCGAAAGGGACAGAAATATACGGAGCAAATGGCGCTCTCTAAAAGAAGGAAAGTGGACAGCGAAAATAGGGTATTTAATCCAGAATGGACAAACTCATTTCTGTTCATACTTCCCACTGGAAACACTAAACCTGTGTGTCTCATATGTTCAGAAACCGTGGCACTTGTAAAAAGTGCCAATGTGAAACGACATTATGAGACGAAGCATAAAGATTTTGAACGAACATACCCACTCAAATCTGAAGTGAGATCACAAAAAATCATTAGTCTCAGAGGCCAATATGACCAGTCCACCAGGATCCTGAGCCACACATTCACTGCCCAACAACGTGCTCAGGAGTGCTCCCTCAGAGTTGCTTGGATTTTGGGACAACACAGAAAGCCATTTACAGATGGAGGGGTTGTCAAAGAATGCATGAGTGCAGTAGCTGAAACATTACTTGAGGGAAAACAAAAGCAAGAGCTATGTGAAAAAATAAATCAAATACCCATGTCAGCAACATCTGCCACAAAGAAAAGTGAAATACTGACTGAGGAAAAGGGGAAATGTTAAGCTTTTTCTCCATTCCTTTTGTATTCTTCTGAAGTTTAGCACTTTATTTAAGCATGCACAGTTTTCATAATTTATTTTTGTCTTATTTTGAAGTGCAGCCCTACTTTTGTTTATTAAATTAAAGAAGAAATTATACACTGACAGAACAAAAAAGTACATATTTGCAGTCATACATAAATGTTCAGTTCTGTGTTTGAAAATAAATATTGTCAAAAGGATTATGAATTGTACTAAACTAATTTGATTTGAAAGTCTAGTATTAATTACATGCAGATGTTGATACAACTACTAGGCTACTTAAATAGACATGATACTAAATAGTTAGACAACATGTTCTTCAGACGGACCGGACCTTTGCTTCAAGAAATTTTCTCTGACTGGACCTCGATAGATTTTAGTTGAAGACCCCTGTTCTAAGCAAACAGCCTCTGTGCAAACAGCCCCTCTGCTCACACCCCCTCCGTCAGAAGCAGAGAGAGAGAAGCAAACAATCAAAAATCAATACGGGCTGTTAGAGCTTTACCGCGCAGGAAGCAAATCTTATATCATTGAGGAGTTTTATTTAATATGTAATACGTGCTCTGATTGGGTAGCTTCTCAGCCATCCGCCAATAGCGTCCCTTGTATGAAATCAACTGGGCAAACAAACTGAGGAAGCATGTACCATAAATTAAAAGACCCATTGTCCGCAGAAATCCGAGAACCAGCGAAAAATCCGTGATATATATTTAGATATGCTTCCATTTAAAATCCGCGATGGAGTGAAGCCGCGAAAGTCGAAGCGCGATATAGCGAGGGATCACTGTAGCATGAACTCTTGCAATATTAGTTTTCTCTGTTCAAGGTTTTCTCAGTGTTATTCAATGTTTTTACATTTAGTTTACTATTACACTGTGCATTCTATAGTATAATTAACTATTTTTGTGCTTAAAAATCTTTAAAAAAAATATATATTTACAGACAGCTCGTACGGTCCGGATTGGATTAATTGTATTTAGATACAGTCCTATGGGGGAAATTATTCCGGGTCACGACCAAATCAGGTTGCGACCAGAGTTTGGAATGAATTACAGTCGTGACCCAAGGTTCCACTGTACTAGAATCCCAGAAGCCTATGAAAAAAAATGGTAATGCCGGGCCACCTTAATTTCCTTTGCACCTCTTCATCAGTGTCTTTGTTTTGCAAATGTGTCAGTCAGCATAAGCAGCAAAAAGCCTGCTATCCCATCCCCCACCGACACAGCTGAAATTCTCTCAGCTGAAGTCTATCTGGGTGTGAGGTGCCTTGAGTTGTATAGGGTAAATAATATATTGTTATTTGGAATACATACATTTCATGTGTGTTCCGTGTCTACAATGATCTGTGTAAATGTAGGATGACAGGAAATGCATGGCAAGAAATGTTGAGCACATAACTAAAACAAATGTTTTTCATGTTGATAAAATTGATAAAATATTGATGTGAAATGTGTAATGTGTGAAGACTGAAGTTCAAATATCAAATACGTTAACAAAAGGTATAACAAAACAAGTACACCTTTAATCAAGAATATAACCAAAGAAAAAGAAATTATTCAATTTACATGTTGCTGTCAGTATGTACAAACCGAAGCCCAAATACCAACTGCCTGTCTGGTGTTGAGGTAAGAACGGCTGCTTTTTCATCAAAAGGTTGCGGTTTCAAACCTGGGTGTTCCCCGCATTTAACATTGTGAGTATTGCACTGCTGTTATTATTACTGTTATATAATAAAAACATACTGTACATTTGCTTTGAGTCTGTAACAGCCTGTGTAAAGTTTTTCTGTATTGTTGAAGGGATATAAGCAGACACACACACTAGTGAATCATGTCTTCCTGGTATCTTATTATTTGAATTTTTTTTTCAGTTTTATTCTTGAGTAAAACCACACTTGTTTCATTATATCTTTGCAAAAGTGTTTATTTTATATTCCAGTAACCACTTGAATGATATCAAATATATCGCTGCCTCTCTCATGCAAGCACACCTACATCCATGCATGAAAACGCAATTATTTGAAAATGCTATGTCATTTGAACAGGTTTTTTTTTTTTTTCTTTTTCTCCATCTTGCCCAGTCTACACATTATGGTGCATGGTACTGGGAATGCAGACTTGTTTTTGGGTGTATACACCGTCAGCATGGCACTTCTAGATCTAAACACTAGAATGGAGAATTGCTCTTGTACTGAAGTGACTTTAGCTGCAGGTGGAAGTTCCCATCCCACTTTATGGTGCTAAGCAGAGCTGTGTTGCAGTGCAGCAGTTTATTAGCCAGCGAAAGTGACGTGAAGAAGTTGTCTTTTTTTTTTTTACTGTACTGCCTTTGTCCAGAAGCGGCTTTATGACCACAGTCTCGGAAAGTCCTTCTCCCGTCAGACGACTGGAATCTTTTCCTAAATAAGGAGTAGTATTGCACATACACATGCAAATCTGTCTTTTTTCACACATTCTTTACGGGTGTCTTTCTTGTCAAGGGGCAAATGCTGCATGATAGTCTGCTAGCGGTCATGGGATGTTGTATCTGTGATTGCTGGTACAACAAAGTTCTAATAAGGCATCAACCACAACCCTGTCTGTGGTCATCGCTGCCCTTGTGAAAAAAATGGAGATAAACGGCATCAACTCGGAGAGGGAGAGGCAAGTTCGTTGTACAATATGAACGTGACTGAGAGAATAAAACTGAATAAAAAAAACTTTTACAAGTTAACAAATTTACAACAGGTGTTACAGATGCAAATCAAATGTATGTTTTTATTATATTTTAGTATTATAGCAGCTTACTCTTCAAAATGGAAAATGCAAGGAAGACCCAATATCGAATCTGCAACCTCTTGATTTAGAAGCAGCCGTTCTTACCTCTAACCCACCTATGTGATTGATAAATGGACTTAAGTTTTTACAAATTGACAGCAACATATAAATTGAATAATTTTTTTTCTTTGGTTATATTCTTGAATGAAGGCACACTTGTTATGTTATATCTTTTGTGAAAGTATTTGATACTTCAGTCTTCACACATTATATTTCACATCAACATGTTATTAATTTTTTCAAAATGAAAAAAGTTTGTTTTAATTATGAGTTCAACATTTCTTGCCTCGCATTTCCTGTCATCCTTCATTTACTCAGGTCATTGTAGACACGGAACACATGAAATGTATGTATTCCAAATAGAGATGTATTATTTACCTTATACCATTCCAGACACCTAACTCCCAGATAAACAGACTCGAGCTGAGATAACTTCAGTTGCGTCGGTGGGGGATGGGATAGCAGGCTGCTTGCTACTTGTACTAATTGACACATTTACAAAACAAAGACGCTGATGGAGGGGTGCGAAGGAATTTAAGGTGGCCCAGCATTACGACTTTTTTTTTGTAAGCTTCAGGGATTCTAGTGTTGTTAAAGGATAAATTATCATGTAATTTCCTGCAAATGGTAAATAACTCTTGACTTAATATTTAGAGATCCATTATGATTGTTGTGATGCCATAAATCCAGATTGTCTATTGGCATCAGTAAAGAATACAGCCACAGACATTTTACACTATCTTGATTCCTCATAGACTTTGTCAGGCAAGGCACGCTATCCTACAGTTGAAATCCCATTCCTGGCAATTTCTTTTATTTATTTCTGCAATCAGCCTGCATGTGCTATCTTTATTTGACAGAAACATCTGGTGTGGTTGCTAGATAGTGCGCAAGGCCGTCTGCTCAGTTTTCTGCTCACTGAGGGAGGCTTGGCACTTTTGATGATCATTGCTTCCTAGGATGAGCAATTTCTGTAGTGCTATATTACCAGACTGTATTCACACTTTAGACTTGTAGATGTGTTTTACTGTATCCTAAAGTATTATGGAGTTTTAACTCTTTGCAGCCATGCTATGAAATAAATGTCAATGCAATTATCATTGAGTGTCAGAATATATTTGTGTTCATGGTTTGCTACAGTAATACATTTTGACATAGCCTTACTAGTCAAGTAGACTGGTTTGCACTGGCACACAGTTGCTCCATATCAAATCTTAGGCCTATGTTAAACCAGGCTTTGTATGGCTGTATTCTGTACCATGGGAAGATTTTGCTAAGATATGTTTTAATTTAAAATAAGTACATTGAAATGTGAATCTTCACTCTTAAGCATATGCTTCTGAAAGCTGTAGTACTAGGGTGTTGGACCGTGTTAGCCATTGTGAATGTAATGAGAAGTCAAGCAAAATGACATCTTTTATTGGCTACCTAAAAAGATAACAATATGCCAGCTTTTGAGGCAGCTCGGGTCCCTTCAACTAGTGCTAAAATTTAACACATTACAACATGGTTTAAATAGAGACAAGAGTTTTATGACCAGATATGAGGATTGTTTTCATTTCTCGGACTGACAAGTACAACCTGTCTACAGACCCACATTGTATTGAAAAACTCATGAGAAACTTCAAAGACTTTTTTGGACAGTTATCTTATCCAAAGATCTTGACTATACATTGTTCTCCTCTCTTGATTAATGAATCTTAGCCTGGAGAAGTCTATTAATTTTTTACATTTAAGATGTCTGTCTTAAAGGTTTCAAATATTTTATATTTCCTAGTATCTATATAAACAGAGGGAACTCCAGCTTCTGTATTATATCTTCTCTGAAGAAGGGACTGGAATTGCCTCTCAAGCTTGCATTTTGTAATCTTTTTTTAGTTAGCCAATAAAAGGTGTCATTTTGCTTGTCTTCTCACTTCTGAAAGCTGCAATAATATCTTAAGTACATGTTGAAATTTTGTTAAGGTAGGCGTGTGATGTGTATATTAACATTTTTTAGGTCTGAGACAATGGTTGACATCGTCCATTGTGAACGGGCAATCCACATCGTCAATGTAAATAAAATCCGTAGGTGGACTCCAAGCATTTGCTGAAATTTCCTCAGACAGTCCTCACTTTTTTTTTTTTTTTTTTTTTCCTGTAATCTCGCATGCCTCACAAGAAAGTTTTTGAGCACTTGTATGCACTCGTTAGGTAATCGCTTTGTTGCTAATCAGGGGATTTCTAATACTAATTTCTTCAATTTCCAGTTAATTTTACACTGCAAACTTTCAAGCAAACTAAACATAAGTGTACTTGTCATGGACTTCTTTCATTGGCCAGAAACATTTTTTATAAGGAAACAATATCACAGAAGGTCGATAACAATTGTTTGTGTACCACTGAATTTTCCAAATTATTTGGTTTACTTGTCAAACAAAGTTTTGTGAGGAAAACAAATCATCAAACAAGTGGAAGACTACTTGAAAATTATGCATTACTTTGCTTGGCGTGAAGCAAACACATTTGAAATAGGCGAGTATGCAAACGAAAGCCAGCTTTGCTTAGGACATGTGCTTCACTGTAGTTTGCAAGATAATGTGTGCATTGAGCAGATGGTCCATCTCATGTGTGTCCATCACTTTCCTAGTCTAAGATTAGGAGGTTCGCTCAGTCTCACAAGGCACTAATGTTTGATTCTCGCCCCCTCTGTATGCATTTTGATTGACCTAATCAAAAATTTATTTACAATTGCTTGAAAGAGGAGAGATTGGCCTAATCAGCTGCTTGATTTGCTCTGATGGACTGATAATTCTAAGAGTTGTTTTATGTGAATTGTGTTTACATTTGTACCTAGATGCATTTTTATTTGTATCTTTTTATTGCTTGTAATGCTTCATGTTAACTCTCTACTCACATGAGAGACCCTGTTACCACCAGCAGGTGCATAGTCGGACTACCATATCATGCTCAATTTCCCTCATAATGCACAACATTTTATGTAGTTGGATTGGCCCTGTGTTGGATCACATAGATGCCTCATTGTAAACCACTCCAAGGTTTACTTGGTACAGCACCGAGACCACCCTCAGTACAGTGATTTTGGTCCACACCAGGTTGCTATTGGTATCCTCGCATCTAACTAAACAGACCAAACTTTCATGGACATCACACCAGTTTAAAAAAAAAACAAAAAACTGGTCCTAATTAAACTAGTTGTGAAGGTGTCTATATTCATTACTGGAGGCGTGTGATTAAAACCCACACCTCTGTAGACAGTATATGAGATGCATGGGTAGAACTGGTAATTATTTGTAATCTTCAAGCATAGGGGGAGTCAGATTATGTTCAGCCATTCAAATGGCGGAAACAATTTATTAACATTACGTACTTCATATGTGCCCAATGATGGCCAACAGGTTGAGACATTCCTGTAAATCATGTTCAACACACAAAAACCAATGAGCCACAGTACCTTTAAAGCCTGGACACACATTTCACAGGGAATATATGATAACACAGTCTGTATTCTGCCCTTCAGGTTATTGATATCATGAACTTTCCTGCTATAGATGCTCTCCTTCACCATACCCCATAACTAGAAATCACAGGGTGTCAAATCAGGGGAGTGTGGAGGCCATGGCAATGGTCCACCACAACCTATCCATTGACCTGGAAAGGTGTGGTTGAAGTAAAAATAATCCATTAGTGTTAACATAATTTTGACTCACCGTGTATATGTGTGTGTGTATATATATGTATATGTATGTGTGCATGTATGTATGTATGTATATGTATATGTGTATATATATATATATATATATATATACAGTAATCCCTCCTTGATCGCGGGGGTTGCGTTCCAGACCCCCCCGCGATAGGTGAAAATCCGCGAAGTAGAAACCATATGTTTGTATGGTTATTTTTATATATTTTAAGCCCTTATAAACTCTCCCGCACTGTTTATAAATATTCCCCGCAGAGTTATACAGCATAATCCCTTTGTATTCTCTTAGATATTAGGTAAGATTCATTGAAATTATGTATATAAACACACTGTTTATATACAGTAAAACCTAAATATTATTTTAAAGATATTGAGTGTCTCCGATATCACATATGTTACAGCCATTACGATAGACAGGCCACCAGCAATAAATACGTACAATGCAAGAAAATAGTATACAGTAAATGTGTGTACAGTGACACTAAACGTACGGACATGTACTAAGCACTGTAAGAAGAAAATTAATTATGGTTACTCACCAACAATGACACGATGACTTGTCCGATAACGAGTTTAATTTTACTGCACAACAAAGGAGAGCGTTACAGCCCTTGTAAAGGAGCCACTTCAGGCGATTGTGTAGCACTTCCGCTGTTCTTCTTCTGGCAGTCTTCAATCCAAATCCCTAAAGCAGATTCCATCCAGACTACTGCCTTATTACATCCACTTACAACTCGTTTTGCACCCTGGTTAAAAGGACACTGCAGCCGTAGATCTTATATTCCTTTCCTATTTTTTAAATAAAAAGAATCGTAGCCTTCAACAAATCCAAATCGTTTACCTTTTCGGCAATCGTTAACATCTTCTTCTTGCGCTTGGGCACGGCCCCTGAAGCAGTAGCAGATTGTTTTGGAGCCATAATAAAGGGCTTGACTATGCACAAAGATAAACACTAAAGAGCACAACTCTTTACACAGCGAAACACGTTGATGCTGAATGAGCGAGATGAGACTTCCTGGTTAACACTGTATTCAGCACGCAGGAGCTCAACTGCGTGCTCTGATTGGTTAGCTTCTCAGCCATCCGCCAATAGCGTCCCTTGTATGAAATCAACTGGGCAAACCAACTGAGGAAGCATATACAGGAAGTAAAAAGACACATTGTCCACAGAACCCACGAAACAGCAAAAAATCCGCGTTCTATATTTAGTTATGCTTTCATATAAAATCCACGATAGAGTGAAGCCGCGAAAGTCGAAGCGTGATATAGCGAGGGATTACTGCATATATATATATATATATATATATACTGTATATACACACACACTAGCAAAATACCCGCGCTTCGCAGCGGAGAAGTAGTGTGTTAAAGAAGCAATGAAAAAGAAAAGGAAACATTTTGAAAATAACGTAACATGATTGTCAATGTAATTGTTTTGTCACTGTTGTGAGTGATGAGTGTTGCTGTCATATATATATTTACACACACACACATAAACATATATATATACATATACACATATATATACACACACACATATATACATACATATATATATATATATATATATATATATATATATCTACATACATACATACATATATAAACACATATAAACATATCTATACTAATAAAAGGCAAAGCCCTCACTCACTCACTCACTCACTCACTCACTCACTCACTCACTCATCACTAATTCTCCAACTTCCCGTGTAGGTAGAAGGCTGAAATTTGGCAGGCTTATTCCTTACAGCTTACTTACAAAAGTTTAAGCAGGTTTCATTTCGAAATTCTACACGTAACGGTCGATAACAGTCGACAACGTCCGCCATGTTGAACTTTCTTATTTATGGCCTCATCTTCACGAAATTTGGTAGGCAGCTTCCCTGCGCTAACCGAAACCGATGTACGTACTTATTTCGATGGTATGACGCCACTGTCGGCCGCCATATTGAACTTTCCAACGTCACCAATTTTCCAACTTCCCGTGTAGGTAGCAGGCTGACCCCGTCTTCACGAAATTTGGTAGGTGGCTTCCCTGTGCTAACCAAAACCGATGTACGTACTTATTTCGGTGGTATGACGCCACTCTCGGCCGCCATATTGAATTTTCCAAACGTCATAAATTCTCCAACTTCCCGTGTAGGTAGAAGGCTGAAGTTTGTTACTTATTTCGTTGGTATGATGCCACTGTTGGCCGCCATATTGAACTTTCCAACGTCACTAATTCTCAAACTTCCCGTGCAGGTAGAAATTTGGCAGGCTCATTCCTTACAGCTTACTTACAAAAGTTTAGCAGGTTTCATTTCGAAATTCTACGCGTAACGGTCATAACGGTCAACAACGTCCGCCATGTTGAACTTTCTTATTTATGGCCCGATCTTCTCGAAATTTGGTAGGTGGCTTCCCTGAGCTAACTGAAACCAATGTACATACTTATTTCGGTAGTATGATGCCACTGTCGGCCGCCATATTGAACTTTTCAACGGTCTTTGTTACTTATGGGCCCATCTTCAAGAAATTTGGTACACGGGTTCCCAACGCTAACTGAATCCTACTTACGTACATATATACGTCCATAGCCTGCAGCTCGGTCACCGTGTGAGGTGGTGTTGGGTCCCCCATCCCAACGCCTCCCACGTTGTTGTCTGCTTGCCTATATAAGACCGTCCGTCGCTCCGGTCTCTACATTCCCTTCCTTGCTTCGCCACGGGATTCACGTCTCCCTACTGATAACTACAGCCTTTTTGTTTAATCCACGGCTTCTCCGCTGTTTTATTGTTTGTTTATTACAATTATAGTTATTGTATAGGTATTTTAGACTTACTTTACATTGCTCAGGTACCCATTTCCTTTATCATTCCAACCCCCATTACCATGTCTATCGAGGTGATCACTATCGATCAAAGAACTGTCACTTACTGAGTGGTTTCCATGCCCGGAGATGGCATCTACCTTTTCCATTCTCTTTGTTACATATTGTGCGGCCATATCAGGCTCACTCTTGATATCCAGAGGAACATTGTGTCTTAAGTATTGAATGACTGGGACAGGTTCAAAGTGTGGACTGATGACGGTACAGGAGATAATTATACTATACAGGAGCACTAGAAGAGTGAAATGCTTAAGCCCTTCACCTATGGTTCTGCATGTGAGTTGATGGCTGCAGCTGAATTGTTCGGTTGTCGCTTTCAAGTGTACCGAAATGGCCAAATATTTTACACCTTTCGACAACCGCCAATGCCTCTTAAACATCTTAGATTCACAGGTGTCGATTTCAGTAGTGGACACTTTGATGTTTTTGAATGTTTAAACTCTCAAAAGCTGGATGTGAAGTTATCGATGAAACCGGTTGTGTGCTTACAACGCTTGAAAGATGCCGAATGTCACTTCAACACAACAAATCCTGCAAATACTGTCGTAATTGAAACAAACCATGAAACTCAAACCGATTATGACAGCAGCAATCCAAGCTGTGAGATTTGGGACAAGATTACTGTTCACATGGCCAACTGTAAGTTACATGCTCAAGAGTAAGCTCAGCGCACAGCTTGGTCATGTTACAACCGGAGGGCCGAACTGACAACATGGTATACAAAGAGATTGTTAACAAATAATTATTGGCATATTTTCCCTCAGTTTAAAAAGGTTAAATTTTCTTCTTAATAAAAATTTTAAGGCAGTACTTCGCCGCTGCGAAGCGCGGGTATTCTGCTAGTATATACATATACATACATATCTACATATATACACACACAGCTATTTCGTATCGGTGCAATACGCCGCTTGTTAAAACGGATAACTCCCGCTCTTACGTGCAAGTCTGAGTGGATATTATGAACTATCGTATTTGTTCAAGTTCTATTTAAATTTTAAATAGAAGGAATTTTTATTTAGTCGACAGAAATATCTTTGGTAGGAATGGTAAAAACAGACAGGAATATTATTCCTGAATAAATCAACTCAAACCTTAAACAACTTATAATATTTTGCTCTCCATAAAAATATATCCTGTCTAAATTATACAAGTTAGAAATAAAGTAAACGTTAAAAGAACAAACATTCAAATTTCTTTACTCTTATGTAATTTTATATAAAAAATAAACTTAGATTTTAAATATCCCAAAAGATTTTGCT
The DNA here is from genome assembly GCA_026402145.1 of Polypterus bichir lapradei. Lineage (NCBI taxonomy): Eukaryota > Metazoa > Chordata > Cladistia > Polypteriformes > Polypteridae > Polypterus > Polypterus bichir. The sequence goes on along the minus strand of JANRMT010062814.1, from coordinate 89,980,650 downwards.
CTCCATAAAAATATATCCTGTCAAAATTATACAAATTCAAATATGAACATGCTGCATAACAAAACCTGGAAATATAAATAAAATGTGTTCCTTTCAGCAATAACAAATCAAATCATTCAGTTGTCTTTGCTCATATGTCATTTTAGAGCTGGACGCCTGGCATCTTTTTTTGGCAACAAGTTCGTTTATGTTTGGTGTGAGGTTCTGTGTTGTGGAGATTCTCAGGATGGACTGCAGGTGCTCATCAGTGAGGCGACTCCTGTGTGCTGTTTTGTTAGTCTTTATCACTGAGAAGAGCTTCTCACACAGATATGTGCTACCAAACATGCACAAGGTTCGAGCCGCATGTAGACGGACTTTTTTTGTTCTTCAAAGTCACCAAAGCGCCGTGCAAACTCAGTGCGCTCAGTTTATCAGCAAAGTGCGTATTTGGGAACACCGTAGTGACGACTTGGTTCAACATTACCTGGCAACAGGGAAAGTGGGGCAAGTTGCACTGGTGCATTTGTGTCTCCCATAAAAGCAGCTTCACTTGAAATCACTTTGTGATTGTGCACGGGTAAAAACGTCCGCTGAAGTGTCAGATTCTTATTTAATTCTTCTGCTTTCTGTATCTTCTGCATTGCATTCAGGTCTT
>JANRMT010062814.1:89923075-89955001 GCA_026402145.1 Polypterus bichir lapradei | reverse complement strand
ATATATATATATATATATATATATACAGTATCTGGAAATGTTACTGGGCTCATTTTTTCCACCTGTACCATTATTTCTTTATTTTTAAAGGAGCTGTAGAGTAGCACCACTGATCCAGTGTGACTACTGTCCTCTTCTGTTCCATATGGACTGTCTAGAGCCACCTCTAACGGCAATGCCAACTGGCAGATGGATGTGCCCCAATCACATTGAGCATGTTGTGGTGAGTGTTGTATCCTTATACCTGAGTGAACCTCGCATTCATGCATTTATTTATATCATCTTAATTTTCAGAGAATAACACAGTTCATAGTAATTGTATTTAGTATATGTTTGTGCCATCTTTTTGACCGTGTCTTTATTCCTTTTCCCCTATATTCAGCTCCCTCAAATGAAAGAAATACACATCATTGTAATTAAAAGTAAACTTAAACTCTTTGGAGGCTCTCAGTAAAGGGTTTAATTACAAGAATCTTCCATAAAATAAAGAATAATGTCTCCCTTTATTGTTTTTAATTGTAAATACCTAAGCCAAGCAAAAAAAAAGCTGAATTGAATTCTAATAAAACATGTAAAATTGAGACCAATAAAGTACAAATAAATGGCTGGAGTAGAACCTAGACTACAGTAATGGTTAAGAGAAGTACCCAAGCTACATTGAATTTGTGTGTGTGTGTGTATGTATGTGTTTTTTTTTTTTTATTTATTTTTTTTTTTTTATATATATATATATATATATATAAAATGCCCAAACATGCGTTCCTTTTTTTTTTTTTTGCTACTACTTTGGTTTTTCCAATAGGGTGATTTCTATTATTGTCAATATTATAGTTCTTTAATTTTCTTCAAAAATGTTATTTAATAGTTTTCCATTGCATCTTTTAGCAGACAAAAGGAGTTTATTTCCTCCATCACAAGCCAACAATAATTCCTGAAATGCTTGCTAATTTCAGTTTGTTGTAGTATTTGCAACTGTGTAAGTTTACATTGTTAAGTGGGTTCTTCATTTTTCTAGCATTTGGTTTATTTCTACCCCTGCAGTTCACTTTACTTTATGAAATGATGCCCAGACTTTGGACCTCCTGCTGGCCTTTTTGCTGTATTTTTTTTTTTATTTTTTTCTTTTTTTTTTTTTTTTATTTTTTTTTTTTGCATGTGTTTCAGTTATCAAACTTATAATAGAGCCTATAATTCCTAATATACACCTAACAGAACCCATTGTCAGGTAGTTGTGTCAATAATTAATTTATCATTATTGATGAAGGCACATTGAAAAAGTAACGTGTTATTCATGTTCACTGGTGTATGGTTAAAAAAAACAAAACAAAAAAAAAAAGTTATGAAATTGAATTAAAATGGGGTGCTGAAAGGAAGCAAGGTCAAGAGAGAGAACTATTTTTAATTTTGTGGTTAATGCTTAATACTCACTCATGTCCTACTCCAAGGCAGAGTACACAGTGTGCCTGTCTGGATTAACAGAGCACATTATGTTGCTTTAATTGCAGAAAACACGAAAGTGTCCTTTGTATTTTGTAGTTTATTTATGCTAAGACAAATGTGGTACTGATATGTGGTACTGTCAGGAAAATGTCTGTGATTGGCTTGTCATTGCAACTGAATGCTTCTTGCTTATTAAACACAATTTAGCAATTAGCTTTTAGTTACTTGTACTGATAAAGACAAACTTCACCTAATTAAATATCCAGGTTAACTTTGCATCCATCCATTTCTAACCCACTTCTCCTGTTCAGGGTGCTTGTGTTTATCTCAGCACCAGTGTTGCATTGATCTGATTGTTTTAATATCTCCACTATAATTCATACACACTTGAGATGCAGCATGTCCACGACGTTTACTCTCAAGTTTGCAAGGTAAGTAAAAGTCACAGGTCATGTTTTTCTCCTATGATTACCATAAGACTTTCTTTCTGTTTTTGTTATTTTTTTGACTCTCTGGAGACTGAGGTAAAATCTTTTTGCAAGTTTGTCTTAAAGTGTGAATTCCCTAAAATATTACCTGTTTTCTTGCCTGTGTCAATTTAATTATTTAGGTATTAGTGTAGCTGGCAGCAACATTTACTTTATATGTAATGTGCTAATAAACTTGGATCAAATATAATATTTTAAATGGGTTTTACTTATTGGAGATTTGTAGGTAGATCTCAACCCAATTTTTTTTTTTGTCCTCCTTTTCACAGCTGAACCAAAAGAATATGACGCTTAGCAACCGGTGTCAGATTTTTGATCGATTCCAAGAAAGGGTTTCCCAGCATGCCATTAAAGTGGATTTTCTCAATAAGATTCATAGAAAGTACCCCCCTAACCGGAGAGCAGCAGCATTACTTAAAAAGAAAGTTCTGAAGGTAAAACGTGTTACTGACCAACCATTAAAAACTTCTGCTTGTTCATCTTGAAATGTAACTGAACATTCATTTGAATCTTCAATTGTATCCGTTTTTACTAAGTACTATAACCTGATTCACATTTTTGTTTGTAGCATTAACAAACTATAAAAATTCCTGAAACTTGTTTGTTTTCTAGGTTCCTGATGCAATAAAATATCAGTACCAGTATCCTCCATGTCTTCTGGCACCAGCTGGTATCCGTCATGGTGAGCTGATTTGTAATGGAGTCCCAGATGGGTCACAAAAGCAACATTCTCCTTCCCAGCACTTAACCAGCGAGGCAGAGCAGCATGAGGTATAGCATAATAAAAGACATAACATCCTTAGTAGAACATTCTTTGGCCACTGTTTTGACTATCACTTTGAGAGGTAATGTTTGTATTCTGTTAGTCTTTTGCATCATATGTTTTTAGAACATGAATACATGTATGTTCAGACAAATGACATTCATTCAAGCTGTTTCTCAGTCGTTCATGTAGAGAAAAGCCAAGCAAAATGACACCTTTTATTGGCTAACTAAAAAGATTACAATATGCAAGCTTTCGAGGCAACTCAGGCCCCTTCTTTTAAGATTTTTCATTTAAAGATTCACCAAAGTTGTTTCTTGTCCTAGTGTGTGTATATATAAACACAGGGAACTTCAGTTTCTGTATTACATCTTGCCTGAAGAAGGGGCCTGAGTTGCCTCAAAAGCTTGCATATTGTAATCTTTTTAGTTGGCCAGTAAAAGGTGTCATTTTGCTTGGCTTTTCTCTACATTCATAATGGCAAACACGGTGCAACACCCTAGTACTTCAGTCTTTCATGTAATGTTTCTTAAATATGAGATACTTTTTAGATTAAATAATTATCAAAAAAGCAGTGAATTCAGAAGGCTATGTTGAAAGAAACTTCCATTTTCTGCAAATAAGCGTTTATAAAACAACAAAGTGCCAGGCATCTGTGCCCGGATGTAATCATCTGGTATCCACAAGAGGGTTGTCGTGCCCGATGAACAAAGGCAACAAGGATCACAAAGAAAGAGTGACACAAGGTCTAGTATATCCGGTGAACAGAGGCTCCTAAATGCACACTGTTATCAAAATAATGCTCAGTTCACTTAACCGGTATTCTTCTGTGCTTTATTTATATATAAATAGTGTTGCAGAGCATGATAGTAAAATTTTAATTTCAAAGTCAACAGTTGCACCATTTATATTTTAACCAAATCGTGTGGTTTTTTTTTTTGTTTTTTTTTTTTTTACTTATTTTAAGAATTGAATTATAATAAAATTCACAACATAATAAAGAGTGTATAACATAGCAAGTACGATAGTATATTCAAAAGGCACCCTATTAAAATCGGCATTCAACCCCCACCCAGCAAAGAGAGCCATGTAGTTAGAGAGCTCATATAAAATGATTGTTTACGTAGAGCAGAGGTCTAACATACTGTATTTACTTTAGAATTCCATTATTGTGTTCTTGTTTAGTTGTAAAAAATATGAACAAAACCTTGTAATTGAGTTTGATATTTTTATAGTTTGAGATGATCTAGAACATCACTTATTTTAAATCCAAAGGGTATACAGATATTTTTGCCCAGAATGGTTTAAGCTTAAGACATTTCCAGAGTGTGTGAATCTAAAAGACAGATGCTTGGTAACTTCACTCACAGGTTGGATCTTGCTCTCGGTACATTTTACACAATTTTAGATGAGCGATATGAACAATTTAGCTAAATTAGTCCATGCATATTGAACTAGAATGTATTTAGTAAATGACTAAATTTAACCCTCTCTCTGAAATGTTAATTTGTTGATTCCCTTTCACAAAGATTAAGAGGGCAAGGGATAATTTTTTTAATATAATCCAGAAATGTTGTCTAAAGATTATGGGTGAAAGATTAGGAAAGTTGGATAGGTGGGTTTTAGCAAAGTGTGTGTTTGTGTTTATATATATTTTACTGTACAATAGTAGTATGGTACTAGAATGTTGATTACGATATCAATTCCAGCTGTCGGACTTCATTACCAAAATGGTTCTGAACCAAATAATGGATAACTCAAAAAACACCCCACTAAACACAAACCAACCAAAAAAAAAGATGAAAATACTTTGTCAGTATGTAGATTCTATAAATGTAAGGGTTTGATATATGCTGAGTAACAAATATTGACATCAAAGGGCAGTTACAGTTGCTGTACTTCACCTATGAAATTTTGAATGGAGTAGACTGTATTGGATGTTCATGAGTTATATTTTCTCTCTTCCCTTGCAGTGGCTCCGCAGTGTTATTGCACTTCAGTGTAGCATTTTGAGACATTTATCTGTTAAACAGATGCCATCATCGTATTGGAATTCAGAACAGCAGGAAAAGCTAGATATTAAGCCTTGCCTTTCAGGAGATGGCTCAATTGGTAGTTCATTTTTGGCAGCAAACAGGACAACAGAGCCAATGTCATGTTCAAAATCTTGTAGCATACCAGTGAGCTCCTCAGGGATATCTGCTCAGAACTTTGCAGTCTCTGTAGAAGGTTGTGGTAACAATTGCTGTCTTGAAAAGCCTTGTCGGTCAAATTCTTGTGGAACAACTAATGGACCTGTGGACCCTGTGGCTAAAGCAAATGGTACACATTTATGCAGCACTTCAGTTGATGGTTGTCGACAGACTGAAATTCAGCAAAGACTTGTTGGAGACACTAGTCCTACGTGGCTAAGTCCCCAGACACCTCCTTCTGTGGCCTGTGGTATTCAGAACCATGTGTCTGTATCGTCTGTAAAGACAGAGAATGCATTAGGCTGTAGTCCATGTTCTCAGAAAGCACCTCTCACTGCCACAAGTGTGCCTGCCTCTTCAGCCAACTCCTGTGCCACCATGGACTCCAACATAGTCACCAGCAGCAGTAGCAACCTTTTAGGTACTAACTTCTCTGGAATTCAGACAAATATACCCACAAGCAAAAGTGCAGGAGGAACAAAGGCAGCAGTTTCAGATTTCTTGCCAGTGTCTTCACGACGGTTGAGTTCACCCACACCACCTGCAGGTTTGTTCTGTATAATAAAATATATTAATTAACTTTGATTATTTACATGTTTATACCACAATCCAAAATATTTTCATTTTAGGACATGTATAAGCATATTCTAGGTCTGAAATCAATACTTCTTTGGTGAATTAATGTTCTGAAATCAATACTACTTTGGTGAATTAATGTAAGTAAATCTGTTTGCCTAAGCATTGGTAAATCTCAACAGTATTCTGTAGTATTTGAAATCGTGGCAATTAACAGAATATTAAAACCTCCATGCAGAAACGCGACCATTGTTAAATTGACACAAAGTTATGCATGCCAATTATGACAAATTATATAGTGTTTTATCTTTAATTTTCTACTTTTATGTATCTTTTTGTATAGGTTTCTATATTGAAATAGTTTAAGATAGGTAATATTTTGCAAGACGTCTTTCTCAGGATTGGCAGTGTGGCTTTGACTGTTCATTGTACATGTAGCAAACAATATTTGTAAAGATGACAATGTCATTAGATGATAAATCAGTGAAGTTGTTTTTATTTAGCCAAGCAGAACTGCATTAGCTTGAGTTGTAACAAAAGATTGTCAGATGAATGTTGATAAATATATTATTGTAAATGTAAAAAATACTGGCTTCAGAGCTACCATATATGAGCTTTATAAATGAGACAACTTGTGCCTGTGGTATAATTATGGTAATATCCCTGTGTTTAATAGCTGATTTTCTATCAGGTGGTAATGATTGGGGATTGTGCAGGAGTGTAGTGGGTTACAGTCCTTTGCTTGACATTGATAATTAAGATCACACTCACAATAAAGTAATTGTCTCTTCAGCTTGGTACATCAAAGCTGCTTCTATACCCACAAAGAAAAAAAAAATTCAAATTTCAAAAGAATTTATAAATTAGAAATATACTACTGATATTCTTATGCCGGTTTACAGTTAGAAAACCAGAGCTTTTGAATGCATGGTGTGTGGACATTCCTGTACAACGTATTTCATAATTGTTTATATCAGCTAAAGCTTGGGGACAGTTTTATATAATCAAGCAGTAATTTGGCTAATTTGGTAAAATTGGTGAAGTCCTGTTATTGCCAGATACTGTTCAAAGTTAGAAAGTTACTTCAAAATTTTAGTTTTTAATTCTTTAATGTTTTTGTAGTTGTCATAATCTGACAATCCAACTTTTCAGTCATATAATAGGCTGTAGACTAGAATAAAGAATAGTATGTGAGATTCAGTAAGTACAATTAGTTCAACTAAAGTGCTGTATTTTTTCAGGCACAGCTATAGACGTAAAGGACTATTTTACTTTGTAAATATACTCAGCAAAAAAAGAAACGTCCCTTTTTCAGGACTGTGTATTTCAACAATAATGTTTTAAAAATCCAAATAACTTTACAGATCTTCATTGTAAATTGTTTAAACAATGTTTTCCATGCATGTTCAATTAACCATAATCAATTAATTAACGACCATTCCACAGGTGCATGTTAAGACCTTAACAGCTTACAGAAAGTAAGCATTTAAGGTCACAGTTCTAAAAACGCAGGACACTAAAGAGACTTGTCTACCGACTGTGAAAAACACTCAAAGAAAGATGCCCAGGGTCCCTGCTCATCTGCGTGAACGTGCATTAGGCATGCTGCAGGGAGGCCTGAGGACTGCTGATGTGACTAGGGCAATAAATTGCCATGTCCACACAGTGAGACGCCTAAGACAGTGCTACAGGGAGACAGGAAGGACAGCTGATCATCCTCGCAGTGGAAGACCACGTGTAACAACACCTGCACAGGATCGGTACATCCGAATATCACACCTGCGTGACAGGTACAGGATGGCCACAACAACTGCCCGAGTCACACCAGGAACACACAATCCCTCCATCAGTGCTCAGACTGTCCGCAATAGGCTGAGAGAGGCTGGACTGAGGGCTTGCAGGCCTGTTGTAAGGCAGGTCCTTACCAGACATCACCAGCAACAACGCCGCCTATGGGCACAAACCCACCTTCGCTGGACCAGACAGGAGTGGCAAAAAGTGCGTGAGTTTCTGCATGACAGCAATGTCAGTGTTCTGCCATGGCCAGCGAAGAGCCCAGATCTCAATCCCATTGAGCACGTCTGGGACCTGTTGGATCGCAGGGTGAGGGCTAGGGCCATTCCCCCCAGAAATGTCCAGGAACTTGCAGGTGCCTTGGTGGAAGAGTGGGGTAACCTCTCACAGCAAGAACTGACAAATCTGGTCCAGTCCATGAGGAGGAGATGCACTGCAGTACTTCAAGCAGCTGGTGGCCACACCAGATACTGACTGGTACTTTTGATTTTGAGCCTCCCTTCATTCAGGGACACATTGTGAAACATTTTTAGTTTATGTCTTATGGTGTTGACTCTTTTAGTGTTCATACAAATATTTACACATTAAGTCTACTGAAAGTAAAAACAGTTGAAAATCAGGGGACGTTTCTTTTTTTGCTGAGTATAGCTCTTTTACAGTCTATACTGTAATAGAAAACCAAGACTATTACAAATCCATCTAAACATGAATTGAATTAAACAGGTTTCAGGATGTTGTTCATTTGTAATTGGTTATAGTACACTTCACTTATGAGCTCAGTGGGATTATTTTAAGAATACATTTTATTGAATATTTGGATATTCTTCTGATATTTTTGTAAAATATTGGAATACAAAATTATACTGAATACCTTTTCGCGGAGCTGAACCTCAACGGTGCAAGAGTGAAACTTTCTGATGAACTGTTCAGAGAAGACTGTCACAACAGAATCCTAATAACCATGTGGAAAGGTGCAAAAATTTCAGCTCCATAATTTAAAGACCAGCTCTGAATTGGTTCACAATTATAGAAGTGAATCAGAAATGTTTTTATTCGTTTAATTCTTTGTTTAACCAGAAAAATTCTGAAACAAAGTTAAGGAAGAAGGAGACTGCTAAACATACTTAAATGTTAAGGAAGTTGAAAGTGTAAATAAAGGAACAAACAGATGGTAGAGAAATACAAGGTAAAGACAAACTTGACAGTGAATAGACCAGATAAACGGAACAATTAAACACCATAGATGGCAATGGAATATAATCTACAGAATTCATAATATAATGGTGGTAATGTAAAAGCTTGACATTACTGGTCCTGTTGACAGAGTGAAAAAAGCAATACATTGTAAAACTATTTTTTTCCAATACATTTTTTTTATATTTTAACAAATAAAAATTAACCATCAAAAACTTCCATTAAACAAAAGTAGTACCACTCTAATAAAATCCCATTCCAATCAGTACATACATATAAACCACCCTTTTGCCAACCAAATCATGAACATTGGGAAAATTTGAGCCTGTAGAATTTCTAGAAGAGCTGAATTTTACCAAAAGTATTGCCATCTTTTACACTACGCATCCATTCCCCTATACCTACACCATTTCGAACACTGCCTGTTCTGGTGGAAAATTTTTCATTACCTAGTGCCTGCTCTAGGTAAAGATAGATATATTAGCTCCCTACAACATTACATGCTAGCTTTCAAGAAATGTGCATGTAATTCTAAGGAAAATTGTATTTTACACCTCACATTGTAACCAGTGTTTTTTGTTTCCTTTAAATCTTTTGTAACTGAGATACTAGAATAACTTGTGTTAATTTTATACTAGGCTGAAAATATTCCTTCACGTGGTGTTTTGTATTTAATGTTTTGGATCTATAGAGTGTACATTATAACATCCTCATGAACATTTTTGGGTAGGAACTGTAAAACATCCTGGGCTTGCTCCATTCTTTGAAGCTGTACAGTTCTTCAATTTGTCTTCTTACCTGTTCTCATATTTCATTTTCTTATAATTTATGGATTGAAAGATTTTAAAGTGGATAAGTTAGTTACTGTCATGAACTATTTGTGTTCTTTCACAGATGGTAAACTTAGTCCTGGCACCATGTCATCAAGCAGTGGCTCAGGACTATCATCCCTCTTCTCTACAAGCTCCTCAGCGGTGGCAGATATCACCAACTCCATTAAAGCTCTCATAGAGGGGAATGGGGGTGAGAAAAATTATTTTTTAAGTCACAAACGATTCAAAAAGTTTGCTTTTACAGTATATCATTTTAAATACACATTAGGATTTGTCAAGGAACCATTTGTGCAGCTAAGTGTTTTATTTTTAACATTCAATTAGTGAAAATTTACGTTTTTGCTCAAATCCTGCACCTCTAAAAAATTTTGTTTTTCAGAGTGTGATGTAAATACTGCTTGTGTATGAGTGTATTTATAAGTATATGTTATTGTGTGTTTGTTTAAGAAATTGAATTGAGTAAGCTGGATGAGAAGTTTGTCAAGCTCTTAGCATGGCAGAGAATCCAGCAGCTTTTTGCTGCCAAAGGTCCTACTCCTCCCATCAATCAGTGCAATGCACCAGTATTAAATGCTGAAGGTAAGAGCTTGTGTATTTTAAATGCCTTAGTACTTGTACAGTACATAAATATAAAACTATAGGATTAAACATATAAACACAAATTTCCCAGTCAATCTGAAATTAAAAAAAAACATGCAAATGCCTATTTGATCAGATCACTGTTACTATATAATGGTAAAAGGGAGTAATTTGCAGCATTTTTTATGTTAAATGTACCCAAATGAAACAACTGAAGAAAATTGCAGACTCACATGCAAATAGCATTGACTTCATGTTATTTTGGAATTAAAATGTTGTTATTTTGGAGAATCTAGATGAATAGAATTGATGAGATTGTTGGACTAAATAACCTGTTCTCATCACAACTTTTCCTGTGTTCTAAATGCCACTGAGTCCTGAAGGGTGCCATATCTTGTGTTATTATTCAGTGTGGGGTATCAGTGCTGAAGGGAAACATTTGTTCATAAGTGATTCTGTCTAATGATAATGAGAAAATGTACAAATTTTAAATAGCTTGATTTCAGTCTTTTCAAGCCAGTTGCCCACTCCTAACAGCAAAGAGGCAAATAAAAATGTGAAGTGATGGATGAGGTTTGTATTTGACCTGATTTAAAACCTTCCAAAAATAATGATTAAAATCTGTTTGTTTTTTTTTTTTTTTTTGTCTATCTCTCTGTTTAGCACAAAATAAGGAAGTGCAAACACGAGCGATATTTTATCCACTTATGGGCAAAGGAGGAGCAGTGAACATGTGTTATAGGACTCTGTACATAGGAACTGGTAAGTCTACAGTACAGTAACAATCTAAGATAATGTCTGGGAGCACCTTTAGTATGACATTGGCCTCGAATGTTTAAAGCACAGAGTTAAACTTAGATTTAATCCCTCTCTTACCATTTTTTTCTTTTTTTTTTTCTTTATAAACAGGTGCAGACATGGATGTGTGCCTTACCAATTATGGTCACTGTAACTTTGTGTCAGGAAAGCATGCCTGCATATTTTTTGATGAGGTGAGTGGACCTATTTCCTTGTATTCCTGATGGGTGAATTTTATTCTGTCTCACTCCTTGTGAAACACAATATGTGCATATGAGCTTCAGGTGTAAAAATACAGTCTTTCACATAAATTTTAGTTTTCCCATTATAAAAATTAACCTTTGACTTATTTTCTTGGGGTATAGTGCAAAATCAGTATATTTACACTTCTGTTTATACTGCAAATATAAAGAACTTTGTTTTAATCATGATTGTGTTGCATGTAGTGTAAAGAGTGCAGGAAAGAGACTTTCAAAAATTGCCTAATCATTTTTTAAGCCGACCTGTGATTTGATTTGGCTGATATAACCTTTAATCTTACTGAAATATGGTTTTCATATCCTTAACACTTTTTTTGGCCATTTTTGTTCACCTTAAACTTGCATTGTCAGCTTCATCAGCAGTAAACCTAATGACCATTGCCCTTTGTAAAGACTGGTAAACTTTCTAAGCATCTGTCAGGGCAACAAGCCTACATTTGCAGTTCTACATGTAGACCAATAGAGGATGAAGTAGTGTAATTTAAGTGTGAATGACATTCCAGAAATACACTCACCACCCTCACATCTGAAGATTTTCTTGTAATGTCACTTATTTATTTCAACTTTTCAAAATTAAATACTTAAATTATCCAAATGCATACATTTTCTTTACTAATATTTTAAATTTTTACACACAAGGAGAACATTCTGCACCCCACTTTGGAATTTTTAGTCAGAGACTGGGAGTACAAGGCACCAGAGGTGTGAACAATGCCATAAACTATGCACTCATACCATCAGATAGACAATTTATATGTGAGTAATTTTAGAAAGCATGGCCAAGATTTATAGATGTATCCCAATTTCATTTTTTATATCTCTGTAAATAAAGTGTAATTCTGCCCTTTAAATGAAGCATACAGTGAACTACTAGTTACAGACATTGCCATTGTTTAGCATTTGTAGGGTTACCTTTATTTTTGTGTTTTGAAATAGGTTATCCAAAACCTTGCAAAAGCAGTCTTCATTAGACATCATGTAAATAGAATTAATTACCATGATAATATTGCACCTTTCTATATAATAATGGAGCAAAAAATTAAAACTATTCTCTGCCTTATATTCTAACAGTAAAAGGAGATTTTCCCTATTTCTTTTATGCAAGAAACTAAGATAAGAGCTGAGGTTGTGATGACAGAAACTGACAAAATTGCATATACATTTTAAAAAGTTTATTTTCAAATGCTTTGTCTTTATTATTAATTGTTCACACTAGACTCTGGCTTATAGGGTGTATGTATTTAACATATACTTGCTGTTTTACTTGTGATGGACTGATACCAAGGTTATTTCATGCTTTATGTCTATTACTGACACAACAGATGCTGGTTCCTCGCAACGTAGCAGTAGTAAATTGTTTTATAAGGTGAATGGCTAAATAAGTAAAAGGTGGTGATAATGCACAGAGCATTAGCCATTACTAATGAATAACAAAAAGTGTGCACTTTGAATAATAAGCAATTTGAAATGTCTTAATAGTACTTAATATGATCTTAAAGCCAAACATAATTTTTGGGGCCAAAAAATTAAAAGCGATATTAAACAAAGTCTTAGAACAAAAATATTACATTTTTAGGTATTTAGTTTTTATCTGAAATCATTGCTATCGACAGACACCTTTGCCATTACCAGTCTTGAATAACTCTTTCATATTAAACTATAATATTTATTCAGAAATTTGTTTACTTTTAACTAAGAATGTTAAAATTTGGTAAAAGTTTTGTATACAAAATTAAAGACATGTAGATGTTTACATGGAATATGGTAGTTAATGTCAAATTACAGCACCTCACAATTGGCAGATTTCATTGTACCATGAACTACAGTGATTCTGAAATATCTACTAGCATGACAGAAAGGCTTTTGTTGTTAGTTCATGTTTTAAGCTTATGTGTACAGCACTCATTATCCTCTTTTCTAATAGGGACTTACTTATGCGATGCAGAGTAGAGATCTGCCTTCTTGTGGAAATCAGATCTATTTTTTGCAATGATTTTTCTTTAATCCTGTTTCTGGGAGTGGGTAGCATGGATAAACCTCTGAAAAAAATTGATCAAAATTGATCAAAATAACATTTATCAAGCAAAAAAAACGCTTTTTACATATTGTTTTGAGGAAAAATGTAACGCTAAGGAGATTATAACACACATGAATATGCTTGTATGCGTCACTCACTTCATATTCTTTTGCTGCCGTCTCAATTGCGTAATGCGTTTTTTGTTCAGTGCTCTTTGGAGCTCTTGCCTGTTGTCTGTGTACTGCGTTCAGTCAGTTCACGTGAGCCACTCGGAGTACATGCATCGAAGGTTCTCAGCTGTGTTTGTGCTATCTCGTGTGATCTTGCGATCTCCACGGCTTTATTTAATGTTAGCTCAGACCCGGCACTTAAAAGTTTCTCTCGCACTTTCGCTGAGTTTGTACCAAACACTAGTCTATCCCTGACCATCTCATATTCGTTTGCATAAGCACAGTCCTTCACCCGCGAATATTTAGTGGCAGCGTGTCTATTGGATTGCTGCTGATGGACAGCCTTATATGGGCAGGCACTCAATTACGTGGGAGGCGTGATGATGGGGGACGCAACTCCGCCTTACACGGCGACCGAGCTGCAGGCTATGGCCGTATATATGTACGTAAGTAGGTTCCAGTTATGACCATTATGCGTAGAATTTCTAAATGAAACCTGCTTAAATTTTGTAAGTAAACTGTAAGGAATGCGCCTGCCACATTTCAGCCTTCTACCTACACGGGAAGTTGGAGAATTAGTGATGAGTGAGTGAGTGAGTCAGTCAGTCAGTCAGTCAGTCAGTGAGGGCTTTGCCTTTTATTAGTATAGATTCCAATCCTAATCCACAGAGAGAAGGAATATAGTTTCCCAAGATTTTTTCATTTACTTTAGGAGCAAATATGCACAATCTCATAAAGTACATAGGCAAAAATTAGGAACCAGAAGTAAAGGGAGTTACAATGCAAGACACCAAGCTAATTTAATATGCTTGTCTTAAATCACAAAGTATATTTTTCTTTCTCATTGATATTGCTCTAAAGTGAAATTCAAGGAAGAAACTAGCACAGGTTCTTATTTCAACCTCACATTTAATTTCAGAAAGGACAATTCTTTTGGCAAAAGCTCCTAACATTCTTCTCTGCTGAGGGATTATACATACTTAGCATATAACAAAGCATAGACATTCATCTCTTCTGATTGCTTGAATCACTTTGCTGTGTTTTATCAGAAAGCTGGAAAGCTGTTAAAACTTGGAGACAGATGTTTTCGTTTACAGTCTAAACACAGGCATACTCATTTCTTCCCTTACTTTGGCGAACCAGAAGAGTGTGCCTTCTATAAGAAAAAATACACAAGTGTGAAAAGGGCTAATTGGCAACAGAAATGTATTAGTTGCCACAGTATTTCCATTCAGATAATGACTACTTTCTTTGAGAAATAGCCAGAGAATGCTGATATAACTGAATATCTTGAATGGTTAAGCACAGAAACCTTCACATATTGGAAACATGGATACATTTTTCCCCCCATATGAAACATAAAATGTACAGTACATTGCTGATCCAGAGTTTTCTGCAGTTTTTAACAAATTTCTCTGCAGTCATTAAGTTTGAGAGTTACTGTTTGATTGAGTGAATTGGTGGGTCGGGCTGTTTCAGCCACTTGAGTTTATTTTATTCAGGCCTGTCACTGTGAATTTTTCCATGTTCTTAACAAGCCAGTATGACTTTTCTTTGTGCACGTTAGGTATCCTCCTATATCCCAAAGATGTAGGCTATATAAGGCTTTTTAGTATCACATCTTCTGATGATGCTAAATTGGAATGAGTGAGTTTGCAACTATTTGCCAATTGACTATACATGTTTTTTTTTATACATTTATACTCTTATAAATGAGTTTATTGCAGAAAAATTCTTAATAAATCAATCAAAGCTGTTAGTGGCAATCAGTTGCTTACTTCATATATCATTTTGTCATTTGTGTATAAAAAATTTACTCCATTTAAGCATTCTGTGATAATACATAGTAACACATGTTATTAACTGGAGGAAATCCATGCTTAGTTAAGACATAGTTTCTAAAAGTGTGGTAAAAGGCTTTGATACCTACAGTGCCCGCCATAATGTTTAGGGTAAATACACACATTTTTTTTCCTTGATTTAACTCTCTGCTCCAAAGTTTACAAATCATACAATTCAGACAGTGATTAAAGGGCACATTGCAGACTTTAACCTAAGAATATTTGAATACATTTCAGTCATACCATGTGAAAATGACAAAATGTTTTATACGTACATGGCACCTCTATTTCAGGGCACCATAATATTTGAGATAGAACATCCATCCCTCTATTATCCAACCCACTATATCCTAACTACAGGGCACACACACACACAAAGCACACACTAGGGACAGTTTAGAATCGCCAATGCACCTAACCTGCATGTCTTTGGACTGTGGGAGGAAACCAGAGTACCCGGAGGAAACCCATGCAGACTCCACGCAGGGAGGACCTGGGAAGCGAACCCAGGTCTCCTAACTGCGAGGCAGCAGTGCTACCACTGTGCAACCGTGCCGCCCTGGAATAGAACAATGGTAGGTATATTAAAGTAGTTATATTTAGTACTTAGTTGCATATCCCTTGCATGTAGTGACTGCTTGAAGTCTGTAGTTTAGTGACATCACCAGGTTCTGAGTATTTTCACTAGTGATGCTCTGCCAAGCCCTTAATGCAGCCCTCTTCAGCTCTTGCTTGTTTAGGGGGCATCTCCCCTTAGGTTTTTCCTACAGCTTATAGAAGCATGCTCAGTTGGATTTACATCAGGTGACTGGCGTGGCCATTAAAGAATTTTCAATTTATTTGGCTTTGAAAAATTCCTTATTTGCCCTAGCCGTATGTTTGGGATTATTATGTTGTAGGATGACATGCTGTCCAATGAGTTTAGAGGCATTTACTGGGACTTGAGCAGAGAAGATGTTTCTGTACACCTCAATTCTTTGTGCAACTGCTGCCAGCAGTTTCATCATCAATGAAGATAAATGTGCTAGGACCAGTGGCAGCCATACATGCCCAAGCCATAACACCTCATCACCATTTTTACCAGATGAGGTGGAATGTTTTGGATCTTGGGCAGTTCCTTTTCATCTCCACACCTTGCTCTTGCTATCACTCTGATACAAGGTCATCTTTGTCTTATCTGTCCACAAGACCTTTTTCAGTGTTTTGCCAGCTTTTTAAAGTACTTTTTCACAAACTGTAATCTGGCCATCCTTTTTTGGAGCATAACAAGTGGTTTGCATCTTGCAGTGTGTCTTCTGTATTTCTGTTCATGAAATCTTCTATGGATCTCTGACACATACACATCTGTCTCCTAAAGACTGTTTCCGATCTGTCGGACAGGTGTTTGGGGCTTTTTGTTTACCATAAATAGGATTCTTCTGTCATCGGTAGTGGGAGTTTTCCTTGGCCTACCAATCCCTTTGCAATTACCAAGCTCAACAGTGCATTATTTCTTCTTAATAATATTTCAGTTAATTTTTAGCAATGCTAAGTTTTTAAAAATGTCCTGTGGAAGCTACAATATATAATACAATGCTACAACATATATATTACTAATGTACTGATATTGATATACTGATATAAGCAATTGACTAATACCAGTGTGTGTGTAAGCAAGAATATTTAAAGCAGGGTGACAACAACTGTTAACAAAATAATGTTTTGTGATTTCCTAAAAGCAACCGTTAGCAAAAGACTGTTCTATGTCTAGGAATAAAAATAAAAATGTGATGACATAGAAAAAAAGCTTGCAAAAGGAGGAAACACTGAAGCAAGTTTAAAAAATAATTTAGAAAAGGGCACAGAGAGGTAAAAAACTATATAAGCAGCCTGAAGATGGGGAAGGGAGAGTCTTTCTGACTTGCAAGCAGAAAGCTCCATACCCACTACTCACCTGTTTATTAATTTTTTTAATTAATTGTCTTCCTCTGCATCTTTCTTCCACAGTCCCTATTGTTTTTTGTCTTGTTTATCAGCCCCATAATGGCTTATTTGACTTTCATTGGCACAGTTATCATGTTGAACAATGGCAGGTAGAAGCAAGCCTCTGCAGCTTTTGAAACACATCTGAGTAATCACAAGTCAACTGTGACACTAATTTTCCCAAATATTATGGTGCCCTGAAACTGGGGGGCATATATAAAAAGTATTGTATTTTCTATATGGTGTGACTGAAATGTATGCAGATACCTTGAAATTAGAGTCTGCAAGGTGCACTTTAATCTTGTCTGGATTGTTTGATTTATAAACTGTGGAGCAG
Organism: Polypterus bichir lapradei; assembly: GCA_026402145.1. Taxonomy (NCBI): domain Eukaryota; kingdom Metazoa; phylum Chordata; class Cladistia; order Polypteriformes; family Polypteridae; genus Polypterus; species Polypterus bichir. The sequence goes on along the minus strand of JANRMT010062814.1, from coordinate 89,937,757 downwards.
TGGGGTAAATCAAGGAATAATGTGTCAACGCGCCAACATTATGGATGGCACTATAAGTCACTAAACTTGCCATAAAAAAATTGTGCAATTAATTGAAATGTACAGACAAGAATTACAAAAAAAAAAAAAAAAAAAAAGTTTTTGCTTTTGAAGCCATACACAAGAATGGGGAGAGGGAGTGTAAATGTCACTTGAGTTAATGGCAAAAATTATGATATTTAGTATAACACATTACACAGAATATAGGTTAGAAACACATGACTATGTATGTGCTTGTTTCATATGTTTATTACCTTATTTATCATAAACTGTAAAATGTACTTCATAACCCCAAAAATTCTTAATTTTTTAATATTAGAGCAAGGCATTAATTCATAAGAATTCATTACCATTAATATTTGTAATATTTGTATTCATTACCATTAATATTTATATTTCATATTAATTTTTTCTGTCTGCTCAACCCACAGAACACCAAACATTATGAGCTACTAAACTACAGTGAACATGGAACAACGGTAGACAATGTCTTGTATTCTTGTGACTTCTCTGAAAAGACATCTCCTGTCCCATCCAGCAGTGTCGTCTCCAAAGTACAAAGTGTCATACGTAAGCTCTTTTCTTCTGCAGCACCTCTAAACAATAGGATTAGCTTAAGACTGAACAAAAGCTTACACATTTTTGCAACTCTGTTCTCTTGTTTATTTTTTGTAATTTAATGTATTCATCCACATGTGCAGTTTGATAATCAGAGTAGTAGTACAGGGACTGATTTATATTGTTAGACTCTATGCTTTATGTATTACTTAATTAGTCTGAGGCTAGAAAGGCAGTCAGCTCTAAAGGCTTAATCTGAACATTTGTCCTCCCAGTATGATTTGGGATTATGTTATCTTCAAAATTTAGTTATTGTAGATCTTTTCAGTGAAGGAACAACCATCTGTAAGTATTGCAGTACCTCAGGTTTATTATGGAATGCATTTGTATTTTAGGAGACATGGCTAAAAAGTTTTAAGTAATATTTAACTAAAATAATATTTGGAAAGTCTTTAAGCAATGAGGTGTTTAAGATGATTCCCTCATAAGACAGCCATTTAAGATTTGTTAAATATTAAGTTATCAGTAAGTTGGCCTTCTGAGATTCATGCAAATAATGAGAAAGATAAATATTCTTAAGCAAAAGTAATTACACTTCTTGTAAAGAAAATGAAATTTGCAAATGTTTTATCACTTTTGATTGCTGCTTTTATATTGAAAACCTCCAATTTCAATGAAGCAACACTCTACTGTATTAAGAAACTGCAATAAATATTCATCAACATTATTCAAGCATATGTCATTATTCTGTATAACTTTTTGCAGGGAGGTGCAAGAAACAGGAGGAGGAATCGCAAAACAAGATGGATGAGGAAGAGACTGTAGATGTGATGAGTAGCCGTGCTCAGGGCCCTGCCAGAATGCCTTGTAATTGCAAGGCCAGCAGCTCCAGTCTGATTGGAGGCAGTGGTGCCGGATGGGAGGGCACTGCTCTTCTACATCATGGCAGCTATATTAAACTAGGATGCCTCCAGTTTGTCTTCAGTATAACAGAGTTTGCCAGCAAGCAACCAAAAGATGACATTATTTCCGCCTTCACTCCAAAGGGGACAGACACGGATGAAAAGCTTTCACTCAACCTCCATCAAGTGCCAGTGTTGCGGTCCAATTCCGTTCCTTAATTTGGCCTGCAAGGCTGCATTAAGAGTGTGGGCAATGCAATTATGCAGACTTGCTGTAGCTATGAAGCATTGTATAGGGACAACAGTTTTTAAATGTTCACACGTTTGCATGAAAATGAAGTACATCTTTTTGTTTTGTTCAGATTTACTGAGCAAATTGCACATAGAATTTATACAATTGATTTTTTTTTAATGCAAAAAGCAATTGTTATAGTTTTGCATTAAGAAGAAAGAAGGGATACTTTGATTGTCCTCATCATTCTAAATGATCTACGTTGAGATAAAAAGGCAGTTTCCATTTAACTTGTAATCAGAAGACTTGTTCTATTTTGTGCCAGTAAGGATAGTTTTTATATAAATGCGCTCAAGGTTTTTCATATGCAGAAACATATATCTACTCTTGATCATACTTTTTATTTAATGTATAAGAATCTATAATATCCAGACTCTTTCTTGCTACTTTTGCACTACAGGTAGCTTTTTTCCTTTGTTGTTGGTGAATTTTTATTTTTTTTTTATTTTTTTTTTTTTTTGGTAACCCCCTCTTTTTTTCATTCAGAATTCATCAAGGACAATAAAAGACCATAGAGTTCATGTACATACATCATAAATGGCAGTGTTTCATTGGATTTTAAATGTGTAAAATGCTACATGTAATTTGACATGGAGCCTCTGTTGTGTTGTTATGTATCGTAAAAGAAACTTGTCGTAACTTGTTCAAGTCTTTTTTATTTTTTTTTTCCCAATACAGTAGTTCAAATGTAAATAGTGACTGTATTGTTTTTAGATTTTACAGTTGGACACTTTCATTTATTCTGTATATAGAAAACAAACTTTGACTTCTGTTTCTGCTTGTCTGTTATAACTGTAAATACATAAAGATTTTTTTAAGAACAAACAGCAAAGCATGTTGCAGTGATTTTGGTATTGCATCTTATTTTCATTTAACTTAAAACAGAGGTTGGACACAGAAGTGCCTGAAGAATTTCCAGGTGAGTGTTCTGTCCCCATGTTTTTAATACTTTCTCATTTGGTAAAGCAAGTGTGAGTTATTTGACAGCAGAGATGAAAAATTAGAAGAGCTCAGTTGACACAACTTAAAGCGCATCACTTTTTCCACACTTTGTTACAGCCTTATTCCAAAATGTATTAAATTAATTTTTTTTCCTCAGAATTCTACACACAAAACTTATTTAAAAATAAAAAAAGAACTGAGAAATCACATGTACATAAGTATTCACAGCCTTTGCTCAATACTTTGTCGATGCACCTTTGGCAGCAATTACAGCCTCAAGTCTTTTTGAATATGATGCCACAAGTTTGGCACACCTGTCCAAGGCCAGTTTCGCCCATTCCTCTTTGCAGCACCTCTCAAGCTCCATCAGGTTGGATGGGAAGCGTCGGTGCACAGCCATTTTAAGATCTCTCCAGGGATGTTCAATCGGATTCAAGTCTGGGTTCTGGCTGGGCCACTCAAGGACATTCACAGAGTTGTCCTGAAGCCACTCCTTTGATATCTTGGCTGTGTGCTTAGGGTCGTTGTCCTGCTGAAAGATGAACCGTCGCCCCAGCCTGAGGTCAACAGCGCTCTGGAGCAGGTTTTCATCCAGGATGTCTCAGTACATTGCTGCAGTCATCTTTCCCTTTATCCTGACTAGTCTCCAAGTTCCTGCCGCTGAAAAACATCCCCACAGCATGATGCTGCCACCACCATGCTTCACTGTAGGGATGGTATTGGCCTGGTGATGAGCAGTGCCTGGTTTCCTCCAAACATGACGCCTGGCATTCACACCAAAGAGTTCAATCTTTGTCTCATCAGACCAGAGAATTTTGTTTCTCATGGTCTGAGAGTCCTTCAGGTGCCTTTTGGCAAACTCCAGGCGGGCTGCCATGTGCCTTTTACTAAGGAGTGGCTTCTGTCTGTCCACTCTACCATACAGGCCTGTTTGGTGGATTATTATTATTGCTGCAGAGATGGTTGTCCTTCTGGAAGGTTCTCCTCTCTCCACAGAGAACCCCTGCAGCTCTGACAGAATGAGCATCGGGTTCTTGGTCACCTCCCTGACTAAGGCCCTTCTCCCCCAATCGCTCAGTTTAGATGGCTGGCCAGCTCTAGGAAGAGTCCTGGTGGTTTCGAACTTTTTCCACTTACAGATGATGGAGGCCACTGTGCTCATTGGGATCGTCAAAGCAGCAGAAATTTTTCTATAACCTCCAGATTTGTGCCTCGAGACAATTCCTTTGAACTCCATGCTTGGTTTGTGCTCTGACATGAACTGTCCACTGTGGGACCTTATACAGACAAGTGTGTGCCTTTCCAAATCCTGTCCAATCAACTGAATTTACCACAGGTGGACTCCAATTAAGCTGCAGAAACATCTCAAGGATGATCAGGGGAAACAGGATGCACCTGAGCTCAATTTTTGAGCTTCATAGCAAAGGCTGTGAATACTTATGTACATGTGCTTTCTCAATTTTTTTATTTTTAATAAATTTGCAAAGACCTCAAGTAAACGTTTTCCACGTTGTCATTATGGGGTGTTGTGTGTAGAATTCTGAGGAAAAAATTAATTTAATCCATTTTGGAATAAGGCTGTAACATAACAAAATGTGGAAAAAGTGATGCGCTGTGAATACTTTCCGGATGCTCTGTATGTCTGAAGGTTGTAGCCCAGGTTGTTTAGCTTGGTTCTATTCCGTCTTTTATACGTGAGAGGCCCTTTTTTTTTTTTTTGCGCAGTGGCATCACTTCTACTTGAAAGTACTGCTTCTTTTATGTCTTCATTTAAGACACTGTTAATAACTTCATTGCAGTGTTAAAGCATTAACTAAAGAGACAAAAACCTTAAAGTTAATACCAAATGAGTTTAAATATTGCTTAGTAGGGATAGCAAATGCTTCCATTGTAATGGTATATAGGTTTTGTATTCAAGACTTAAGGTAATTTAGTTTGAAAACTAAAGTGCTTTAAATAAGTATAAACAATATGTGGAACAGTACATATGTGTGTTTATTTTGGATAAACTAAATTCAGTACCATAAACTAAATGTATGAATTTATTTTTATAAAATAAGTCATTTATAAATTCTTACTTTCTATACTTCACACACAGAAAACATTCTACCAGTAAGTGCGAAACCTTCCTGACCATCTATAATAATATAACAATGATTAATTTATCTTAGTACTTGGTGCTTAACAATGTGCCTAGAAGCCTTTCCTTGTTTTGTTAATGTTTTTAGAGTCTGTGTCACATATTGCTGTGGTGCATGCCATTCTTAATTTATTGAAATCTTCGGTTGTGTCCACGTTGTTATGGTTTTGTTTAAAAACGCAGGTATTATTGTCTGTTTATGCGTTTTGTCAACTCCAACCTAAACACCTGAGGCACTTTTAACTCCCAAAAATGAAGACTTGAAAGTGCTCTCCAGGATCATATACTTGTGTGAAAGCTCCACCTGAGCATGGCAGTGTGGAAACTTTTGAAGATGCAACCTTTAATTAGACTATTTTTCTCATGCTCATTACATGATGCTTTCAACAACAATTCCAGCTCATTGTCAGTCCAAACATCACAGTAATTTGTCCGTTTTTTAATGTTGTCCTTTGTAGCTTCCATTTACACAAGATGAACAGCAAATGAATATCTAACATGGAGGACACTACATCCTCCTGCTTCCACTGATGCATGTTTCCCCAGTGTAGGTGAACACATTTTTGTGTGAGCAGAGCTACTTCTGTAAACAATGTGAAAAAGCTAGTGTAGGCAGAGATTTTTTTTTGCTTAAGAATGCTATTTTAAAATGAAAATTTAATATGGATGTAGCCTTAATCCAAAGACAATGGAGGATAAAAAAAAAAAAAAAAAGTTGGTGCAATGTACTGTATATTTCAGTGTCAGGGATCACTTACACTAAGATAAGAATATGGTAAGAATGGGTGACTGAAGATACTAAGCAGTTTAAGACAATTTATTAGACTTTGTGTCTGGACCAACTTGCTTGTTTTAGTTTAAAGGGTGTAACAACAGATTAGTTTTCTACACCAGAGTTTTTTAGCCCTGAAAGTGATTCGGTATTATGGAGCACTTAACAGTTACAAAGTAGGCAATGAGAATGAGGAAAATGCTTTGAGTAGTGAGAAAAATGCTATATAAATATAAAGATTATTATTAACTGGATTATACAGCAGTTTAAGACGATTTATTAGACTTAGCGTCTGGATCAACTTGCTTGTGTTAGTTTAAAAGATGTAACGACAGATTGGTGTTCTAAACCAGAGTTTTAGCCCTGAACGTAATTCAGGATTATGGAGCACTTAACAGTTACAGAGTAGGTAATGAGAATGGAGAAAACGCTTTGAGTAGTGAGAAAAGTGCTATATAAATATAAAGAATAATTATTTTATTAATTGGATTATATAGAAGGTAAAATTCTCTACACTGTGTGCAGTTGTTTGTGGTGAAGAGGATTAGCATGGTGAGTACCTGTTGCAGCTACCATTTGCTTCTCAGATCTATTTTGTACTTTGTGAAGCCATGATTGTAATGATGTCACAGTACACTGACCAGTCTGCTTCTAGGATGAATATATATAAAAGAGGTTTATAGTAATCTAAAGTCAATAAAGGCCTCCAAAATAACAAGCCTTAATTGATTTTCCTAAACAAAATTTTGGTTCAGTTAAACCTGTTTTTTACTAAACGCCATACCCCAATGTTTCCTTTACATTTGCAGTGGTCTGTCTCTTGGGTGTGCATTTTCAATTGTTTATGCTCCATCTTTTTTCCGTTCAAAACACTAGGTTTACGTCTGCCGATATTTTGACCGCACCCTGATTGCGCCATCAGTTGCATGTTCAGTATGGTACACCTTCAAGTGCATTAATAGCTAATATTGCAACAGAATGTTTTTGATCACAGCATTTAAGGATTACGCCTTTCTTGCCGCCAGCACAGGACGAATTTCGGACCGAGTCCGAATCGGGGAATGCCGTCTTTATTAAGATTGATGTAGAAGCCATCTGTGTGAAGCCATTTATGATCTCTCATAATGCGAATGCCAAAGCCCCCTCAGCTGCAATTACACTGTCTCTTGTGGTTTACCTGGTCATGCAAAATTGTTATTGAACAGTGCAGATAAACAGCTGTTTTGTGGATTCTAGTGGGATTCAATATGAACGTGTATGTTGCTAGCACACAGTGTAACTTTGTTTTCACTGTCTGAGTCTTGTGAATTTTATAAATACCGATTTTTAGACCACGTTATTGCCCAGTAAAGTCTAGTCTGCCAGCTTATAAATGTCGTTTTCATGTTTGCACCATAAACCAAAATTAGTTATTTCTTTTTCGATATGCATGCGTCAGCATTATACAAAAGTACGCGGTATTTTTTACCCTCTTACACTACATATGTTATATAGAGTCGTGATTCATAAGTGCAATCAATAGGAAAAGTCTCGTACGGTTTGCAGAGTGTCTTGATGGGTCGTGCGGGTATTATGACCTGCGTTGGTGATTCTCCAAGGGGGTAAGGTATGACTGTCGATGATGATTCCTGACGGGTCAGCGCTACGGGGATTACTGTTGTCTCGAAGACACAAAAAAAAAGTTTTAGAACCGCGGCACCGGACACCACAAAAACGTAAAACACGTCGCAAATATCTCAAGCCTTTCGTCCTTTCTGAATTAGTACGGCCGCCGTAGCGACTGAGATTTTGAACACGGAAAAACAGTTGCTTTCGAGGAAACAGAACAGTGCAAGCCATGGTATCTTGGGTAGTACTAGGAGGGATTCTGCTCGCTGTCTATGTTCTGATATACTATAACCTAATTAGGTGTCCGAAATGCAGGAGTTCTGCTAAACTTACGGGAAAGACTGTCATCGTGACAGGTATGTGTCACGCCGTTTACGACTAGCCTCCTGAGGACGAGGCGAAAGGTTATTTCCAAGTCGTAACATTTTACAAAGTGTAAGTCGACACGTGTGATTAAAATTGATCTGTGAATAGAAAACGTTAGAAAAATACAACTGACCCTTCGTTTGTATTGAGGTTCGCGTTAATTTATTTAAGAGTATTTTCTTAATTGCCTTTGAGTTCTGTCCAGTTTAGTGAGTACAGGTTTGACACATTCTCTTATCTAAAGCATGGGGCTGTGTTGTTTATTGGGCACTATGTTTTGTACAGTTTTATCACAAAACCATAGAGTTTTTCCAGGCACAAGACGGAAATCCACAGACTGACTTGGTGCACCCCTTATCTTGTTTTGAATCGAGGCAGTTCTACTCGCTAAATGTGGCACCAGAGATTGGAGGTGGGTTGAATGTTATTTAGCACAAGCAAGTAAGAATTTCGCTGCGCTCGGGTCACAGGGTTGGTACTGTGGCACTCGAAATTAAGTCACGTTGCACCACCTTTATTTTTACAGTTTTGAATATTGTAAGGACTGGGCGAAACCCAATAGCAGTTTAACAAAGGGGTCTGTAATGTGGCACAGAACAATTTATTTATACCTTTGCAGGGCCGAATTTTTGTGTTTTCTAATTATTGATCCATTTTAAATGACACAAAATAGTGCTGGCGTACTGCTGTCACCAACTGCGGATTATGTTGGATCATCCAGCACTGGATCATTAATGGGTGATTTAATTAATTCTTATAAATTGCTTTCAGCAATGTAGTGAAAGTAGTTTGTCATTACATTGGGAATTGGATATGGTAGGGTTCAGTGCTGGAACATTTGCTGTTGCTTGCATTTCCGTTGTTAGGTCAAGTTCTAAACTGTGTGTGTGCGCAGAACACTCTGCCGTTTTTACCAGGCCAGTCAAACACTTGTACTAATAGCCAATTTCTTGTGTGAGTGAGTATATTTAGTGAGTGATAACTACATGGAAAACCAAAACATTCTGTTAGCCGGTGGCAACTCTGCAGTCACATAACTAGATATTTTGAAATTTAAAGTCTAAGGGACTGAAAATTAAAGTAATATTCTCAAATGCACTTAATCTAAATCAGGGTAAGTTAATAGAGCCTCCCACATAAAGCCATTTTGGAATCTCCCGTTAACCAAACCAGCTTCTCAATGGAGATGTAACAAGAAATGCCTCATAGATATTTACAACCTTCATCCACAAATGGGATTCGAACTTATGCATTTATGAGGGGACAGCATTGTTCACGTTACAACCATTGCTCTTTTATGAATATTAGTCATTCAGAACCCCCAAACATGAAATGTGAAATTTGTAGCTTAGATTTTGTTTTAAATAAAAAGGCTGACTAAGCACATGTTAGTATTTTGGAAGAGACTGCGGATGTTGGGTTTTAACCCTGAAGGTTAAGTTAACTTGGGAATCCATTTAAAAAGAAAAAAAGAAACCAATGGTGTTCAGATTTCAAAAGCTGCTTTGAGTAATTGTGTCTGCCATATATCCAGTAGTTATAATAATGGAGCTCATCTTTGTAAAGAGCTCCCACTTTGGTACTATGGAGATGACTCATACTGTGTGTTTAAAAAATTAAATTCCACACACTCCAGGGAATACATGAAACATGAAGTTTTAATAAGTGGACACTTAGGGTGTCAAACAGACAATGGCGTGCAGTATTGTTTAGTATTTTCCATTTCCTTTATTAAAATTAAGAGAAATGAATGAAGAATCTGTTCCTAGTTTACATTCCTGGTGATCTCGAGAGTAAACCTAGAGTTTGTTGTTTTTCTCCTCACTCGGGTATGGAGATGTGACCCTCATCTACACTCCTGCAGTAGTTGCTGCTGATTACATAGAACTGTCCACTTCTCTGCGTGGCCTGTGTTTCTACCTCACAGACATTGGGCAGATTATGTTTTGTGGCGTTGTCGTATTATGCGTGGTTAACTGTCTTACTAATTCTGTACTTTTTATCATTAAGATCTGCATCATTTGTTAGCGCAGCCTTAATCACATTTGAGTGAAAAATGACATTTCCAAAGCTGGTAATGTCTCACACAAAATCAAAGAAATACAAGTTAAAGTTTTACATGGCTTTGGGGCTGTGCTGGCTTTGCAAATTCCCCCTTACTGCGAAGTCTGATGAACTGATTTCTTTCGGCTGGCTCAGTCTGACAGCACTTGCAGATATCGTTGTGGACATCCTGCCCATGACTTGACAAGACAAGGACATTGATGAGTGTTTTTGGGAATAAATGAAGGTTTTGTATGAAATCTTTACATATGTTCAAAGCGATAATGCATGTTCGTTTAGACTCTGTAACATATGACATTCTCAACCCTGGCAGCATTGGGGACAGGAAGACGGGAACCAACTGTGGAGAGGATGCCTGCTTCAGTGACTTGCGTCCTTTTAATTTCATCAGTGTTTCTGTTGCAGTAGTCAGCAAGGGTTCTCTTAGTGTCAAGTGTTGCTTTGCCTTTTTGATTTCCACTAACCTCTGAAAGACAGAATAATGCTTTAAAACCTTTACATTTATACAGCACAGTCTCATCTCTGTTTGGGTGGTGTGAGATATGGTCGGCCATTCATCCCGGCCAATACCCCCAGGCCGCCAGATGGAGCCCTCCTTGCAGCATAGAGGTGCCCCGAATGCCAGCAGGGAATTATGGACAGTGGGATTATAATGTACAGCCCTGTTGGATACCAAGGGGTCCGCCAGGAGTCGCTGCAGGGAGGCCCAGGGATTTATATTTCCCGTATAGCCCGGAAGTATTTCCAAGTCACGGGAACAGAAGAAATGATATACTTCCAGGCTGAAGAAAAAAGAAGTTTTTACCTGACCCAGAAATGCTGGATAATCACATGGACTAAGGGCTCATAAGCACTTCCAGGTCAAGGACTATAAAGGACTGTGGGAGATCCCAGACAATTGAGCTGAGTTGGGAGGCAGGGTGGCTAAGCGTCTAGGAGATTGGACGATTGTTTATTGGATTATTATATTGTTTATTGAAGTATTTGGGAGTGGAGGGTGCTTTGTGCACATTATTATTATAATAAATCAATTATTTGGACTTTTATCTGGTGTCTGACGTATAGTCTGAGGGTTAAAGGGAGCGAGAGCGTCCCTAAACTATCACAGTGGTCTTTATGCTTACTTTTCTTTTCTGAGCTGCATACACATGTGAGTCTAGCTTCTGACATACAGATGTCAGCCTTACCCTCCCAGGGTTGGTGATGTGGATGGTACAGGGTTGCAGTAAATGGCAAGAAACACTACAGTGTGACCCACTGACCGAGAAACTTTATGACACTGGTTATGACAGTCGTGTGCTGGCTAGCAGGCTTGCCTTTTAACTGTAAAATCTGAGTTTGATTCCCACCCATTCAAATTAACATTTTTTTTTAATGAATTATTTGCCTCACTATTTTTGTCATGGTCATAAGCTATCCCATGTGGGCCAGACTTATTTATTGTAGTTTGGGTTCCATTGCATCATGCGGTTGGAAACAAGCAACACTGTATATAAAGAAGCTTTCCTACACTAACCGCACTCCTATAGTTCCTGCCACAAGTTGGAGGGTAATGAACTTTTCTGATATATAAGTTGTAATTAGAGATTTGTGAAGAATTTGAAGAGCTAGTTAAAAAGTAAGTGCACCCCATGAAGTATGTTTTTTTAACAATTGTGGACATATCAAGATTTCATCCAAACTCTTATCTATATATACAGGTGATATGAAAAATATGTCAAGATATATGTGTTAAATTATATTATTAGTCCATTGTATAATTTAAATAAAAAATATATGCAAATTTCACATGTGGAAAAAGTTTATACATCCCTCCATTTAACATTACCTCAAATGTGTAACATTAGAACCGGGTGCGCCAGATCAGATACAAATGATTAGAACCTCAGTAGAGAGAATTTTGTCTGAACTTGTCTTATTTAAACCTCAGACTTTTAGTTTTGCTCTTTGTTGTTCAAGTGTGTACTGTCAGCATGCCAAGACTGAAAGAGCTCTCCGATGCCTTCAGAAAGAAACTCATAGATGCCTTGGAAAGGATTTATCTCCAAACAATCGAAAATCAATCGTACCTTTCCCAGAAGATAATATACAAGTGAAGAAGATTTCAGACATCTGCCAATTTTTCCAGAGCAGGTTCAAGAGCAGAACCCAAAATGCTAAAAGAAGTTATCATGAACTCCAGGATTTCATCATAGGGCCTACATTTAATTTTTTTTGAAAGATGTGCTCTAGACAGGCAAGGCAAAGGTAGAGTTATTAGGCCACAATACCAAAAGATATATTTGATGAAAACCTTTGACCAGGAGAACCTGATTCTAACTGTAAAGTACAATGGTGGAAATGTTATAGTTTTGGGCTGGTTTGCTGGATCAAGGCCTGAGCAGTTGAAAAATGTAGAATCCATTATGAATTTTTCATCAGACCAGAGGGTGCTAGAAGATTGAAGCTCAACCGAAAATGCATCTAGCAGCGTGACAATGACTCTAGATATTCCTGCAAGGAAAAAGAAAGATATGAAGGTTTCTCCAATGGCCAAGTCAAAGCCCTGATCGGAATGCTGTAGCAGGATTTGAAATGGGCTGTACACACAAGAGCCCCCTCAATCATTGCACACCTGGATGAATTCTACATGGAGGCATAGGAAAACTGTTTCTCAGTTGATGTTGGAGACAGGTAGACAGTTAGGCAAAATGATAACTTGAGGTTCCTTCTGCTGAAGGGTACAATACCAGGATGTACTTTTGTTTTCCACAGAATGAAATGGCTCTTCTGTTCATTTTTTCAGTGCATAAATTATTGCAAAGTAAAATTTTTATTTTTGTTTTCAATTTTATCACTTTTCTTTAAAGATACTGTTTATATGAAAGGGAAAAGAGGAAGGCCTAAGAAGAGGTTTATGGATGTGGTGAGAGAGGACATGCAGGTGGTGGGTGTAACAGAGCAAGATGCAGAGGATAGGAAGATATGGAAAGAGATGATCCGCTTTGGCAACCCCTAGCAGGATCTGCCGAAGAAGATATTTGATTAAAAAGAAAAGCCGTCTCATGGGTTATACTTACTTTTTCACATTACTGTATACCAGTTCAATTACCCAGCAGTCTTTAGATGAGAAAGTGGGTTTAATTGTACACCAATTCTTATTGTTGCCATTATGCATGTTTTCTGATATACTGTCATACAAAAGAAGGGCAGAGGAAATAGGAGAATAGGATGTAATATGAGGCTCCAGTCTTTGGGTTTTTTAGTGTGACTTGAGTGAAGTGTTTATTTCTCCATTTTCTTTTACCCAGACAGTCTCTCTTGACTGTTGTGTTTTTCTCTCTGTGTTTTACAGGTGCCAATACTGGTATTGGGAAGGCCTGTGCCCTGGATTTGGCCAAACGAGGCGCCAGAGTGATTTTGGCATGTCGTGATAAAGTCAAAGCTGAGGCTGCTGTTTATGACATAAGGAAGGTAACTTTTCTCCTGCTTATGTGACAACAAGACTTACTTAATAGCTTTTAAAATTCCACTCTGCCAGAGAGACTGTATTTAGTAGGACACCACATCATCATCGATGTACTGGTTAAGTTAATAATGAGTTCTGCCTCTGTAAAGTATCATGGGTATAATGCTCATCATGGAAATCTGGATATTTGCATGAAGCTTTGACTGTGCTCGTATAGCTTTTGTGCTAGTTAGGTTGCTACGTTGGCTCAATATGAGTGGGCACTGTGGCAGAGTGGTGTCCCATCTGTAGCTGTTTTCTGCTTATGCCTGGTGATGTTTGGCTGCCAAAGACTCTAAATTAGACTAAGCAGGTCTGAGAGTGTTACACTTATGTTACAATCTGAAAAAAATTAAGGTGACATGTAGCTCAAAGACAGTAGAGTATAGAGTTCAAATAAGGTAACTAGACACACTCTTTATTGTTGTATTCCTTATAATAATTTATTATGTGTATCATACAGCACTACACCTAGAAATATCAGGAGAAAAACTGGTTTTCAGACACCATTATCTTACATTTTGGAATAACACAGACACAAGCACATTTTACTAGAAATCTTAAAATCAGTTATGAAACAAAGAGATATTTTGCTAAGTTACACTGGAGAAAAGGTCAATCTAAACAGAAAGACAGCATGGTGTATTCAGGGCTAAGTTGTTCATTTTTTGGTAGTCTGTATTCTTTTGCCCTTTTCTTCTTGTAAGTATATCTACTGTCTGGTTCCTGGTTGACAGATTCTTGGGGTTAAACATTCAGAAAGGAATCCAAATATTACTGTAGATACACGTAAATGTAATGCTTTTTTGCAGGAGAGTGGCAACAACGAGGTGCTCTTCATGCATCTGGACCTGGAGAGTCTTCAGTCTGTGCGATCCTTTGCAGAAACATTCCTGAAGTCAGAACCAAGGTTGGATGTACTGATAAACAATGCAGGTGAGATTGTGACACCCATGCCCCTCCCACCATTACTCAGCTAACCGCCTCAAAAATGGGACTCTCCCTGCTTTCTAAGCATTCTCACCTCTGTGGAAAAGAGAGAGACTGTCAGAATGTCTCCATATTCTTTTTCTTTTTTATTCACTAGGGGCCTTCGCCTCCTGCTCGCCAACCCAACCACCTGCGGCCGCTTCTCCAAAACCCCTCTTAAACGGTGTTACAATGGGAAACAAATATGTTTTTTTTTTTTTTTTTTTTAAAATGGTGATACAATGGGAAACAAATACATTTTTTTTTTAACTTCTCTTTGTGTGATCTGCAATTCGCTCACCTTCGCCTACTCCTCCCCGCCAGCGGTAGGCGTCGTTGTGAAGAGGGGGGGCTGAGCGCACCCCAAGGAGAAGCGGCCACTCCTCCGAAACCCCTCTTAAACGGTCCTGTTTTTTTCACCTCCTCTTTCCTCACGAAGCTGTTGGCTTGCTGCTGCTGCGTTCCGCTTGATCTGCATTTTTCACTGTTCTGTTATTTCCCCGAGTAATATTTTCAGTTTGTTTGTGCTAATTCAATCTTTAC
>JANRMT010062814.1:89843865-89923065 GCA_026402145.1 Polypterus bichir lapradei | reverse complement strand
TTCCCCGAGTAATATTTTCAGTTTGTTTGTGCTAATTCAATCTTTACACTCATTTTTTGAGACTTTCGAATATTCCTACTTCCATTAAAAATTGTAACTTTCACGGGTTTGAAATGTTGTAGACATGCCCTGTCTTGACCATGTTTAGAGTGATGTTTGTCTGCATGTCAGGATGGGTATGATCACACTAAAAGAGGTTTTCACTCTCACCCTTTTCTTAACTAGTGCACTGTTTTTGCTGCTAATTAACTTCTTTTGAATTAATTTTAATTCACTTGTTTTTTAAGATTTGTTCCCCTGAATTTCTTATTTTTTTTCTTTAAATGGCACCCAAACAGAAAAGAAACTTGAAGTGAGAGAGCCAGCAGAAGACCAACTAAGTCAGGGTCTCAAACTCCGAGTTGCTTAATTAGGCACCAGTTCTTGTTGTTAATTAAACCCATTCTTTAATTCCATGGCTTGTTGCTGCATTCATTGTGCAATAGTGTAAATTTCCAAAATTACTTATTTTCTCTTTTCTAAGAGAACCATTAAAATGTTTTGGGGACCTGAGCAGATCAGCATTCCTTAGACCTTCACCTTTCTTTATTTTCAGATATTGCTTGATGGACACAGTTTGCTGATCATGTTTTGGTTCATTTTGTGTCTCATTACTGTTTGGCTGCTAATTAAGAAAAAATAAACAACTGAGGGGTCTGAGTCTTCAAGGCCAAGTCAAATAAAATTAATTCAGAAGAAGTTAATTAGGAGCAAAAACAGGTCACTAATTTAAAAAAGGGTTAGAATGAAAACCTGCAGCCACTTCAGCCCTCCAGGACCGGAGTTGGGGACCCCAGCTCTAAAATGAGCTCCTCTGTCCAAATGAAACTGGGTGCAGTCATTTATATTGTAAAGTTACATATTCCCATTGATTTTTAGCAAAATCACTGTAGTAAATTTTTGCACACATTAACCTACAAACTTTTACTGTGAAGAAGCATAGCTTCATGTAGAAGGTATCATGAAATGAACACAGCAGATTTCATTTGATAACTACAGTATTTGCGAATTCATGAAATGTGCTATATGTAATATAGTGTACAATGTGTACAGTAGTTTTAGTTATGGTGAAAAAAAATTCATATATAGCCTCTCACATATAGTCCAATTTTTACTCCTTTTATGTATTAATTTATTCTTGAAAATATTATCTTTTAAATGCAGCATGTATGAGTAAATACAAAGCATTTATCCTGTAAAGCCAGTCACTGTCCATCGATCGATTTCTTTTTGATCCTGCTTATTCATTTCAAGGTTGTGAACAGCAAATGCCTACCCTGGCAGCATTTGACCCAATGGAGTAGCCAACTCTGGACAGTGCACCAGTTCATGACGGTGCATACTCACGCAAGCATGTGGAGTTTACAGTTAAATTAACTCATAAATCCTTCAGATGTGGAAGGAAAGCCCTTTTAGACGTGGTGAGAATATGCAGACCCCACCCAGGTAGTTCCTGGATTGGGATGCAAACTCAGTACTCTGCAATTGTGAGGCAGCAACACTAAGTTCTGTGCCACCCAGCGCAGCTAGTGACAAACCTATTAGGTCAGGGTTTTTACTTTATGTGTCTGCCTTTCCTAACTCCAGAATGTTGAATTGTGGCCCTTAAATTCACCAGTGAATTGGAACCAGTGTCAGTCTATTAAAATTCTGAAAGTTATGTTAAGTAGTGCCCATTTACTATCTTTGTTTCCGGTCTGCTCTAATTACTGCTGTTTCCTCCCATATTTCAAAGATATGCTTCTTATTTGGTGATACTAAATTGGCTTGGTTTGAATGTGTCATGTGAAGAAGTGGCATTCCATTTCAGATTTGGTTCCTTATTTAAACTAGATGATCTGGCTCTCCTAATACTAACCTAATACTAATTTGAAATAAACAGTTTTACAAACAGATGAATGTTGAGTTCTGATCGGGTTTGATTGCTTTCCACTCAATTCTTGCAATGCATTTCTATTAGCCACTGACCACCTTTCATCCACCAGTCATTAAGTTTGTCTGTTGAGCGCTTTCTGAGCATGTTCAGGGTCAACACAAATGTGTCAAAAATATAATTTATCTATTGTAAGTGGTTGTATAAATAAAAAAAAAATACTGTATTATCCTAATTGATAATTCAGTCTCATCTGACCTAATCAAATATACTTTCCATTTGATGAAATGGCTTTCATTCATCTGCGATTCCATAACATAAAGAAAGCTGAATTAACTACAGTCTTAAAGATTGCAGATGTTTGTTATCAGGAAAAGTCATTTAAAAAGTTTATTATTGGTGAGTGTTTAATAAGAAATCTGTGTTGGTAATCTTTTGCTTTGCAGTTTATTACCAAAATTGTCATGATTGAAAGGAGTGAACACAGATACTGGAAGTAGGACAGTTTTGTAAACTTTCCAAAGAACAGAAAACTCAGTCTGTTGCCTGGTAAAAATGATGTGAGAAGTACCACTATCGTTTGTGATATTCTGAAATACAGAAAGATGTAATCACATGGGATCTGAATGCTGCAGTCTGCTTTTGGGCTTTTTCTGGGCTTTTTATAGAAGCTCAATATCCTCTTTATCATAGGAGTGATAGATGTCCTGTGCTGTAGGAAGAGGAAGAGAATTTTAATTCAGTTAATTTATTATCAGTTCTGCCTTTGGCATTGCTGGTAATTAATGAAATCATTAGGTAAGGCCCCTACTTTATTTTCTTTACCTTCCTCTGCAAAAGGGGTCTCTGGCCATTAGACTTATGTCAAGGTAACTGAAGCACACTCATTTTAACAAACATTTTCTGATTAACACAAACAGAAGGAAAATATGATAAGTGCACATATATCGACTTAGAAGAGAAGGGTGTGAGACAGACAAACATAAAACTCAGAAGAGGCTGGTTGTTTACTAGATTTTTAAGGTTCTAATTTATTTTGGCACACAAACAGATTTACAATACCAAGTATTTAAGGTTGATATCCAATGTTGTGTGGAGTTGTTGCTCAGGGTTCCAGTGGAGGATTTTTCTTGCGTTGGAGTGCACTCTTTTTCTCTTTACAACGTAGTCCTTTGTTTGTCGTGTGCTTTTCTTAGCTCTATGTTAGACTCTGCTGCAACTTCTTTTCCAGTTTTTTCGGGCAGGGCTCCGCTTGGCAAAGTGGATCTCAGCTTTGAGGTCCACAAGGAGAGAGCTGCTCATTAGTTTTTAGGTTTCAGAGACGAGAGGTGCTAATCAGCTCTCAGGGAGGAGGTACTCAACTTTCAGAGAGAGCAGAGAGATGAGTGCAGCTAGTTTTTGAAGGAAGGTATGATCTTAGGTGATTGGATCAAGATCAGTTATAGTTACAGAACCAGTAACTGGCCATGGGCACTTTATTTTGTCCATCATTATTGCCACTCATTGAATTATACTGTCGGTATAGAAAAGAATCACCCCCTTTGAAAATATTCACTTTTTTGTTGCTTTATAGCTTTAAATGAAAACACACACAAAAATATTTTTTTCAGCTTTATTTACTCGATGCAACCAATAACATCCAAGTCAAAGATATAATAGCAACAGATCAGAAAAATAAAATGAAATAAAAAAAAAAAAGAATCACTAAGATTGATAAAGGATCACCCCTCCCAAACAATACATGTAAACTCAATCAGGTGTAAGTAATCGTCTTCTTCATTGCACACCAAGGTATTTGATGTCCACCTGTGATCCGTTTTAATCACTGTGATTAGTTTAGCATATAATCAGTTACTCCTGGAACATCCCAGTGCTTGGTAGTGCAACAGAAAGCAAACAATTGACTATGGATGGCAAGGCACTTTGAAAACACTCCTGGATACAAAAAGATTTCAAAAGCTTTATCAATCCCTAGCAGTACAGTAAGCCCATAACTAGGAAGTGGGAACTGTTTGGTACTACTAGGACCCTCCCAGAGAGGCTACCAAGAGGCCAAAGGCAACTGTGAAGGAGTTACAGGACTTTATGGCAAGGAATGGTCATTGTGTGCATGTGACAACAATATCACAAGCTCTCTACAGATGTGACTTGTATGGTAAGGTTGCAGGAAAAAAAACACTCCTCAAAAAAGGCAACATTAAGTCTCATTTAAACTTTTGCGAAAATACACCTTTAAGATTCTGAGGCGAAGTGGATAAAGCAGTTGTGGTCAGTTGAGACTAAAATTGAACTATTTGGCCTCAACACCAAATGATACACTTGGTAGAAAGCCAATGCAGCTCACTATCCAAGCATGAAGATAGCATCCTGTTGTGGTGTAGTCTCTGTTGAAGGGACTGGGGCACTTGTCAGGATAAAAAGGAAAAATCAATGGGGCAGAAATACTTGAAGAAAACCTGCTGCCCTCTAGACTATTGCTATTATTATTACTACTACTAAGTAGACCTTCATTAATAAAGGAAACAAATCAATTGTTATATCATTGCCATTAAATACCAAAATCCCTTCAGATTGCATCAGCCTTTCCTCTTAGGAAAGTTTGACTAAGGGTGGTGCTGTGAGTGACAATGTATTCCATTATTGTTCCACGCCAGGTAAATCATTTATTTTACTTAGTGAATTATGCAGCAGTGGGCTTGCTCACGAGGCAGTGTGGCTGCCATCTATGCAGATCATCAATTAATCCTTGGGTGGCTTCCACAATAGACACCAACAACTTTCTGGTCAGAAGCATCTACAAGTAATTATGACCAAATTTTGATGTCTTTGTTTGGAAGGTGGTACTTCCTGTGTCCATGTTTATCATACTCTACTGAGTCTGGGATTTCTCAGTGAGATTACTTCAGGTCAGTTACTGATCAGCTTATGCCATCTGAAATAATGGTATTATTTTCTGTGCAGTTCCCACCTAATTACTGATAAGATTAAGAAACAGACGTAATGTGAAAATGGTAGTGGAAAATACGAACGTTTACAAAGACAACAAATCTGAATGTCGCACTGGAATTGGTGATATACTGAATGTAGCTGTTCTGTGGTGGGTTGGCACCCTGCCCGGGATTGGTTCCTGCCTTGTGCCCTGTGTTGGCTGGGATTGACTCCAGCAGACCCCCGTGACCCTGTGTTTGGATACAGCAGGTTGGAAAATGGATGGATGGATGAATGTAGCTGTTAAATGAAATGGATTGTGTTTTTTCTTCTTTCTTTTAATTGTTTCAAAGTTGTATCACTTCATCAATCCAACCATTTCATTAAACAAAAGATGACATCCTGCTTAATACTTAATAGAAAACATGCAGTATTTTTGTTTGTGAAGTGTGTAATCACCCTGCCATTTATTTGGTAACTTTTGGTGTAAGACATGCCTGTCATTTTGTGTTTGAGTGTTGTCCTATTGTCATTCTCTCTATTGTTCATCATCATTCTACTATCTGAGTTGTCAGCCTTGTTTTGTGCAGGGGTGGTTGGAGGCAAAATGTCATCTGATGGCTTCAGCATTGAATTCAGAGTCAATCACTTGGGGCACTTTCTCCTGACTATCCTGCTGTTGGATCGACTGAAACAAGCAAAAGCTGGGCGTGTGGTTGTTGTGGCATCAGAAGCCCATCACTGGGGGAGCATTGACTCTCGTGTTCTGAGTGGGGTGGCAACAAAGAACACTGGCTGGTCTATCTTCAGATCATACTGTGACAGCAAGCTGTGCAACATCCTTTTTACTAGGGAACTAGCGAACAAACTGGAGGGAACAAATGTATCCTGTTATGCAGTACATCCAGGTAAGTAATATGTGAAATGAGTAACTATTTGGTCTTGTATACTGAGAAAGGAAAAAAGCAGTAATTAAACTTGAGTGACTGACTTTAAAGTGAATGTCACTATAGTAAAATTATAGTAAGTCATCCTCTTAGTCTTGCAGTATAAGGAAAAAGTCACTTTTATCCAAAAGTAAGAAACCCTGAAAAACACAATTGTATTCCACATGGGTTATAGATGTAGGCAATTACTCTTTCTTTCTATTAAAACTAAAAAGAAGATAAGTATTAACAAGTTTGTACAATCCACCTATTTTCAGAAAAGTTTAATCCAGTTCAAGGTCGCTGAGTTGAAACTTATTCTAGCAACATTGAATACAAGGCAGGGTTTAACCCTGAATGAAGGGCACCACTCCATCACAAAGACACACACTACTCACTCAATTTAGAATTGGCAAATTCACTCAAATCCTGGGGAACACAAAGAATATAACTCCACATAGTAATGACTGGGCTGGGATTTATATGTATGACTTTTGAGCTCTGAGATGGTGCTAATCACTATTACAGAGAGTCACCCCTAAAATGTATACAGTACTCTATTAATTAGTTTTACAAAAATAGTATCTTTTAGAAGAAGGTTTTTATTCACATTCACCTTACTATTTGAAAAGAGCTGAAACATTGCACTTTAATAGATAACTATTATTCATAACATTCTTAGACCCATTTAATTCAGTGCTGGTTTCAGGAGGCTTGTAGTATCTGATGCATGTCATGACCC
This sequence comes from Polypterus bichir lapradei, assembly GCA_026402145.1. Lineage (NCBI taxonomy): Eukaryota > Metazoa > Chordata > Cladistia > Polypteriformes > Polypteridae > Polypterus > Polypterus bichir. Next base: position 89,916,557 of record JANRMT010062814.1, on the reverse strand, counting down.
TGGATGAGTTGCCAGTCCACTTGTGCACACTCTCACGGTAACAATGGGACTAACTTAGAGTTGCCAGATAACCTAAAGTCACAAGGAAAACATGCATACTCCACACCAATAAACATAGATTCTTTTTCTTCTTCTTTCGGCTGCTCCCATTAGGGGTCGCCACAGTGGATCATCTTCTTCCATAACTTACCAATAAACATGGATTAGTTACTTTTATTACTTCACGTTTCCATTCTGCAGTCAGAAACTTAATTCTTGCAAGTCTGTACCTTATAAAAAAAAAAGTATTTGATAATTGAAAATGGATTAATAACTAATTTAATACTTAGTGAACTTTCATTCCAAATCTTAGTCACTTTCTTTTGCAACATCACATTTTAAGTAAGACTATCTGACTGAAACCTCACAAATTTCTGAGTCTTGCTTACAGTAGTTGTTTATTTACCTGATTTACTAGGTTCTTGCTTGCAGAATACAAAATGATAAGCTGTCTATCTCTGTGTAGGGTGTGTCTCCACAGATATTTCCAGAAATATGAAGTTTTGGCAGAAGCTGCTTTTCGTTCCATTGGCTAAACTTTTCTTCCAAGATGCTGAGAATGGTGCTCAGACCACAATCTACTGTACAGTTCAAGAGGGTATTGAGATGCTGAGTGGCAGATATTTTTCTCAATGCCAGGTAAAAGATGTCAGTGCTTCAGGTCGAGATGATGCCCTTGCAAAGAAGCTGTGGGAGGTCAGTGAGAGGCTTGTAGGAATAGCATGATTTGTTAAAGGGGATATATGCACAAGAAATGTTGCTTTTGTGTAGCACTGTTACCTACCCATAGAAGTTATTAATGCAGGTTTCTAGAGCACAGTTGGGTTTGAGATCAGACATATACTCCTTCTGTAGTAGATGCCTTTTAGAAAGCAGAACTCTAGACACTGTGTTAAATATATGGCCTTTACTACCTACTCTCTTTCATGACCTACACATTAAATTAGGACAGATGTACCTGTCTAGGTAAATATTTGGAATGAGGTTGATCAACAGAAAGAAAAAGGGCACAAAACTGTACAGGTGCAGTTAGACAAGTCACAATGAGCAGAATGTTAATTCTGTCTCGCTAGAAAGATGATGAATAAATTGGAGGTGCCCACCTAAAAGTGAATACTACACATGAAGGAACTGTACTGGCCTGAATAAAGTGCTGATGCCAGTTGGTTGTAATTCTTTAACATATTAGCATTAATCAATAATATACTCCACTGTAAATGCAGCTTTAATGCAAAAGAAATAAACTTAAATTGTGATGTTGAGTTATTCATACTTTGCTTATATAATAAGTGCTGTTATGGGAAAAATCAAAGGAAGACCGTGACAGGTGGGTTAAAAGCCGAGCCAGCAGACATGTTCAGATAGATGATTGTTAATAATAATATAATTTGACCAATGAAGTATTTGTAAAGTTTATATTATTATCTCAAATAATCAAATATTTAATGTTCATGTAAGCACTTAAGAGCTCTTTATTACTGTAGTATGGAGAGCTTGATGATGTTACTGACCCACTTGGCTGCTAAACCTATCATTGCAACCTGTTGTTAAATGGTTTCTCTGCTGTATCCTTGATGTTTGCCTTGTCTCATTCTGTAGCTACTTTGTTTCTGCCAAAATTATAATGACTAGAATCATGTGAGCGAAAACTTTTTGATGTTATTCATGTTATTCACACATATATCATGAGAATAGAAGCAGATAGGGGTTCAGCAGTCTAGCTGATATCTGGCCATCATAAGAAGCAGATCTCACTCTTCCTAGTTGGGTGTTCCATGAAGCAGGCTAAGTGTGAAAGTCCCACAAAGAGGATTAGGGCAGGTTGAGCTCAGTAACCATGGCTACTAAGCATCACCTTTTAGTCTGTTCTGTCCCGGACAAAATATTTGATTAGATAAATTTGATTAATCCCGTGGGGAAATTCAGATTCATACACCAGCAGCAACATTAAAAAAATGATGAAGTGTAGTATGTAGTTGTAGATTTAGAGTTCATGAAACTTCCATTCAATCAAACAAAAAAACTTGTAGAAAAGTTATGACTTTGTTAGCACATTTAGTTTTGCTGCATTCTTAGTTATATGCTATACTGTCCATTGAAAATGCCAAGAATTAATAATATATCACATTTAAAGTATGTCATTCATGCTCATTGTACTGTATTTGGTCAAAGAGAGGAGAAAGAAAAAATATTTACTTGTAATGGAGGGATAAAAATCATAAATTTGGAACTACAGATACTGTATTAAACTCAAGTTTCAATCTGCCACAGTTACAAGGTTTTTTTTTCAAATAGACTACAATGCACATTAAAGGACTTATAAAGGCAACACCATCTAAATGCTTTCTTTTTGTTGACCAATAAGTTATGATCCAAATACATTTGTCCATTATTTCTTTCTTGTTTATCTAACAACAGGTACATCTGTACATTATTTTTTTTCTTGTTATTTAAGTAATGTATGGTACTTGTAGTCTAAAATTATAAAGCAATTTACAGCTTAAAAAGAGCCGGAGAGAGCAAGGGATTGCACAGATAAATGTATCAAAGTTTTTAGGCAGAGCCATCCATCAGCTGGATAGCTAGCCAATCATATGTGTGTAGTATAATCGGGTCTAAAGTCCCACGTGAATGTTTCACATAAAAAACGGTCCATTTAACAGAAAAGGGAGTGACATCAGAGACAGAAATACATCAGAGAAGACGGTAAACTTTCATCTGGATATCAGAAAACACAATTCATTCATCACGAAAGCCACTGAAGACAGCATCCTCATTTAACATTATTGCTCATCTTCAATGAGCTTTCTAAGTCTGTATACATCCGGAGTTTATGATTTCTTTTATATTTTCGTCTAGTTGTATTATTTTAATATAATAAATACCAAATTACTTTTAAATTTCTATACCTTGTCTTTATATCTTGATTGATTGAAGTAACATGGCCCCTGGTATTGGGGTGGATGCCGCTCTTCTTTACTACAGAGTTATCAGTCAGAGAAAAGACGTTTCCAGTATAAGAACAGTGTGGTAGAAGTAAAACATCGTTGGATGGCAAGTGGCATATAACTAAAGACTGTATCAGCCTTCATGTGTCTAGAATATTTTTGGAGACCAAAGTAACATTTATATCTGAGTTATAGCCCAGGGACATTTGTATATTGTTTATGCCGAAGATCGTGAGTCCCAATGTGGAGTGCTGTGGAGTGACAGCCATTGTAGTCATCACTCAAATAGTCTGTGTGGAGTGCTGGGGAGTGACAGGCATTGCAGGCATCATTCATAAACATTGCTTAAGTGGATTGGGTTTGGGTGCACGAGTCTTTCTATGTATGTTAAGCTTTGGGTGCAAGAGTTGAACCAGTCCAATTATAAGCTTGGTGAGTTCCACGCATCCCACGACAATACAATATTAATAAAAAACACCTTTGCATGCTAAGTTAAAAACATTCATTATAGAAGGAACTTCTTTATTATTCTTTTAACAGCCCATATTGTTCTCTTTCCACTAATGAGATATTGAGAAGGGTACATGAGTGAGTATATGCCAATAAAATAGGAACATTAATTAGAAAAGTCATTATTTATGGTGTGTTACTCGTGCTGATGTTTGTCATTTTAACGCAATACAGTACAATCCCTCTTAACCGGCCACCACAGGACTGGGCCCATGGCCAGCTGCCATTTTGGTCGGTTAATCCGACGCATACCTATTTTCATGTAGAAAAATATTTCTAAGGTATGTACTGTACCTCTTCAACGTTCATGAAGAAACAATATCCACAAGGCTTCATCCACGATTTCGCACACAGGTTTTTTTCTCATATGACAACTGGACAGTGTGGTGTAGCGGGTCCACAGCTCAAGTCAAAAAAGCCACTTTTTAAATAAATAACGCATTCGCGGCTTAGCGAGGGGGCATGGTATGCGTGGCCGATCAGTTCAGCGATCATGGAGCTGGAGTGACCGATATTGAAGACGACTGGCTGTCGAAAAGCAGCGGCAGTCGTGGAGACTTTGGGCTGGTTTAGCCCCAGCGTGAGCGCCATGGCCGCTGGGGAAAGAACCTAAGTCTCGGTCCAGTTGGAGCCCAACGTAGCCAGGGATCGGAGCGCTACCGGACCAGTGTGGAAGGCAGCTGCACCTGCAGCTAGGGTGACTCCCCTGTTGCGAAGCCCAATGGGAGAAGCAGGGGAGCCGCCAGGTAGAAAGAAGAAGGCACTGTGCTTTGGATTTTAAGAGACTGCTTCCAGCTATTGTTTTAACCTCTTTTAGATTGGTTTTAAAGGACTTGTTTTTTTTACTAATGGATTTTAACATCCACTAATATACTCGTTTTAATGGATTATTTATTCAAAGAAGAATTTTGATACACTGCACTTTATTTAATTTGAACACTGTTTTGTTTTTTGTTGGTTTTAAAATACCTCTCACCTTCCAGGAAAGAAGGAACTGCATACATATAAAGAAGAACTCGGGATTAAATTTTTATTTTTATTTTATTTTATTTTAACAGGCCAGTTAATCGGTCGGCCGGTTAATGCGAGGTTAGTCTAGAGGGTTTGTACTGTACATTAAAAGTCAGTGTGCTCTCAGTGACCCCATACCGTCAGCCACAGTGGGTCCATTCCTTAAAAATCTGATGAATGAAAAGTGGTCTTTTACAGCATTGGTTCCGAGAATGTTTAAAGATAGGGCAGACCCCTTGGCTTTTCCTGACAACTGTCTCTAAGAGATGTAGGTTTGCAAACACTAACATTATACAAAAGTGGTTGAAGCCATAGATTGCCAAGTCACTCTTCACAGGAAAATGCCTGACAATTGCACAGTTTGCACCATTGTATGCTTCTTTGTGTCTGGTGTATTTCAGTAGAGTATTGGTGATGCAGAGAATCTTGGAAAGTCTTTTGTATGTTGAGTGGTTCATGGAGTATGCTTTGCACTAAAGTGGTCCCTTAATATTTTTGTGGTGTTTTCTGGCCATCATTAAATTTGCTCAATCAAAGAGTCCCTTTTGAAGTTGCAGGTAAGTAAACCTACACCTAATGCTTTCATTCCTAACCCAGAGTGTTATCAGTGACATCAGATAATATTCTTTAGGAACTCAAACATCATGCAGTAGACTGCACTCTTGTGCAAATGTATTGTCAATTGATTCAGGCATTCGATCCAGGGCAAACTTCTCAGCAGAAGAAAGGATCGAAGTAGGGAACACTCAAACTCCACTGGGCAGAAGTTTCAACTATCTTTTTGATTGCTAAAAGTCCAATACATTTTCATATAAATGTACACTGCCATGAGCGCTTTCTAATTTCCACTGTTTTGCTTATTTATAACTTATAATTGTTTCCACTCTCCAAACAAATATAGTATAAAAGACAACATGAGTAAATACACAGTTTGTAATCATCATTTCTTGTATTGAAAAAAAAAATTAACCAATACCTATACCGCACGTGAAAAAGTAATTGCCCCCTTAGACACTCAATCAGCTAATGAATCAGCATTAAATAACAGGTTAAATAAGACTAGATACACCCAAATTTGATTGTTTCTAGCCTTATTGAATCCAAACAATATACAGTGCATCTGGAAAGTATTCACAGCGCATCATTTTTTCCACATTTTGTTATGTTACAGCCTTATTCCAAAATGGATTAAATTCAGTTTTTTCCTCAGAATTCTACACACAACACCCCATAATGACAATGTGAAAAAAGTTTACTTGAGAGTTTTGCAAATTTATTAAAAATAAAAAAACTGAGAAATCACATGTACATAAGTATTCACAGCCTTTGCTCAATGCACCTTTGGCAGCAATTACAGCCTCAGGTCTTTTTGAATATGATGCCACAAGCTTGGCACACCTATCCATGGCCAGTTTCACCCATTCCTCTTTGCAGCACCTCTCAAGCTCCATCAAGTTGGATGGGAAGCGTCGGTGCACAGACATTTTAAGATCTCTCCAGAGATGTTCAATCGGATTCAAGTCTGGGCTCTGGCTGGGCCACTCAAGGACATCCACAGAGTTGTCCTGAAGCCACTCCTTTGATATCTTGGCTGTGTGCTTAGGGTTGTTGTCCTGCTGAAAGATGAACCGTCGCCCCAGTCTGAGGTCAAGAGCGCTCTGGAGCAGGTTTTCATCCAGGATGTCTCTGTACATTGCTGCAGTCATCTTTCCCTTTATCCTTACTAGTCCCCCAGTTCCTGCCGCTGAAAAACATCTCCACAGCATGATGCTGCCACCACCATGCTTCACTGTAGGGATCGTATTGGCCTGGTGATGAGCGGTGCCTGGTTTCCTCCAAACGTGACGCCTGGCATTCACACCAAAGAGTTCAATCTTTGTCTCATCAGACCAGAGAATTTTGTTTCTCATGGTCCAAGTGTTCTTCAGGTGCCTTTTGGCAAACTCCAGGCGGGCTGCCATGTGCCGTTTACTAAGGAGTGGCTTCCGTCTGGCCACTCTACCATACAGGCCTGATTGGTGGATTGCTGCAGAGATGGTTGTCCTTCTGGAAAGTTCTCCTCTCTCCACAGAGGACCTCTGGAGCTCTGACAGAGTGACCATTGGGTTATTGGTCACCTCCCTGACTAAGGCCTTTCTCCACCGATCGCTCAGTTTAGATGGCCGGCCAGCTCTAGGAAGAGTCCTGGTGGTTTTGAACTTCTTCCACTTACGGTTGATGGAGGCCACTGTGCTCATTGGGACCTTCAAAGCAGCAGAAAATTTTCTGTAACCTTCCCCAGATTTGTGCCACGAGACAATCCTGTCTCGGAGGTCTACAGGCAATTCCTTTGACTTCATGCTTGGTTTGTGCTCTGACATGAACTGTCAACTGTGGGACCTTATATAGGCAGGTGTGTGCCTTTCCAAATCATGTCCAATCAACTGAATTTACCACAGGTGGACTCCAGTTAAACTGCAGAAACATCTCAAGGATGATCAGGGGAAACAGGATGCACCTGAGCTCAGTTTTGAGCTTCATGCCAAAGGCTGTGAATACTTATATACATGTGCTTTCTCAATTTTTTTATATTTAATAAATTTGCAAAAATCTCAAGTAAACTTTTTTCACGTTGTCATTATGGGGTGTTGTGTGTAGAATTTTGAGGAAAAAATGAATTTAATCCATTTTGGAATAAGGCTATAACATAACAAAATGTGGAAAAAGTGATGCACTGTGAATACTTTCCGGATGCACTGTAGCCTTTTCTTCAAAGTTGGCTTAAAGGTCTCAGCAAGCTGAACACCATGCCTTGATCAAAAGAAATTCCAGTAGACCTGAGGAAAAAAAGTTACTGAAATATATCAGTCAGGAAAAGATTGCAAAACAATGTATATAACCCTAGGACTACAGCAAAGCACTGCGGGAGCCATCATCTCCACATCTGGAAACTTGAAACAATAGAACATTTGCCCAGAAGTGGCCAGTGTAGCAAAATGACTCCCCAATATCCCACAGAAGACTCATCCAGGAAGTCACAAAAGAACCCGGAGGAGCATCTAAGGAACTGCAGGTAGTATGATGGTGTTGGGGATACATTGCTGCTACAGGGCCTGGGCAACTTACCTTAATTGAGGGAAGCATGAAATCAACTCTCTACCAGAAAGTAGTGAAGGAGAATATCTGGTCCACGCTCTGTGATCTAAAGTGCAAGCACAATTGGATTATGCAGCAGGACAATGACCTGAAGCACAACAGCCTCTCTTACTTTTTTAATAGTGGACTTATTTTATTTTTGTGTTGTTAAAGATTTGTACAAGTTGTGTTACTTCTTGTTTAGCTGCTGAATAGATCCCCACTCTCTGTGTTACATATTCTTCCTTGTTACATTAATTAAACAGAAAAACTTCCAAACAACAGGGTAATATGTAAGTTTTGTCTACTTTTCTAGGCTATCCAATAATACACCATATCCCACACTTGCAAAATGTGGTAGAAATCAATACATCCATTAAAGAAAGACAAGGACAAGTTTGATAAAACCTCTGATTCAGTAATCAGGCAGGAGGAAAGTTGTCCATTGTGTCTTTTATTATCCTTTCAGCAAATGCTAAAGAGGGAGCATTAATTACAGTAGTCTGTTTCAGAATGGTCATAAAGTAAAGATAGAGGTCTGTTTTATAAACAAAGAAATTTACATAACTGCTGAATAATGCATACATTACTCTGATTGGTTTGTTGGCTTAAACAACCAAGTAACTACACTACACTTGTGTTCTTCTCATATCTCTTAGGTTCAGCTATTACCCTTGAAATCTCTGTGTATATGATAACTGTCCAATCTTGCTGTTTACAGGACATCTGCTGATCTTGTAATCCACTCTTAGTACATTCTTGTTTTATATTTACTTAAACATTTCAGTAGTTCTCTTCAACACATTTTCTAAAACTAATGCTTAAATATTTCAATGTGCACTGCAAACCAAAATGCTTAAATATTGTTACCTCCAAATTATTCTCTCACAACACTTAATGTCACAGTCAGTTAATCCGTGCTCTCTTCTCTGAGTGGGTGTTTCTGCCATGATGGATGTTCTCCATGTTCCCCTCTCTGAGCTGCTCAAATATGAGTACACGTAGCCATGGATTGTCTAAGCCCATTTCAAGTTAGCAAGACAGAATTTGTGTTAGTGGAACAAACTGCACTTCAGGTCCAATTCAAGAGACACTTATTCAGCTAAGTCTCAGTTTTGTGTGCTTTGTGGAATACAGTATAAACCTCCCTGTACTCCTGTCTAAGGCTAGGTGTGTAAGAAATATTTTAACGCAGTATGTTCCAAATGTGAACTTGGATACTACTGTATATTAAAGAAACAGTGAGCTGCACAGGCAAAGGAACAGAATCCAGGGGAGCAGCCAGAGAAAAGAGCCCCACTGGGAACAAAAAATGCAAACAGACACCTTCTGACACAATGTATGTCCTGACCATAGTAATATGTTGATAAGTTTTGGACTACTAAATCCATTCTGTTGACACTCCAATTTCTAGTTACTGGTTGGAAACTCAATAGTCTTGTCCAAGATGTCGCTTTTCTGCAGCTGTCAGACATCACATCAACAGAGAAATGAAAATTGAAGCTCAACCAGGATAAGGTAAAAATGAAGTGCCTCTGCCTTAAACACATGTATCTGTTTAGTGCAGTGCAGTGCAGTCTTTCACATTAGTTGGCCTCATTTTGAAAAACAGAATGTAAAACAGCTGCAGTTTCAAGCAACAGCTTGCGTTTTTGGCAGGGCGGCAAGCAAAAGTTTGTTTTTTGTGAATGCGTATTTGGTTTTGAGCTAAACCTCACAAATGTTCTTGAGTTTGAGCTTCAGTTCTGGGATGGCTGTGGACCCAGCTTTGGTTCACTACCTGAGATCTCTGTTTCTGTTTGAAAGTTATTTTGATAATGGCTTGTGATTCATAGTTGACACCATAGCCTGGCTGTGATTTCACCAAGCTGAGATCCTGACAGATTGACATGTCCCAACCAGGATCACCAGATTATCAGGCAAGTGACAGATGTTTAGATTAGCCGAGGTTCACTGCAATCTAAGTCGAGTCAACATTTGATCTGGAATCTAATGAAAAATGCATATGTGGCTGGTTTCACATCAAAAACACCTAGTAAGGTATTCTGATGAAGGGGGCATATCATGGAGATTGATTGAATGTTACTTGCTACGCACTGGTGTTATTAAAATAAAGTAATATACTGCCCTTTATATAAATCTGATTCCTTTTTATTTGTTATTCTTATTTTGTATGATTACACTGCTTCTTGAACACTGTTGGTTGTTTCTTATAGATTTTTGGGTGCTGATCACGAATCACATCAAAATTTACCCGTCATGTACCTTTTCAGTTTTGTCATGATTTTTTTTTCTATTTGTATCCAAACATTTTTGCTCCCGTAAGTGACTTATCAACAATGGTTTGTGCAGCCTGAGCATGTCCAGGCATGGAATCAGGCCAGGTTGGAAGCTTTTCTGTGAAAGTTGACATCCTGGGCATGGCTGGGCAGCTTGACGCTTTCTTAGCATGCTATAAAGGTGGCATGCATACACCGATCCTGCTCATTTGGTTTATATAGATATTTAGTGTGTGTGTATAGTATCTGTAGCAATATAACAATAAGTAAGCTTGATGTATAGACGTTTTGGTGTCGGGCAATATGTCTCGTCAATGTCGTAACAGCCGCAATACATTCTGCTATATCTGTGGCGAATATACACTTGTGCCTCAGAGATGTTGGATGACTGCTCCTGTGAAGAAAGCTTATCATTTGTATTTCGGCTGCAAAACTGGTGATCAAGACAAGGAATGGGTGCCTCACGTTTGCTGTGTGACATGTGCTGTTAGTCTGAGCGCCTGGCTCAGTGGCACTCGAAAGACAATGCTGTTCCGATGATATGGCGAGAACAGAAAGACCATGTGACGGACTATTACTTCTGTTTGACTAATGTGTCTGGTTTCTCTGCCAAAAACAAGAAGTCAATTGAATATCCTAATCTGCCTTCAGCAATGAGACCCGGGCCACATGACGACAGTCTTCCAATTCCAAAACCACCAGAGGATTGGACCTTAGATGAACCAGATGAAGAAACTGCAATGCAAGGTACTGACAGTGAAATTGACCCGGATTTTGAAACGTGGTCATCAGGCGATCCACATCTTATAACACAGTCCGAATTGAATGATTTGGTCAGAGATTTGGGTCTGTCAAAAGTAACAGCCGAGCTGCTGGGTTTGAGACTGCAAGAATGGTGTTTGCTATCACCAGGTACGAAAATTTCTGTGTTTTGTGGCCGACATCATGATATAACCAAATGTTTTGCACAAGTCGACAGTCTCTTTCTGTTGTGACATTGAAGGATTGTTCTCGGCCTTGGGTTGTGATCACAGTCCGGAAGAGTGGCGTCTCTTCATTGATTCATCAGTGTTAAGCCTGAAAATTGTTCTGCTACACAATGGCAACGTTTATCCTTCAGTACCTGTTGGCTATGCAGCACGCATGAAAGAAACGTATGAGAATATAGAACTGTTGCTGAAGCACGTCCAGTATAGCAGGTACAACTGGAATATCTGTGGAGATCTTAAAGTCGTTGCTCTGTTACTAGGACTGCAGCTTGGCTATACAAAGTACTGTTGTTTCATTTGTGAATGGGACAGCCGTGCCAAAGCGTCACAATATTCTCGACAGAACTGGCCGCTCCTTAAAAAGTTAGTTCCAGGACAGAAAAATGTTGCACATGAATTGATTGTCGACCCGGCAAAGATATTTTTGCCTCCTCTTCATATAAAACTGGGACTCATGAAGAATTTTGTGAAAGCACTGAATAAGGAAGGTGAAGGTTTTCATTATTTAAGACAGATGTTCCCAAGAATAACTGATGCCAAGATCAAAGAGAGCATTTTTGTTGGCCCCCAGATCAGACATGTTATGAGTGACAAGCGGTTTGAAGATCTGTTAGTTGGGTTGGAAAACAATTGCCTAGAAAGCCTTCAAAGATGTCGACAATTTTCTGGGCCATTACAGAGCCCCAAACTAAATTCAGCTGGTAGACGAACTTCTGAAAGCATACAAGACAATGAAGTGCAACATGTCACTCAAGATTCATTTCCTCCACTCACACTTGGACTTCTTCCCCGTAAACCTCGGTGATGTCAGTGACGAACACGGTGAAAGGTTTCACCAGGACATTGCTACGATGGAGAAACAATATCAGGACAACTGGAATCTGTCAATGCTTGCTGACTACTGTTGGACACTGCAACGTGATGCACCAGACACTGAATACAAAAAAATAAAGAGCAAAACACGTTTAATTCTGTTGAATTTAATAGCTTATGCGAAACATAAACGTGACTAAATACGTTATTGTAAGTAAACATATACATTTCTGTTTCTCAGAGTTCCTACGTGATGCAGTAAAAGCAAAACTATATGTGTGCATACCCAGTAGGTACCTGTCACAAGCAGCAAAAACGTTTCAGGAAGCAAGACTTAAAAAAAAAAAAAAAAAATTGTTGTGCAGTGTTATTTTTCAAGACTAACATGAAGAATCCCTCGGCAGTTGCGCCAGCAGGGGGCGGGCTTCCTTCACGTTGCTTAGCGGTTACGTCATAGGTAGGCGACCCACAAACACATGCGCGCGCTGTGCTTGGAACTTTACTAACATTGATAAGGAAAAAGGAATAACGGGACAGTAAAAGTAGCGAATGTTGCTATCATGTTTGCGGAGGAGAATTTGCAGCATGACGACGGGCCTCCTCCCCGGCTATTGTCGTTATCGCTGTGGCGGGATGCGATGGGTGGGCAACGCGAACTTAAGGAGAGCCAGCTCTCGGATGGAGGTGCTTTTCGGCGTGGCCCCGTGCTTCATTGCTTTGAGTCGAGGGCGGAGGGTCTGTCACGCGCTTTACACCAAGGAGAGTCGGGTCCAGCAGAGGCCTGGGTCACAGGAGTTACCCCGGCGAGCGGCTGAATTGGGGGTCCCAGTGCGGAGGGTCTCTAAGAGGGAACTGGACAAACTATCTGGTGGCCGCGTTCACCAGGGCTTCTGCCTCGAGGTCAGTCCGTTGAAATTTACTCCGCTTGATCTCAGGACCGCGGAGGAAGAGGCACATATCGACGGCTGTGGGCTATGGCTGCTTTTGGACAGAGTTCAAGACCCCATGAACCTGGGAGCAATTCTGCGATCCGCGTATTACTTCGGTGTGGACAGAGTGGTGGTCGGACTGCATGACAGGTAGACTTTTCATATTGAAGATCCAAGATTACATTATAACGTTAGTGTGGTCCGATGCCTGGATGACGGCCTGTGGCAGTTCTTTTTTTTAATTTCGACCTCCTAATTCATTCATCTTCAGGATATTATATATACATTACACAAGCTGTGCATTATTATTCTTAGGTTGAAATCGAAGTAATCAACGCCGACTTCACCATGCAATATAATGCTTTCGTCTCTGTTATATGCCATTTGGTATGAGATTCGTTGTGACGGTCTATTGGAGTGAAAAATGCAGTGCATTTTATTACTAAGTTTGTTGGTGGTGCGCCATCTTTTGGGATAATACAGACATAGCCATTGAAGAGACACGTAGACCCCTTCCTTCCAAGATGGGTTCTTACTTGAAAGGCTAACAATGTTCAAGAGTTCAGCCGTGCTGCAGAGTTATTTTTCTGGTAAGGTACAGCACCATCGCCATATATTCCATTATGAATTTTACTATTATCTGTACCTGTAATAATAAATTTGAGCAAATAAAAACACATCCTAGGGGCACTTAACAGCAGCCAGTAGCGATACACATGTGGGGGATCATGCTGTTTTTTGTTTTATCTGCTGTTGGTATTATGCTGTTGTCATTAGTCTGCAAGAGACATGCAAATCTCATGCTCAGTATAGTACACGTGACAGCAGTCTTGAAATTCATGCTGGCATTTATTGATACATTGTCTATTATTTAATGTTAGCAAAATATGAATTTCTGGTACCACTGTACCTTTTGCTAGATAGATTGAACTGCCACTGGTAAAAGTAAATATTCATCATGAAATCATTGAACATTTTCCTTTTCAGATAATATGGTGAGTATGACTCCCCCCTCCCAACCACCCGTCTCACAATTCAAACTTTTGAGCCTGAAAGCTACTGTTGACACCATAACACTCTTACATTGTCTTGTCTTTCCTGAAGGATGCATATATTTCTGTATAAACCTAATTTGAATGGAACTTAGCTTTTTCCAGCCTTCATATTTAGCATGTAGCATAAACATTTTTAACACATTACTTAAACCCCCCTAAGTTTTTTTTCTAGCAGTCACAATGTGTTTTAAGCACATAATAAAACTAGAGTAAATTTGTTCTTTTTTTTTTTTCTAAACTTACTGTCATTAGCTTGCACAGATCCAGAGGTGATACCAGCAGCAGAGGTTGCAAAGCAGGGATTAACCCCAGTCAAGGTGCCAAATCATCACAGGGCACACACATGCACTGGCAAGAACTAGATCGTTTTAGACTTGCCAGTTAAGTTGGTGGAGGTAAGCAGATACCCTTTATGAACATGGCTAGTAGGTACTAGGACAGCTCAATTATGGCAAAAATCATAATCACGATTATTTCATTCGATGTTGAGATCATAGTTATTTAACACAGTTAATAAATGACTTTAGAACTTATTTATCATACAGTTATTGAAAAATACACTGTTAAAAAAGACAAGTTTATTTTCTTCAACTCTAAATATAATTCAACTGAGAAATAAATTTTAAACAGTATGAAAAATGAGATAAATATATACAAGTTTAAATCAAAAGTAATTACAAATCAGGTCAAAATAAAAAAAGATAAACTACGTTGTAGTGCACTTCCACAACCTACTGAAAAAAAGGTACTTGTATGTTATAACACAGGCACACACAAGAAAAATATGATCGTTTAGCACATTTGTTTAATAAACAAAAACGAGAATGTCTAAAATTAGATTTTTAATCTCTTTTGAAACATTACTTCTGTCATGGAGTTTCTCATGTCGTGAAGTGTAACATCAAAAGAGTCATCACCTTTGAGATTAGTTCTCCACAAGTGCTGTCTAGGTTGAGTGGCAGGGTTATAACACACAAGTACAGAAAAAACTTCTAATTATATAAAAATTAATAAACATAAATTTGACCAAAACAACATCATATATGTTTTAGTGCACCGCTACAAATTCCTAAACATATATTCAACATTTTAGTGTAATTTATCTTTATATATAATACGCTACCATGGCTGTTCGTTTGTCTGTCCAGGATTTTAAATCACTTTTAGCTCGCAAACCGTTTGACCTATTGACTTGAAATTTGGTACATATACTACGTGATGTCCACTATCCGCTTTCAGGGTGATGATTGACCTCCAAGGTTATTCCTCTTTTTATTTTTATTTTATTTTATTGTAGAATCAACTGTCGGCAGCGGCCAGCAGGACGGCCATGTGGCACATGCGTACGGGTGCCGTTCTCATCCCGGCCAGCAGGACGGCCATGTGGCACATGCGTACGGGTGCCGTTCTCATCCCGACCACCTTTGCTGTCACTTCACCTACCTCTTCATATCTTAAATCATTCTTGAAGCAGATTGAAGACTTAAGTGCCAGCTTAAGTGAAAGATTAAAGAAAAAATAGTAAGCAATTGCAACACAAACACTGACTTAATCATTTTTAACGTGAAAAGATGATGAAAAAGAAGTGAAGAAGTGGGCCACTAGGGTGGAGAAAAGAAACGCCTCTGAGTGCTCGAATGCTAAAATACAGAGAAAGAGTATGGATACTATGAATGCTCAAGTCAAGTGTATTTACTGCACATTATCATGCAGTGCGCTGTTACTAGTATTTAACATATTCCAGTCCACAAACTGAGTCATTACAGAGTAGCACACATATTAATTGCACATTATTATTATTATATGTGGGAGATGGATTATCACAGAGTAGCGGACATATTTTAAGTACTTCTTGTTTCTGAAGATCGTATATTACACAGATTAAATCCTCACATATTGCACCTAATCTGGAGGAAGGAATCTTATGTACATATGGCCAAGTGGAGTCTGTACCCGAAGCACTGGCATGTTGTCCATCCATTGACATCAGTCACTGGTTTTATGCTTGAGGTGTTGATCTTAGTGATACAGCCAGGCTTGTCCAACTTTAAGCCCCATGCAGCCGTTGCTTCCTTCTGTCAATGGGCAATGTTTTACCCAAGGTTGTCTTCTGGAGAAAATACCAGATACACTGTTGTTGATGTAATGAATTGTCAAACTGATGTTAGGCTCCATGGTGTGGCTTGACCTTATCTCCATTGGGCTGGCTGTAGAGTCCTCATGGCATTTATTAGGATGAGCAGGCAGTGCAAGTCATGAATCTCTGGTTGCTTCAGTGCTAACTGAACACGTGTGATTAGCCCTGGAAGATTATGATGGCGTCTGTTGTTTCTTTATGTCTCTGAGAGCTGGATAGTTAGGCCCTGGCTGTTTCATTATGCAAACTGTCTTTAATTGATGACTGTGTTGATGTGGAAGAAGTCAAAAGGGCTTTGCTTTACTCCATTTTTTTTGTTCTTTTATTTTTTGTTTTTAGACCACTTTTCATTGAATTTCAGATGATTAAACAAATGTGTTGTATTGCTTTGTGGTACAGACACCTCCATGTAAGAGATTTTGCACAGTATATGTAGTTGTTCCTCGTTGGACTCCTTGAAACCAAAGTTATTTCCAAACAGCTGAATTGGTTTTACCCTTCTTGGTAACCAAAGGCTTTCTGTCCATTATTTGTTTTGAGCACAACTCGGCATGCCACAGCCCGGCGGGAAGTGAGTTTGAGCCTTTAGGGAAGGTCGATAATGCTCCGCTGGATTTATCACAAGGCAAATGGGCGCATCATTGTGAAATAAAATGCAGCACAAAAATGATTTTATCTTGATGATTTTTGTTTTATTAATCTTTGCAAGCCAACGTTGTAATTCAATTTAAAAGTCAGTTAATCACCCAGCCCTAGTAGCCAAGTACTCTAAACAGAAGACAACACAAGAAAGAATTGAGTAAAATGAGTTTTCAATCAGACCAAACTTTTTAAATGGACATCAAGAATAACAAAGTATTACCATGTTTACTGTAGATATTGGGTTGAAAAGTTGTGTAAACGACTGAGTAGGTATGGGCAGTGGCATATGTTAAAACAGTAAATAAAAGAAATATAACGGTCATGCAAAATGTTACTTTATTTTAACTATATTTATTTGTAATCTTCCTAAACTGCAGTATAATACATTTGAGTTACTATAGCTTCTAATTTGAGCACATTTTATATTTGGGGAATAACCAACTGCCATATCTGTGCAACATTAAAGCCAAGATAAAAATGGCAGAGTATAAAATGCCCACGTAGTTGAGGTTTAATGATATTTTTCAGGCTGGCATGTTTTAGAACATTCGCTGTCCTACATTCTCCACCTCCCGAACTAACTTTCCTAATTAATAAACTTTTCTGACTTTGCTTGTAGCCAAGCTTCTTTGAAAAAGCCAAACTCCATAATTTTACCCACAATGCTCCACACTGTCAAGCTCTTTGCATCTTTAGACTTAAAGCAGCAAACCCACTTTAACTCACTTACGGTCTGGCTCCAGCTTTCTGATATCTTTGCTCTCCACTGTACTGACTTGCATAAAGATTAGTGCTGGGCAATGATTAAAACTTTTAATTGCGATTAATCGCATGATTGTCTAATCGTAGACAATCACAACAATCATATTGTTATGGGCAAAATTCAATAATGAACTCAAAAGTAGTTTAATGCGTGTATTTGGTTTGCAAACACTTTAAACAAATAAGGTGCTTTTTAACAGCAGTATTTCCTTTACATATTAGCAATTAAACTATTTCTTGTAAATCTCAACTTAAACATTAATGTAATCAAATATAAAATCAAAACCATTTACCACTGCCAGGGGATTAACATTTTATCTAGTTTGTTATAGAAAAGCAAGTTACCCTCAGAGTCCAGAGCCACGATCACAACATTATAACAGGCACCTGCCAAGCAACAGCAAGTTAACTTTTCTAAATCTGTTTTCTTTTTTATCTGAACAGATACCAGCAGAAACATTTTCTTTTATTAGGGAGCAGCATAAACCATCTGTGTTCAGTAGCAACTCTATGAGGGCTTATATTTTTTCCAAAAAGCTCTGTTTTCTGAAAGCACACAAAGCAGTGGTTTCACATATAAATCAACATAAAACGTCTGTTGCTGCCTGTTGTGCCTGCTGTCGGCGCCTGTTTGCAGCTCAACAGCCAGCAGGAATGCACGGTGGGCTGGTTGTCTTTGTGAGACGGGTGCACGGGGGTGGCAGTTGAAGTGAGACGCAATATTGTTCGTATCTCCTGTCATCGTAAGTGTCTGTCCTTCCAGGCGAACATTGCCATAGGTGCATCAGCTACACTAACGTGTTCAGCACCACAATCAGCTGATGCCGATACCTCACTTTCATTTTTAATGTACATCTCCAGATCACTTGCATCATAATCAGAATCCGACAAATCCGAGTCCGATTCAGCAATGATACAAAAAAAGTTTTGCTTTGAGAATTCACTTTGGTATCTCTCCACATGCCACTTTAGAAGCTGTTTGCTCTTCGCTACTCCTGCACGTGCAGGGAATCGAGGTCGAATCAACAAAGCTAACTTTACTTCTAGCAAAAGTGTATTGAAAGTACTGTAGATCAGTGATCTCTATTGATCACTAGCGAGACTGAGGCTTTCAAAATAATAACAAAAACTGCATTAACAAGTGATACAATAATTGTCGTTGTTAATTAATTAATACATTAATGCGATAATAACACGTTAACTTGCCTAGCCCTAATATAGATACATTACATCTTTGGGTGGGCTCTACAGTTGAGTCATTTTGTTGGTGTTTCTTAATCTTCTACCATGGTGACATGCCAGTTACATCTAAATGGTTTGTGCTTCCAGTAAGACCCTCTTTATTCTGCACCAGTTCTGATTTTTTTTTTTTTTTTTTTGGAATTGATGTATGGTAATTTAAAAAGTGGTCCATTAGTCATTTGTTACCAGATTTTCTGACTTTTCTGCTGGCGTCTGAAAGTGACAGTTACTGTATGTGTCCTGCTACTGCACAGACAGCAATTCATATTTTCAAATGATGAGCACTGTAGCATAACGTTTTGCCTCTGTATGGACAAGCAGCCACCAAGTTTGCATCACTAGATCTGTAACCTTCAGTGACTGATTGGTTAGTTACTTAGTCTTTGGACCAGGCGTCTATTTGTTGTTTATTTCGGCATCAACTATTGAGTGGCACAGTGGTCATCGCTGCTGCCTCATGAGTTGAATTGTCTGCTTTCAAATTCCATGCCCCAGTGTTGTCTTTGTACTGTTTGCACATTTTCTCCATGTATGCGTGGGTCAGCCGCCAGGCACTCCAGTTTCCCCCCACATCCTCAAAGATAAACTGGTTAGGTTGATTCTTAATTTAAATTGCCATTGTGCAAAGGAAGGGTTGTGTGTGTGTGCGTGTGGCAACCTGTGCAGGGTGTGTGCCCAAAGCTTACTAAATAGGCTTCAGCCTGCCATATCCCTGGATTGGAGTAAGTGGGTTTGAGAATATTTTAGGCCCAGGAGGAGTGTGTGTACGAGTGGGCCTTGCAATGGACTGACACCCTGTCTAGGGCTACATGGATGGTCTCCAGCCATCTGCTACCCTGAAATCGGAGTAAGTGATTTTGAAAAAGAGCGATAAACAAGGCTGTTGCAATTCTGCTTTCTCTAGGCGGTGCCTCTGAAGGACTTGCTAAGCACCCAGCCTGATCTCAGTCCATCAATCCTGTTTGGTTCGCTAATAGCTAAGTTGCCTCCTTATCTCATCCAAATACTTTTTAAAAGTTGTCAAGGTGTCCGTTTTAACTATGCAACTCAGTCACAGTGCCCTTACGCTAATGTCCATATTTGGATCCTATTTAGAAATCGGAGTTATTTCACTTAGCTGATAACTTTAATGGAGTCGTGTTCTCTAGAAATATGTTTTACTGCAGATTTGCAGGAGCTTAGCAAAAAAATGACAAGAAAGGAATCTTTTAAACTACTAAAGCACCTCCCGCTAGGAGTAAAATTGGTTTCTTGATGATTAAGGAAGGTGATTGGAATGGAATTTTTAAATATCCTATGTCCATGTGAAGTAAATCATTTATTAATGCAAAACAGCCTTGAATCAAATGCATTCTGCCCTTCAGATGTTTGGCTCAATTTCTGAAGAAATAATTCTAGTTTGTCCAAACAAGTCACAGCTGGGATATTGCTGCTTAGGACACTGGTGATGCCATTCAGTCCTTAAAAGGTTACTTATTGGGTGGGCAGACCAAGATAGGACTACATCTTTAAGAACATCTGCTTTTTTATTTTGTACGTGCAAAAAAATGTTTCTGACCATTTGCAGGCGTTCTAATATTAGTTGTATTTATTCTGACAGCTGCCCTTTGAGTCCTGTTGTTAGCAAAGCCAGCGCTGGAGCAATGGAGGACTTGGATGTTTATGCCTCAGAAACACTTCCTGAACTTATCAAGGTAATGGTGCACTGTGATAGGGATAGTCGAGACAAGACTTGGTGAAACAGTTAGCGATCCTGAAGTAGCCGCCTTATTGCTGCTACGGAATCATGGGCTGCACTTTCTTTTCACAAAATGTTTCTTCTCCTTGGCTTATTTTTTGTTGAATAAAAACAGCTGAGCAAAATGTACTGTGTATTGTTTGTTTCCCGAAGTTTGATTTGTCAAACTTTAGGATTTGATCATTCTTAGTTCTGTTCTGGCAGTCCATTAAAGCAAGGTATAGCTACTCTTTCACATGTTGATGTATGAGATTGCTAAATATTGATTTTGTGCTGTACATATAATATGACCACATGGGGGCATCATTGTACTGCCTTTCTTTTATGTTTTGTCAAGCAGCAGAATTTTATTCCTTGTTGCCTCCAAAGTGTTTTAGAGCAGACAGACAGGAATATTGCTGCCTGCTGAATAGCCTTTTCAGTGTTCAACAAGGAGCTGCTCTAATGTTTAAGGTATTCCCAAAAATTACTTATTTAATGCAGTTGGCCAGTTTAGGAATTAAGAAAAAGCATGTTGGTCTGCAAATGAAATATACAAGAAAGCCATTTTTTAATACTAGCTAATTTTTGGGGGCTAACATTCCATGAAAAGGCATGTTAAGAATGGTCGTCTTGTCTGGTTTGTTTTTGGTATAAAGGTGTGGGCACTACCCATTCCCTTCAGCAAGTGTTAATGTGTATCTCGCACGGTGTTCTTTTAAGGAGTTGACATTTTCATTCATTTTAAGGTAAAAATCAGTCAAGGGTGGCATGTGGTTGGAACTGTTGGATCAGCATCAGAAAAGATTTCTGTGCCCGTAATTCCCTGTTCTGAATTTCAATACAGCCAGCCTACTGTTTTAGTTCTAGGTAAGTGCACATAATTATTTATACCATCTTCGCAATACTCTGATTTTTCTGTTTTGAAAACATTTACCAATTTAGCATCTCAAGGCCAGAGCCTATCCCTGCAGTATTAGATGCAGGGCAGGACCTGGTTTAGGGCAGTATGGCAGTCCATCAAAGAGGACATATGCATACTCACACATGCAGGTCAATTTAGAGTTGTCTGTTATCTGGCACACATTTTTCAGATGAAGTAAGGGTCTATAATGTGTAGGTCCCCTTGCAAGGAGGCTTTGCTGCAG
The DNA here is from genome assembly GCA_026402145.1 of Polypterus bichir lapradei. Taxonomy (NCBI): domain Eukaryota; kingdom Metazoa; phylum Chordata; class Cladistia; order Polypteriformes; family Polypteridae; genus Polypterus; species Polypterus bichir. The sequence continues at coordinate 89,895,222 of JANRMT010062814.1, read as the reverse complement.
GCATATCTAGGTGGTCTAAATATTTTAACAAGGCCCCAGATTTTTAAAGAAAAACAAAACATAACCTTACCCCGGGCTGGTCTGGGGTGTATAAGAGGGATGATCTTTCTCAACTGTCCTAGGAGTGTGTGGGTGTTCCCCAGGTATTACTGCATAAAGTATCTCGGATGACATGGACAGCTCAGGGTTTTTCTACCACAACCCTCACACGGGAAAATTGGAATTAAAATAAATAAGCAAACAAAGCCCTTTGATATTCTTAATCTGGGTTAGGGTAATAGAGTTTCCAGACAGTAACCCCACCATCTCCAGGCACACCCCAGAATACTCCAGTACTCAAGAATACTCCCACTGGGGACCTTTACAACATGCGTTTAAAAGTTAGTTCACTGCCTTTGTCATAGGAACCACATGGAGGTCCAGTGGTCACCCTTACTGCCTCTTGGCTGCTGGAACGTATGGTTGAATTTTCCATCCAGCATTCTGTTTTCTGCATTGTTGCAAGGAGCTAAAGATGATTGAACCAACGCCAGCTGAAAGACGTGAGCCTCCCATGTGTGGGCTGAAAGCAGACATCAAGGCACACACGTACAGACTTGACATCAGTTTGAATCTTCATGACAAGGAGTTGGAGGTGTCCATTTGAGATTCTAAATGCAATCTTTAAAGATGGACGATACCTAGTATATTTTAAAATGCATTGCTTTTGTGCACAACACAATTATTGTATCTTGAAAATCTTTGGCTGTGCACTTGCTACCCACAGTACTGCTTCTTGTAGGAACATGATGAACGAGAGACCACTGATGCTGAGTCTTTGGGTCAGACACCAGAGTCAATAATGAACCGGTTCTACGCTGTTAGTGTTTTGAAAGGCACTGATTATGTGGTCAAAACCCACCACACCCCTCGTCACTACAAAATGTTTAAGCCCCCCAACCCCCCACTCCAGTAATGGCAGTGTGCTTTTTGTACTGACAGTGGAACTGTCTTTTCCACATGGCAGCAGGAAGACAGTGTCTATTGAAAGATGGTGGAACATGGTCTTCGGTTGCCAAGCTCTTGTTGCTGCATTCACTTGCTTTGAATGTGAGAATGAAACGAGAATGCCTGGAGTAAACTTGGGAAGAAGGTCCAATATCCACACATGGTGAATAAACTGGGATTTGAACCCAAGTCGATGGGAAGTGGTTAAGGCGGCTGTATCACTGCTCCAGATATCTAGACTTTGCCCTTGTCTGCAGAGCTGTAGCATACGCCAGTCTCCTCTGGGCACTCTTTTTTCCTCCCACATTTCAAAAATGTGATCCAAGGATTAACTTGTTCATTTAGTGCACCATAGATGGATGAATTGTTTTTGCCATATTTCAGAATTTGGCTCTGTGCCTTGTAATATTCAGACCTAAATGATGCTTTTGTTAAGGTGCATGCATTATATTAAAGCAGACCTCAAGCGATTTGTCACACAAATGTAATCCTTCAAACTGACAAGAAGACATGCCATGCTTTGCTTTTTTTTTTTTTTTGGGTTAAATGGCTGTTTATGTTTGTATGTTAGTAAAGACTATTTCAGCATAGTTTTGCCACAGTCGTTCTCAAGTCCTAACATGGCACAGAATCGTTTGCTTCTGCAGCTCACTGATGTATTTGACCCTTCTGTTGATTTTCATTAGGAGATGAGCCCTTCAGGGAAGTTCAGGGAACACGTACCTATTTACCCATCATGCAAGAGAACATTATACAGACATTGCTTGGGTACCAATAATAAATCTCCTGCTGCTGTTTCCACATGCTGGAATACTCTAAATTGTATATTTATTTACATCCCAGAAGTGTACAAAAGCATCGTTACTTATATTTGTTTTGTACTATTGTTTTATGTGCTTTAAATTAATCTTTTGGTTTGAGATATTTTAGTACAATGAGTTGCCAGGTTGCCAAAAAAATGTTTTATAGACACAGCAAAAACAAACTGATTTTCAGTTTACCCAAAATGACCATTTTGCACAGAAACCTGAGTTATCATGTATGTCTCTCTTTGGTTTTGATCTCTTGAGATAATGCATTTGTCACCTGGTTGGTGACACAAAAGGCAAATCAAGCCATGCTCGAAGGGTACCCATTTAATAAGTTGCAATAGCTTACAAATTGTTAGTTGCTGGCATTCCCTATATAATATGAATTTATATTTTGTACAGAAGATCTGCAGCTTATTTATTCAAACTAATTTCTACATTTTCAGGCCTGTTGCTTTATTTCCAGGTAATGAAGCTTCTGGGCTTTCTACGCAAATCGAACAGTTGTGTCATTCTTTTTTAACCATCCCTCCAGGCCAACACTTGCACATTGGGATCGACTCCCTTAATGTCTCTGTTTCTGCAGGTGAGCATTCTACAACCTTTTACTGTACAGATTATATACAGGACCTTTCCATGAAGGGTCATGAACACTTAGCTAAAGTGCTTTATTTGTGCACTATACCATGGTGTTGTATCAGTTCAGTTGCTCTGTGTCACCTTGTTAATCTTTCAGGTTTCAATCTTGTACTTACAAGTCAATCTCTTTTAGAACCTAACATCAGTTTTAAAGGCTACTAAAATTCATACACTGACTATGCATTTGTCAAAGAACTCCTTCAGTATTTAGTCACCATGAATAGAAACTAGATACATAGGTAAACTATAGAATTTCAGCTGAACGACACTGTTGTTCGTTTTAGTATTTCCTTTTTAAGTGCTAAATTTCAAAGCATGCTCTCAGACATTTGCAATTATTTGTTTTTGTTTTGTTTTTTTTTTTGGTTGTCCTCTTCTAGAAAGATAGTGACAGTTTTGTGAATTTAATATTAGTGAGGAGCACACTTCTGGTGTGACGAAGTCTGAGGGGGAACATCCTCCTCCATTACCCCACATTATCTAGTCCTACTAAAGTGTGATAATTTTGACACTGTAGTGAATGATGGAACTAATTGTAAGGTTTACCAAATTCTACATGCCGCTGACTGTGGTGCATTTTCATGATTATCAGATGCTCTCACATGACAAGGGGCTACCCAGCCCGATATGAGATCCTGCATTTATATTGACTCATCAGTGACCTGCTATTTGATTACAGTGTAGCTCACCCTTCCTCAGGCTCTATACAACAAACAGGTAGGTGGTCTTGCAGTAGACAGATGAGATGATCCAAAGAAGCAATAGGTATTTGCGCAAGGTGATAGATGTGCAGTTTTGAGCATGTCAGCCATTAACAGCATTGCAGGCCAGTAACAGTCCTCACCCGGGCTCACAGCAATCTGGCATTCAAAATAAAAGACTGAGTTTTGTGCAAATGACCATTATATTTCTTATTTGTAAATTTGTTTGAATGTTTCTCCTTGCAGGTATTCTGCTGCATGTGCTGGTGTCTTCCATGAAAATGCACCAGTGCTGCCCATCTCACATTGGCAGTGAATCTGATCCCTGAATATAGTACACTGCTTAGACTGGATTAACACATCAATTAACGAATAGCCAATCAATGAGGAGTGCAAATTAACATTCCTGATTCATTGTGTAGTGTTTTGTCCTGTACTTGATGAGATTAAACCCAGCTTTTAGCTTCAATGCCTCTCTCAAGTAGCAGTTCAGAGTCAGAATGACGTGTTTGAGCAATCCATATTCCATGTGTCATCCTGACACGGGGCTAGTCCTTTATTAAGCTCTGGCATCGGTTTGACGTGTTCTTGCCAACAGCAGGCTGCAGCAATTACATCATTTTCCAAGACTGTTCGTTTATTTTCAGCATCATTGTAAAGTCTAAAAGAAGTGGATTTTGCCTGTTTTACATCAGTTTTTTTTTTTTGCTTTTTTTTAATTAATAATTCTGTTTAACCCTGTGTGTCAACCAAAAAATCCTTATGTCATGAGTCACTAGCCACATGTTAACCGTAACCATAAGAAGCCACCAGGAGTTTTAATGCGTGTTTCCATTCTTGCTCTGAGCCATACCAGTATGATTCAGCCTTGCGTGGTTCCTAGTGCTTTCATTTTCCAAATACACACCTTTCTGTGTGAAACATGGAACAGAATAAAAATGGAAAAAGACTGAAAGTAAACATGCCAGTTTTTCATAACTGAGGTCTTGAAAGACATACAGTAGCCTGGATACTCACTGCATCCTCTTGTTCTTCAGCTTATTCTGCCAGTGGTGACCCAATGTAGACTTACTGTCCGGCAGTGTTTATAATTGGGCAATCGCAACATAAAATTCTGTGGTATAACTTTGACCATTTAGTGATATTGCAACAATTTAGTTCTCAGCTACTAGTTGGCATTTGGTTAACAGCATATTAGGAACTAAAGTGGCTATTTTGTTAAATGTGTATTTGTGCAGGATCTCAGTGGGGACTAAAAAAAATGTCAAGACTGGTGTTATCTGGATAAATTCTGATTTCTGCTGAGTGTTATGGGTTAAACACCAGTAGTGTGGCATAGTGGTTAAGGCTTTGGACTTCAAACCCTGAGGTTGTGGGTTCAAATCCCACTACTGACACTGCCTGTGCTCCAATTGGAAAAACAAGAGAAATGTAACCAGTTGGATCTCAAATGTTGTAAGGTGCCTTTAATAAAGGCCTCTACCAAATAAATAAATTATAAAATAAATACTTCTTTATAATTTGTGGATATGACTTCAAAGAAACTTCTCTGTGACTAGGATCACTAACTTTCAGCAGTATCCTCCCTTGTCCTCTTTACGGTTATATGGATGACAGTTGCTCTGTGGGACTTGGGGCTCTTTTCTGAAATGGGCTGTTAAAATAATGTGTCAGGTGAAAGCACACAAATGTCCCATCAGTGAAATGGCTTACTACAGTAGCAAAAAAAAAAAAAAAACACCTTTTGATCACAAGCAAGTGCATTTTGCATTTAAAAGGTAAGTTTGCAATATTTCAAGTCGCAGTTATATTTTCACAATCATGGTATACGTACTATACCGTTATATGAAAAGGTCATGGATATTTGATCAGGTAAGCTGTAGAACTTCGTGTAAACTGTGCCTACAGATAAAGATACTATTTTGAATCATGTATTCAACAAAACTCTAAACAGATATAATGGTCTACTGGGAAAAAGTAAGTCTACCCTTGGCCTCAAAAGCTGGTACTGCCCTCTTTAGCAGAAATAACTTATTGTAGACGTTGTGCTGGACTGCCCACCAGACTCTGACATCAACTCGGTGAAACTGCTGACCACTCATCCATGCAAAATTCCTTCAGTTGCAACATGTTTGGGGTCTTTCTTGTGTGTACTTGTCCCTTCCAAATCCCCTCAAAGCATTTCAGTGGGACTCAAATCGGGGCTTTATCAAGACACTCCATAACTCTCAATTTTGTTTTTTTTTTTTTTTTTTGAGCCATTCATTGGTGAAATTGTTTAGTGTGCTTCAGATCATTATCATATTGGAAGTTCCATTTCAGGTTCAACCTCAGCTTTCAGACAGCTGGCCTCTCATTCAGCAGTCTGATATGATACAGAATTCATAGCTAACTTGAAGATATATAAGCTACCAAGGCAGCAACGCAACACAAACCACAACATTTCTGCCTTCATGCTTCACAGTTGGCATGAAGTTCTTCTCTTGAAATGCTGTCTTTGGTTTGCATCAAACATGTTTACTGCTACTGTGACCAAACGACTCTATCTTTGATTCTTCTGTCAACAGCACATTGTTCCAGAAGGCCTGATTCTTCTGTCAACAGCACATTGTTCCAGAAGGCCTTATCTTTGCCAAAATATTCAATGGTAGCTTGTAATCTTACTCTAATGTTCTTGTTGAACAGTAAATGCTTCTTTCCTGGCACACCTTGCATGCCAGTTGAATTTGTTCTGATTGCACTTTAACATCAACCTTTTCAAGAGTTAACCGGTCGAGTCCACAATGAATGTTTGGGGTCCTTGGAGACTTCTTTTAGTACAAAAGCGTCAGTTCTTAGGCTGAATCTGCTGGACAAATTAACAGTTGTTTTGAAATCTACGCCACTTGTAAATGATTTTCCTTACAGCGGAATGATTGATTTCACAACATTGGGTGATTTCTTTAAATCCCTTGCCAGACTCGGCTACAGCTGTTCTTTGGAGGGCCTTAAAGAGCATTTTTGATCTTGATATGATGACACCACCCACATCAATAGCAAAGGTAACACCAGACCCTAGGTATCTGTCATTTATAAAAGTAAGGACCCCCTTCATACTCCCTGAGGAGGTTGTTATCAATGGCATCTAATCTGGAACACCCAATTCTAATGTTATTGATCTGAAGTGGAGATAAATATAAGGATATACTTACTTTTTCCATGTGACAAATCGGCATTTTTGTTTGTTTATATTGCACGAATCGATACACCATGTCAGTTTTATGTGTGGTTGGTTCAAGTATGACACATTTGCCAGTAGGCACTGTTTGCATGTAGATCTGTTTGTTCAAATATACTGAAAAAGTCAACAGTGTCTATGGGGTGTACTTATGATTTCACACAACTATAATTTGCCATTTTAAATTGTGTTCTAAGCTAAAGCAATCAATATCAATTAAAAAAAGCAGCCTGTTTAAAATGGATGTGAATGGGATGTGAAAATAGAAGATTCAAAATTTACCAAGTACATCTTTTTTCCAATTAGTGGTCCACATCTTGAGTTTGAACACATGTTGCAAAACAGTGTATCCACATAGTTTAAAGAAGAAAAAAATGTATATTTTTGTGGAATTCAGCTATTTTAAAAAAGAGATCACCTCATTATTAGTCTTCCTCCGTGGAAACCTTTCAGTCCCTGGGATGCACTTTCTTCTAGGCTATGCCTCGACAAATAGTCTCCAAGTGATGTTGTTGACATGATATGGTGTTGATTCCCAGATGTGAATTGCTGTTTCTGATCTATAGGCAACTAAACAATAATCACTTGCAGTCTTTATGCTTCTATACATAACAAGCTGTATACTTGGAAAAAAGGAATTGAATGTAATTTATCTCACAGCAGCTGATGGACTAGAATTCTTTTGGTAATTGACAAATATGATTGACACATTTCCAGTATTCAGGGTTAAAACAGTTAATCATCCACAGTTAACCACACTGACTGATACTAATAAATCTGTAACTACACTGAGAGAATGTGCCAAATCAATGCAGATCCTTTGATGTGAGGCAGGAATGACAGCTCTGCACTACCGCTCTGCCTATACTATAAACTTTAACCTGATTGTATATCTGTAATGTCTGCACATATAATGTCACCTTACTGCACACTACACACACTTGACTACTGAAACACACATGTGCAGCAGGCAACAACTTTGGAAATGATGCAATAACTACAGAGAGATGGCACAGTAATTTTTTGAGTGGTGAAATACAGGCACAAGAATGGCTGCCATCACATCATCCAGATGAATGATACACATTTTTGGTGGTGGTTGAAGTGGCTCTCCGTTATCAATGTAAAGCACTTTGAGCAGCTAGAAAAGCCCTGTATAAATGCAATTAATTGAGTTGCTCATATAGCAGGTCCTGTGTGGTTTATCTTATTCTTTTTCTTTATGCCTGAAAATGTTTTGGTGATGTCTGAGTGCCAGTATGGTATATACTGTAGGTTAGTGTGCCCATCCTTCACTTGGTAGTTCACCTTGCACTGTATGCTATTGGGATAGTTACTGACTTCCTATGACCCTAGATTTACAGTATATGGCACACCTTAATGGGAAAAAGATTTAAAACACTGATAAGTATCAAGTTGCTATTTTACTTGTTAGTATAGTTCACTCTGTTAAAATTCTTCATGAATTCTTCATAAAGTTCTTCATGAATGATCCTGGGAAGGACTCTGACCACCACCATAACATTACCATGCGTTGAGATAGTTTGGCGATGCATGGATGGATGTTTGTAATAATACTTGTGTATAACATAACTCATTTCTCATGAGTTTGCACGCAGTTTGTGTGAGGAACTTCCAGACTTGGGTGCGATTGCCGATCCTAATGTGATGTGGGAGACCTTCCATGACAAGACCCTGAAAGTTGCTGAGGGTTGTGTTAATGTTACCAGTGTTCCCAAGAAAAGGTGTTTCATCACGCAGGACACTCTGGATATCATTGAGAGGAGCTTCAGCACACGGCTTGATGTCAACTCTGGTCTGTACTGGGAACTAAGGACGGCTGCAAGGGCTCTGAGTGCAGATAAAGAGGCGTTTGTTAGTGGAATCTATGAGTAAGTGACACACCATCTATGGTCTAGTGACCCACATCCTGCTTACAGAGGAATCAAAGTATTACACACATCCGAATCTGTTACTCAGAGAGTCGCAGTCAGGGCTGGTGATGGAACGGACCTTACGGATGACACTGCAGTTGTGACCCGCTGGGCTGGCTACTTTGAGCAGCTGTTTAAAGGTGATCCTCTGGCTAGGATATTGGATATCTCCAGGTCCACAATTCTTGAGGCTGATCCTCCAATTAGCTGTGAACCACCCAATCTCATTGAGATGGCACAGGTAGTGGAAAGTGGAGGGGAGGAAAGGCTGCAGGGATCTGAGTTATCCAGGGTGAACTTCTTCAGGCTGGTGGTAAGGCTGTCCTCCTGGCATTGCAAGCAATCTTTGCTTCCATTTGAGAGATGGGCGTCATCCCAACTGACCTTTCCTGTCTGGAAAGGGAATGGTTGATCGCCTAGATTACGGCAACTACAGGAGGGATAACAATGCTCTCATTGCCCGGTAAGGTCCTTGCTAGGATCATCCTCAATAGGATCTGTGATCACTTGCTCAACTACCAACAACCGGAGCAGTCTGATTTTATGCCCAAGAAGTCTACAATTGACCGCATCCTGGCACTGAGGGGTCTCATGCAGCGTAAACGTGAATATTGGCAGAGGTTCTTTGCAGCCTTTGTCGCTTTTTGTAAAGCATTCAACTCAGTTCATCGAGCTGCCCTGTGGGACATCCTGAGACTTCGCATGATCCCCTCAGAGTTGCTGGATATCATGAGCGGCCTGTACACTGGTACTGTGAGTGCTGTGCAGAGTGGAGGCAAAACCTGTTTTTCCCAGTTGATTCTGGGGTTCATCATGTATGTGTTCTTGCTCCTACTCTGTTCAATGTTTTCATGGACTGGGTCAAATGTTGGTGTCCAGTGGTTATGGGTCATCTGTTGGTGACAAAAGTTTCACTGATTTTGACTTTCCTGATGATGTTGTGATCTTTGTGGAGTCAACGGAGTCCGGGGCTCTCGAGAGACTGAGTGAGAAGTTTGAGTGTCTGGCCTTACGAGTGTCCTGGGTAAAAACCAAGATCCAGGCCTTTAATGACCTCTTGGGCACAGCCATCAGTAGCGTGTCTGTCTGCGGAGAGAGTGTCGACCTTGTTGAGAGGTTTACTTACCTTCGCCAGCGACATTCATGTCTCTGGTGACTCTTCCTATGAAGTCAGTAGACAGACAAGGAGAGCATGAGGGGTCATGAGGTCGCTGGAAAGGAGTGTTTGGCACTCCCAGTCTCCTATGCAAAAGGACAAAGGTCCAAGTCTTTAGAGTCCTAGAGCTTCCTGTCTTGCTATATGGTTGTGACACATAGACACTATCCAGTGACCTGAGATGAAGACTGGACTCCTTTGGTACTGTGTCTCTTTGGACAATCCTTGGGTACCGTTGGTTTGACTTTGTGTCGAATGAGGCACATTGCCTGCATTGTGAGGGAGCGTCAGTTATGACAATACAGCCATGTGGCGTGATTCCCAGAGGGTGATCTGAATTGCAGGATCCTCATTGTTGGGGACCTGAGAGGCTGGACCAGGCCAAGGGGATGCCCTGGAAACATCTGGCTGCAACAGATAGATGGTTATGACTGGAGGGGTGGGACTGGACTGTGTCTGTCAGGGGGGGGCTGCCAACCAGGATCCTGAGCTGTTTTGTCATGTGGTGGGTGCAGCAATGCCCTGTACTAGTGCATGTTCCCCAACCTGACCTGACCTGACCTGATAACATAACTATGAAAGGTCATCTTTCTATTGACATTTTCTAGTGTTCACTCAGAAGAACTGATTGTGGACACAGGTTCTTCCAGTTGATCAGATCCCAGTTAGAAGATGTTGTCATGTGCTGACAGGCTCTTCTAACCAATATGAAAGCTACAAAACTGACAAAGAGGATTCAGGTATTTCCTGTCTGGACATCATGGGTTTCTCCAAAAATAATGTAATTTTTTTAAAATTTCTGTCACCATAAAAAATTAATATGAAATACATACTTTAAAAAACAAATTTCAAGACATGCTGAAATGATCAAAGACATTTATAAATTTGTAGTTGTGATGAATTTGGAGTTAATCTTCATTTACTAACATCACAGTTTTTTACTTTCATAATTTTTTTAAAATATATTTCCAAGCAGATGACATCTGAGTCATGAAGTGACATCATTCGCTCCTTGCTGAACACATCTGCACCAGACAGGTTAGCCCAGTGGATACGTGGATCTCCACTCTGATTAGTCCTATGGATTCTGGCAGCTCTGACCCTTTGACTGGTCCATAAATGTGGTCCTCAAGGGCTCTGGCTGCAGGTTTTCATCCCAAGAAGTTTCATGGCAGCAGTATGAGATTTACATTTATAAGAAATTAAGAAATTGTACTTTTTGCTGCAGCCCATTTTCCTATTAATATACCTTTTTTTTGTGGAGTTGGCTCCCTTTTTGTACCCAAATGAATGACGAGTGGATAAAATATGGAGGCAAGCAGAACTGAATGCTAAAAGGCATCTCCTTGAGTGCACCAACTTGTGTGGTTATTAGTAAAGTAAGCCTCAAATAACCAGAACATAAAAAAGCATATGATATTAAAAAGCAGAGAAAAAGAATTACTTTAGCCAGATTTAACACACACAAATGATCTGTAGCCTCATTCACTAAACATTTTGCAAACCAGTTTGTACATCTGGATTGTTATAAGAAAACATCAAAAATGGGAATTAATTAAAGTAAAACAAATTAGGAGAATACTCCACCCTAAAGTGATCTGTTTTTTAATGGATATTTAACTCCCATCATTAGCATCAATGGCCAAAATGAAAATATTTAATATCATGTAAAAATGTGTTTTTTTGAACAATTTTTTTTTACCCAGAATACTTGTGTATGGGATGTTGTGACTTTACAACTGGATACTTGATGAGGACTATGCAGCATAATAAGGATTTCACAATTTTTTTTTCATGGACATTTTGATATTATTTGCTAACCCTTGGGGACAAATAAAGCACATCTGTCTATCGTTTAGTGCGGGCCCTGTTGAAACCACTTGTGTCAGAAATTTTATGATCTATTTTCCACATTAAACTATGAAATTAAAAGTCTGTAACAAGACACAAAATCCATCACTTTAAAATTGAGTATTCCTTTAAAGAAGACATGAGTTGGCACAAAGACCAGATTTTGAAAACCTTGAAGGAGTTGGAGAAAATGTACCTCCTTGACTAGCCTAATAGAGTGTTGGATCTCTGCTCTTTTGATTAGCCCCATGTGTTACTAGACCTCAGTGGCTTTGATTGGCCCAATTTGTAACTGGAGCTCCTCCCCTCTGATTAGCCTAATGTGTTATTTGAGCTCCACCCCTCTGATTAGACTACTGAAACACACATGTGCAACAGGCAACAACTTTGGAAATAATACAATAACTACTGAGAGATGGCACAGTAATTTTTTGAGTGGTGGAATATTGGCACAAGAATGGCTTCCATCACATCATCCAGGTAAATGATAAACATTTTTGATGGTGGCTGAAGTGGCTCTCCATTATCAATGTAAAGCACATTGAGCAGCTAGAAAAGCCCTATATAAATGTAATTAATTAATTCTGAGTTGCTCATTTGTCAGGTCCTGTGTGGTTTATCTTATTCTTTTTCTTTATGCTTGAAAATGTTTTGGTAATGTCTGAGTGCCAGTATGGTATATACTGTAGGTTAGTGTGCCCATTCTTCACTTGGTATTTCACCTTGCACTGTATGCTGTTGGGATAGATACTGACTTCCTATGACCCTAAATTTACAGTATATGGTACACCTTAATGAGAAAAAGATTTAAAACACTGGTAAGTATCAAGTTGCTATTTTACCTGTTAGTACAGTTCATTTTGTTAAAATTAAAAGTTCTTCATGACCACTATCATAACATTACCATGCGTTGAGATGGTTTGGCAATGCATGGATTGATGTTTGTAATAATACTTGTGTATAACATAACTCATTTCTCATGAGTTTGCACGCAGTTTGTGTGAGGAACTTCCAGACTTGCTTGCAACTGCCGATCCTAATGTGACGTGGGAGACCTTCCGTGACAAGACCCTGAAAGTTGCTGAGGGTTGTGTTAATGTTACCAGTGTTCCCAAAAAAGGTGTTTCATCTCGCAGGACATTCTGGATATCATTGAGAAGAGTCACAGCGCACGGTTTAATGTCAACTCTGGTCTGTACTGGGAACTAAGAAGAATGGCTGCAAGGGCTCTGATAAAGATAAAGACGTTTGTTAGAGGAATCTATGAGTAAGTGACACACCTTCTATGGTCTAGTGACCCACATCCTGCTTACAGAGGAATCAAAGTATTATGCACATCCGAATCTGTTCCTCGGAGAGTCGCAGTCAGGGCTGGTGATGGAACAGTCCTTACGGATGACACTGCAGTTGTGACCCGCTGGGCTGGCTACTTTGAGCAGTTGTTTAAAGGTGATCCTCTGGCAGGTGTTATTTGAGCTCCACCCCATTGATTAGCTCAACTTGTTATTGGAGCTTCACCCCTCTGATTAGCCCAGTGTGTTATTGGAGCTCCGCCTCACTGATTAGCCCAAGGTGATATTTGAGCTCCACCCCTTTGATTTGCCCAATTTGTAACTGGAGCTCCGCCCCCTGATTAGCCTAATGTGTTATTGGAGCTTCACCCCTCTGATTAACCCAATGTGTTATTTGAGCTCCACCTCTCTGATTAGCCCAATGTGTTATTTGAGCTCCGCCCCTCTGATTAGCCCAACTTGTTATTGGAGCTTATCTCTCTGGTTAGCTCAGTGTGTTATTGGAGGTCCACCACACTGATTAGCCAATGAGATATTGAAGCTCTGCCTCCTTGAATTAGCCTGCTGTTTCCTTTGTTTAGCCATCAGTGACTTGTTTCAAGCTAAATAATGACAAGTATTTTTTACATGCACACAAATTGTTGTTTTTTTTTTGTTTTTTTTACAATTTTTGGACTTTAGGCACAATTCTGTGAAAATATTTTTTTCTCTGCATGTCTCTGCATTTTTTTTTATTAGTATACTTAATTTTTCATGAGTGAACTTGGTGACAGATTTGTTAGAGGTTGACTTTTTTCCCTCTTAAGCCCCTACTTAATGTTTTCACAGGACTTTTTTATGCCAATGCAGACAGGTTGGTCTTGTATTTCTGGTGCCTGACCTGTACAATACGCTGCAGTCACCTTTAATGTCTTAAAAGCCTCGTTTTACAAAATTTTTCCCTCTCTTTGGAGTTCTGCTCACTAATAGCATTTAGCAGGTCTAAGCTTTGGGTCCGCTACTACTCCACTGGTCTCTGTGATATCGGCCAACCATGAGGCTGCAGCTTGGTGCTTCACAGTTCACACCAGATAGGCCATTTTTGGGGATAGCTGGACCAGGAGTGGACACTGAATGGCATTAACTGGATACTGACCACTACATCGGGTCTTCCCACCTTGGTTGCATATTCTGGCAGTGCATTTTGTGACCCTGCATGTGCACACAGCAAGGCCTTTAGTGAAGTGCAGCTGCAAATTGCACCCTTGGCTTGTCTAATTTGCTCTCCTCTAATGAGGAGTTGCCACTTGCTGAGTTTGGTTATACAGATAGCAAAGAAGGGAGAAAATTACTTTAAAAGCCATCAATTAGAGAACTCGCTGTGTCCCACAGTTTTATTACTAATTGGCAATTACAAGCTTAAAGTGTAATTTTTCTACATAAATTAATGTGTTAGAAATACAGACTAGAATTGTACTGCACAGTGGAAAAAGTGCCCACTCATGCATGCGGAGGCTGAAGTTTTAAATGGGAATGGCCTTTCTGATGTGGAGAGGGGTGTGGGCTCACTACTCAATGAGCTGACAGTGCTGTCTTGTCGGGGGATTTCTAGGGAGATGTCCAGCTGATTACCTTAACACCATGTTTGTGTGTTTTGGAATGTCGACACATCCATCGTAGTGCTCATGTTAAGTTGTAGGGTGTTGGCTCATTGGCAGATTTTTTTCCTAGCAGCTGGGCACTGACAGGTCCTTCACGGATCCACCAAGCACTGAGCAGGTTTTGATAAACCTAGATCTGTATCCCTGGCTCATGGAGATCAACCATGGACCTCCTGCCATCAATCATAAATTGATGGATCTGATGTGCACCTTCATGCACTGGTGGGTATTGATTGATTTGTTTGAAATTTCTTCCTTAAATTCCCAGAGGATCCTCTTACTGTTTTTTGGTTTTTGATGGATCCATTGTGAACTATCGAGCAATGTGGGGTCATCAATAAAACCACCGTAGGGGTCTTCAAGCATGTGTGTGGTATTAATATAATTTATGGACTTCTTGCTCATGGAGGGGCATTAATATGGCGGGACATCCATTGATTTGCCATCAGTGTTGAGCTTGGTAGATGTACCAAGTTAGTGCTGATGAATGTTTTGGGGTACTGTAGATCTATTCATAGATCCACCATGGATCTTTTGCAGTAAGTCACACAATGAAATATCTGCAATCTTCAAACACTGGGTGAGCATTGATCAATGTATTTTGAATTTCTGACTTTCATTAGTATGGCCTCCTTGCTGTTGGGTGCACACCAGTTTGTCAGTCTTGAAGCAGTTGGTGGACCAACGTTGAATATATGTTTGGAGGTCTGGGGTCTTCTCACCTGATGATGTCACCTCAGTCTAAGGAAAAACTGGGAAATGATGGTGATGGAGTGGTAGCCCTGCCAGAGAGATACTGACTGTCTAGTTTAGTGGTTTACCTATCACTGGGAGGTACCAGTAGCAGATGGCTACTCATCTCCATGAAAGACACTGGCCAGACATTTTGATGCCTACTGTAATTATTAATCATTTTGAAGCCCGCAGGTTTCTGGTTTTGAAGGTTTGTAGACAAAGTTACGTTGTCATGTTGGAGTTAGGGTTTTGCTGCAGCTCTTTTTGATTTTTATCACTTCGGAAATGTTGTCATATTTTTATGTGCCCCCTGATGTCACTGCTAAGTGTCCGCCGAGGTTGGTGTCCCTTGTTATCTCTTCTTTTTGGCTAACTACTTATTTCTGATGTTCTGGTTGTGAACTTTGGCCTGGCTTTTTAGGATTAGATTTCTGGATTATGACCTAATTTTGTTTACTTTGCTGTAAACGTCCTTTATGATTATTCTTTATTTTGGTTATTGTTTGGATTTCTGTTAAATAAACTCTTTCAATGTTAAGAAAGTTTGTTTTGCTATTGCAAGCTCAAGGTTTCCCAGTTTTGCTTCCACCTCCCTCGTTATTTCCTTAGTTTTGGGCCTTTTTTGCCCCTTTATAGTCCACGTATGTCAGCGGTTCTCAAACTTTCGTATCCCGTGTGCCCCCCCCCCCCTTTTCTACCTGGAATAATTCTATTCTCCCTGCATAATATAAGATAGATGACAATAACCCATGATACAACTAACAAAGGTATGATACTCGTGTGGTGTCACGGTATTCTATCATTTTTACTTCCATAAGATTTGCATGTGTTTGGCTAACTTCGATGAAATATTTGCAATTTATTTTTTTAAAGGACTTTAATAACTGTTAAAATGCCTTGTGTGGTTCTTGGTAGTAATTCTAATCCCAAAAACAAAGAATAACTTATTTATTCTTATTTAATTATTTTTTATGTAAACGATTAAATATGTATTAATTTTTAAAAATCTCGTAAACGAGGAAACCGATGAAATCAATCTGCGCGAGACGAACGTATTTTCGTCTGACAAATATTATACCGCTGTTAGTTGTATTGTGAAAATAACCCAATATACAGTAATTTATTTAACTCAATTTGGCAATATTGGCTACACTGCCAATGTGGTGCAGTCGCGCCGTATTATCACCTGATCTACTGTTACCCGAATGTTCGCAACAGATACCGATACATCTCGAACTTTCTGAATTGAAAATATGTAACTATAAAAGCAGCAGCAGCGGCACCGCTCGTCATAGAAACAAACTTCAAATAGAAAAGGAGCTCAGAGTGTCTCTCGAATATCAAACCAAACCTGGACAGGTTGTGTACTTTAAAGCAAGCACATATTAGTCATTAGATCATTGCCTTAGAAATGTTTTATTTTAATTTTAGTTATAATGCATTCGTTGTGATTATATGCTTGCAAATTTAAATTTGAAATAAAAATGTAAAAAAAAAATTTTGATGTCTTGTTCATTTATTCGACTCCCCCCCAGCCCCACAGTTTGAGAACTGCTGACATAGGTTGTAACCTGCTTTGAATTTGGGGAAAGGCCGAGTTTTGCTATTTAAGAGCCTGAAGGTGATTTTGGATGCCCGGCCTCATTCGAGCCAGTTATGGTGGCATTTCTCAGCAGTTTAAAAATGTTTTTAACAGCATATTGAAGTTTTCTCTTTTAGAAGCTTTGACTGACTGACACAGTCATCTGCTGACCACCATGGCAATGGGCACAGCTAGCAGTGTTGGACTGGGTGTCATTGTCATGCTTAGTTATTAATTACTACGCTTTATTCCAATATCTGGAATTGGCGCGCTATTTCATTTTTGTGTATATGTTTGTGTTCTCTGTGTCTGCATGTCTACGCATGTTAAACCAGCAGAGGTGGCAAGCAGACACTCGCAGGCGAATGGGTGGTGTCTGTCGGCACATTCACAGCCTCGGCTCGCTCTCATTAACACCCTCGTCAGATCCTGACATTGCCGTCGAGACTGGGCCCGCACGATCTGCCTGCCATCACGTGTTAAATTAGTCCTGGGAGTGTGTGATCTAGCAGTGGAGGGAGCGAGTTGGCATTTGCCTTTCTGTTGAGAAGTTTATTTATATAGCAACTTTCTGTAAACCCCATCGCAAAGCTCCTCATGTTTTACAGGGTCATCTACTGTGTAGAGCTGTGTGGTATACCATTGCTAACAACAACATTTTTAAAAACGGTATGCTACTAACAGTTCAGTAATTTTGGCACCAGAAGTAAAGAGTAGGTTTAAAAGACCTTGTGCTCAGCACTTCTTCGACATGCTGGAAAATTTCAAAAAGGGAACCGTGGAGTGTGACAAGGCAATGTGTTTATGCAGTGCAGAAAGAATGCTCACGATCATACAATGCACCAAGATGGTAAGACACAGGGGGGGCGAGGTTGTCCGGTGTTATTTGGTGCCATCTCAGTACTGATACTGAGGCTTCCTAAGGCTGATATGAACACTGACGTCAAACTTTTAGCACCGATCCAACATTTCTCCCGTGTCATTTTAACTAGAGTGTGCACAGTCCAATGGTCCAGTTGTTGGAGCAGCTGCACTGCTAGTGGGAAATTGAATTTGAGCATCTGATGTTGTGAAGGTGACTGATTCTGTGCAGCAATTCTAAAAAAGTATTTCATTATTTTTATCATTTTCTAGGTATTGTGACTTCCCTTTATCTGTGTATTTCAATTGTAACACTTCTTTCAATAAACTCTCATCAGACATGCTGTGTCCAGCAGAGAGTTAGGGAAAGAGCTGCTAGATGTCTCTGCTCTTTGTCTTTTGGTTCACGGCCATGGTCTTCTCTTACTGGCTAACATGGGACTGAGACCTCCTACTCTTAGTTGTCTTTGAGAATTTTTTCAGCTCACCAGGGTAGCTTGATCTTTCCTCTGGTTTTGTAGACCGTTTGTCCAGCACCTTTCTGGAGGTCCTCATTGGTCTTAGATGTCGGGCTGTCTCCTGTGTGGTGTGATGTCTACTCTGACGTCATTCTGTCTGCTCTTACAAGTCAGTATGTTCCTGTTGTGGTTTTCTTGTTATTCCTGGTTTCAGTTTTCTTTTACTGAGCTTGTTTTCCCATTTCAGTGTTTTTAATAATTGCTGTTATTTTGATGTTTTCATATGCTATGTTTTGTTTTTGACTTGTTGTGTTATTATAGTATTGACTGCCCTCGGCCTGAGATACCTCAGCTTGTTGCTGAGCCATTAGTTCTTCTTTGTGTTGTTTGGCTTCCCTTTCACAGATTCCTTTTTGAAATTGTGTAAGTACTCTTTTGGTTTTTGAATACTTTTTCTCCGCCCTTCAGTTATGATTTTTGTAGTTTAGCTTGGATTCTAAACTACAGGCGGAGTTGTGGCTCTGAGGCTAGGGATCTGCACTGGTAATTGGAAGGTTGCCGGTTCAAATCCAACTAAATGCTAGAAGTGACTCTGCTCTGTTGGGCCTTTGATCAAGGCCCTTAACCTGCAATTGCTCCATCCTGGGTATGACTTTAATCTGCATCCAGCCCTGCGTGTAGGCCCTCCAACCTGCAGGGAAAAACCTGTTGGTTGGTGGTAGAATTGGCACTCCAGCCAGCATAAAATAAACCTCACACTGGTTCCACTCCATCTGAACTAGTGTGGTGCTGAGGTATCACCCGTTGCATGGCTGCTCTCGAGTCCTAATCTGGGATCCTCAGCTGGTTTGTCATGTGGTGAGTGCGGCAATGCACTGTATCAGTGGATGTTCCTAACCTCTCTCTCTCTCTCTCTCTAGGGTTCTGTTCACTTTTGGGGGCTGCAACATTTTGTACCACTTCTGAAATCGAATTCTGAACACTTTTTGAATTAAGTAGAGACCCTACTTTGTTGTCTAGGCTGGAGGTTTTATGGTTCCCCCTCTCTCATTTGGGATTTATAGGCCATGGCTTTTTTGAGAATGTAGGCCACAAGCCTAAATTTGAGATTCAGGGCAGGCCTGCTTAGGATTTTCAGGCCTGTTTTGTGGGTTTCAAGTCTTTGTCTGATGTATTGTGGGCCTAAACTCACAACACATCCTGCTTTTTGAGTGTCACAAAATGTTTTCTTCTTCTCTGCTCTTTCATGCAACTCTCTGTCTCCATAAGCCCCTCTCTGTGCTCCTGGTAGACTATGATTAGGTTGCCTCTGCTATCCATGTAATATAACCAATGGAATGATCTGGAATTCTAATGGTGGCAGAAACAGGTTTGTATTAACATTTCAGTATGTTTCTAGAGCAGGGGTCCCCAACTCCAGTCCTGGAGGGCCCCAGTGGCTGCAGGTTTTCATTCTAACCCCTTTCTTAATTAGTGCACTGTTTTTGCTGCTAATTAACTTCTTTTGAATCAATTTCAATTGACTTGTTTTTTTTATGATTTTTTCCTCTGAATTGCTTCATTTCTTTCCTTAAACAGAAATGAAATGTGAAGTGAGTGAGCCAACTAAGACCAACTAAGTCAGGGCCTCAAACACCCACCAATTTCACGCCAACCAGTTGCTTAATTAGGTGCAGATTCTTGTTGTTAATTAAACCCTTTCTTTAATTCCATGGCTTGTTGCTGCTCTTATTATGCAAAGGCATACATTTCTGAAATTGTTGATTTTCTTTTTTCTAAGAGCACTGCTAAAATGTTTTGGGGACCTAAGCAGATAAGCATTCCTGAGACTTTCACCTTTGTTTATTTTCAGATATTGTATGATGGACACACTTTGTTGGTCGTGTTTTGGCTCATTTTGTATATCACTACTGTTTCGCTGCTAAGTAAGAAAAAAGAAACAATTAAGGGACCTGAGTCTTCAAGAGCAAGTCAATTAAAATTAATTCAAATGAAGTTAATTAGCAGCAAAAACAGGTCACTAATTAAGAAAAAGGGTTAGAATGAAAACCTGCAGCCACTGGGGTCCTCCAGGACTGGAGTTGGGGACCCCTGTTCTAGAGCATTCAGTATGTGGTTAGTGGGTAAGGATTTAGGATTTTCGTTGTTGCCAATTACATTTCTGCAAATATTTTGTAGTTTTATTTCTTTTTTGTATATATTATTATTTTGGTGTATTATCAGATTGCTACAGTTATATTGTAGTTGGTAATGCATTGGTACCACATGGCTGCGAGAAATGCAACACATAATCTCACTGTGCTGGCAGTGCTTAAGATGGCAGTGGCAAGTTCTGATGTCCAAGGTTATTGTATTCACGTTTGAAAACTGTTGTTGAGTTTAGTATGTTTAAAATCATTCAATGTAGTTTGGTTCTCGTGATACTTCGACTGTGATCTGTGCTTCGTGTTTTGATATTTTTGCCTTGTTACCATTTTGGCTTTGATCAGTGGTCACGTCTGACTTGAAGGTGCATAAGATCTTGAGTAAGTGGGGGTTAATCCAATTGTTGGGTTATGGGGAGCGTCACAACACGAGAGCCAACCCTTGATGGGGTAACAACCTGTCAAACACTCACAGCCACACACTTGGCCAGTTTAGCATCATCAATTAAATCTCCATGCATTTGGATTGTGTGAGGAGACCCACACAGACACATAGGGTGATGTGCAAACTCTCTGAAGAATATACACGCTTCAAGAGTTCTTCCTATTGTGCACCATGGAACCCCCTCCGGAGAGCAGTGGCAATTATTTTTGGCAATGCATTTGAAAAAGATTGCTCAGTGTCACCGTGGGTAGCATTGCTGCCTCACAGATCCCGCATCGAAAGCTGCAATCCAACACCCCATTAAGTGTTTGAAAAGACCTACATATCTTAAACATTTGCGTATTCAGATGGCCGTCTCCAAAAGTTTCTGCCAGGCTTTTCCTTTCTTCTCCAGGATATCACCATCTTCTGATTAGCTTAGGAATTTTATAGCTGCAAGTTAAATAGTAACAAAATTCCTTAAAGAGTAGAGTGGAGAAAATGGCTGATTCCGGGAACAGGAGCTTTAACTGGCGCCCTTTAGAGGGCATCGCCCCAGCTGCTTAACCGTTTTGGTCAACTCGCCCCCAGCAGTGGGTTAATCAACAAGTGGCAGACAGCCTGCTTCAATAGTATTGTGCCGGGCGCCCAGCCAGCAGTGGCATCAATGTCAGTAGCTAACTATTGACCAGGCGTATTGATTAGGACGGGAGTCGAGCTGCCGCCTGCAGTGCTGTCATTTTTTTTTCCCCTGTCTTTTTAGGGTCACTAACAGATCTTTCTGCCTGTCAGGGAACAGCCATGAGAAAGGGCATCTCCTGCAGATAAGTAGGGTTTGATCTGAGCTGCCTGGCGCTCACATTTACTCTTCACTGCTCTGCCTCTGCCCCTGCCCCACATCTTCATTATGTAGCTCCTCACTCTTATGTAGTGAGCACCACCCCCAGGCATGTATTGTGATAAATGACCCGATTTTACAGGCAGATGCGAGTCAGAGGTTGGCGTTGAACTGGCATCCTTATGGCATGCAGGCCACACTGCCTAACCTCCTTTGCATTTTTGCTCTATCCACATTGGATAGGATGGCAGACCAGTTTGCTCTTTGTGTAGCTCCCCACTAGTCTGTGAGCTCCTCTTGACTTTGTTTAGTTTATATAGCGCCTTCAATGATGACCATTGTCCTTGTGTACTTTAGAATTCCAAGGAAAAAATACAACAGTTTACAGAGCTATGAGGAAAATTTGAACCTTTTCTGTTTAAATTGATGGAGATTAAGAGGGGACGTGATTGAAGTGTTTTAAATTATGACGGGAATTCATACAGTGGATTGAGACTGTTACTTTAAAATGAGTTCAACCAGAGCACAGGAAAACATTTGGAAGCTTGTGAAGTGCAGATTTCGTACACGTTAGAAAGTTTTTCTTCACGCAAATAACCGTAGACACATGGAACCAATTAGCAAGTATTGTGTTGGAGAGCAGAACTTTAGGGGGCTTCCAATCTCAACTTGATGTTACTCCAGACAGTCTAGATGAAGAGGATGGACAGGCATGTTAGGCTGAATGGCCTCCACTCATCACAATTGGTCTTACAGATGCATGATCTGCTCAGATTAGCACATTTAACTCAAGCGTTGGGTTTGAACAAGTATCATTGTGAGCTACAGTACAAATCTTTAGCCCCCTGTTCCACACTACCCATAGATTTAGGGTCTGTGCTCTGATTGTGTTGGGATTCCTCTAGTAGGAAGGCAGTGAGGTAACCTCAAAAATGTTTATATACTGTAGCTCCCCACAGGTCTTACAAACAAGTTAAGAGACACCTTTTGGCCAGCCACTCACCCTGGTGCAAAGTGGAATGGCTGATCAATGAACTTGTATGCATCCATTTATTTTTTTTTTTAATGGACCCTTTATATATATATATATATATATATATATATATATATTACTCCCTGCACTTTTAATGTATCTTTTAGGCATCTGCTCGGCTCGGGTGCAGTGGGCTTCATGGCCTGTAGGGGCAGCCAAGAGTCCCAGACCTGCCCTTTAACCAGAGGATAAGGCATGGCCACACAGTGGAAAGCACACAGCTTGTGATGCAGACGAGCGGCCCGGGGCACTTTGTTAACTAATTACAGAAATCCGGCGCCTTGATCTCTGCGTCGTTTGATGTTGATAAGCCGGCACACTTGTCAACAAGTGCGTATTTAATTAGTGTTGATTGTTGTTAACGTGTTCGATTGTTATTAATTAACATGGGGTGGGGCCTCTGCTGGGATCGCAAGCCCGCAGCACAGTCTCCTTAAAGCTGTGTGTGTGTGTGTGTGTGTGTGCGTGTGCGTGTGCGTGCGCGTGCGTGCGTGCGTGCGTGCGTGTGTGTGTGCGTGTGCGTGTGTGTGTGTGTGTGTGTGTGTGTGAGAGAGAGAGAGAGAGAGAGAGAGAGAGAGAGAGAGAGAGAGAGTGAGTGAGTGAGTGTGTGTGTGAGATAACTTGTGAGAGGACTTTATGAAAGGTCATTGTCAGGGTTAAAGGTCGGCTCTAAGAACTGAGAGGAGCTACACGACACCTGCCCATTTTAAGGTTAGTGATGATGGAGTAACAATTGTCACATTCTCATGTGCTCATGCTGGGAGCTCATTGCTTGAAAGACATTTGATGACACTTGTATAGGTATGTTTAAAATAGCTTGGCCTGTCTAAGGTTTGTGATGACCAGCCAGATGCTTTACTTAATTTAGGGGTGACTGATAATGATACTTCTCAGGTATGGTGATAATGATACATTTCTGCAGACAAGAGGAAAGTAGGTGGAGGTGACTCCAGTGGGATCCAATATAGTCTAGCTGCAGACCTCCAGATCTCCCCCAGTTACACTATGGTTAAGATAAGGGTTGTGGAAGGGTGGTCTGACTCAAATAATGATGACTGTCCATTAACTCAACTCCAGGTACTTGGAAATCCAGGGTGGAAGTTCTGGGCTGCAGGGATACCTGACTCAAGAAAGATGGCTGTTGTGCTAAATGATGAAATCAGCGACTTCTACTCTTAAACTGGAAGTCTATTGATTTTAGAAACTTTATACAATCAGTTTATTATATGGGCAGTGTGTCCTGCTGGCTTGTGTACTGGACTGTAAACCACAAGGGTGCCCAGCGTGTGACCGTGAGCAAATCACTTAGCCTGCCAGCTCTGTAAGTGCGCCAGTGCTTTGATTTCCAAATCAACTTAAAGGAGTGTGTCATTGTTTTGTTGTGTTAGGGTCCTTTATACTCTTTATTATGTAGACCTAGCAAGATGTCTCAGATCCTATACTCTTGTCACAGTGGCACAGTGGACTGCTGTTGTAATTAAGCATTTCCATCTTTCTTTAACATCTTTAACATCAGGCAAAATAGATGGAGTAAAAAAACAGGCAGGAGAAACATTATCTATTGTAGGTAATATACCCAAACAACGTACAAATGTGAAGGATCCCAAATCGTACCATCTGATAGTGCTAGATGTGCAGTTTCAGGTGACACTTAAGCTTGTAGTCACACTCGATTCTCTTCAGGTCATCATCTTCATAGTGTCAATATGACCACCAAGAGCGAGTCGGTCTTCTCAAGATGGAAAAATGGAAAGACAAGAGAGGCAGGGAGACTAAATTTATACCCCTTCATACCACACATTATTGGCCAGTTGTTCTGTTTCAGCCTGGGTTCATCTTCTGGTTAGAGTTTTAATGCCTTTTTTAGTTTTTTTTTTTTTTTTTTTTTGTTCATTTTTGATTGGTTAAGGTTATTATTGTTGGTCCTTCAGCTTCTATGCTCCATGCGTGTTGTGGGTGAACACCAGTGTTGTGCATGAACTAGTTCAAAAGAGCGCGCTCATATTTCTAAGAACGGTGAACTTAATGTAATGTATTTGCAAGAGAAGAACTTGAACATGAGCTAGTTCAGTTTTATTTGACATTCTGGATCTGGTTTAGGTCTAGATTAAATGTTTTGCCTTACTGTAGGGGTGGAGCCGAATCCGAATATGGTATTCGGATAGGCACAAGTAATTGATTTTTACGAATATTTATTCTGTACGAATTTTTTGCCATTTATTTGTATTCGGGAAAAAATAACATAAAATCAAATAGGCATTGCCTGTGTCTGCCTGCTTGTGCTTAAACTGCACGACCGTTGATACGAGTATGCAGTGAAGCTCCGCTTTTGCTTGTTGGAAAACATTGTACTTCGCGAGGCCACTTTATATTTTTCCCCATTGGACATGTGATATGTGACGTGAATTGTGATTGGCAGAGTAATAGGTTAGTTCCGCGGTTCTCAAACTGTGGGGCGTGCCCCCCGGGGGGGCGCTGAAGCTGTACAAGTGGGGCGTCGAATAAATGAACAAGACATCAAAATACATTTTTTACATTTTTATTTCAAATTTAAATTTGCAAGCATATAATCACAACACATGCATTATAACTAAAATTAAAATAAAAAATTTCTAAGGCATAGATCTAATGACTAATATGTGCCTGCTTTAAAGTACACAGCCTGTCCAGGTTTGGTTTGATATTCGGGATAGATACTCTTAGCTCCTTTTCTATTTGAAGTTTGTTTCTATGACGAGCGGCGCCACTGCTGCTGCTTTTATAGTCGCGTATTTTCAATCCAGAAAGTTCGAGACGTATCGGTATCTGTCGCGAACATTCGGGTAACAATAGATCAGGTGATAATGCGGCACGACTGCACCATATTGGCAGCGTAGCCAATATTGCCAAATATTGGTTATTAATATTTATATGGGTATAATATTTGTCGGACGAAAATACGTTCGTCTCGCGCAGATTGACTTCATCGGTGTACTCGTTTACGAGATTTTTAAAAATTAAAGCATATTTAATCGTTTCTTTACATAAAAAAAAAATAAATAAGAATAAATAATTTATTCTTTGTTTTTGGGATTAGAATTACTACCAAAACCCACACAAGGCATTTTAACAGTTATTAAAGCACTGTAAAAAAAATAAATTGCAAATACAGTAATCCCTCGCTATATCGCGCTTCGACTTTCGCGGCTTCACTCTGTCGCGGATTTTAAATGTAAGCATATCTAAATATATATCACGGATTTTTCGCTGGTTCGCGGCTTTCTGCGGACAATGGGTCTTTTAATTTATGGTACATGCTTCCTCAGTTTGTTTGCCCAGTTGATTTCATACAAGGGACGCTATTGGCAGATGGCTTAGAAGCTACCCAATCAGAGCATGTATTACATATTAAATAAAACTCCTCAATGATATACGATATGTTTGCCGTGCGGTGCTTGATTGTTTGCTTGTCTCTGCCTCTATCTCACCCTCTCTGACATTCTCTGCGCCTGACGGAGGGGTTGTGAGCAGAGGTGCTGTTTGGACAGAAGCTGTTTGCCTAGTGAATACGGAGGCACCTCTAAGAAATGCCGCTTTATCGCGGTGCTTCCAAAAGCACACTTATTGATTTTTTGATTGTTTGCTTTAATCTCTCTCTCTCTCTCTCTCTCTCTGACGTTCTCTGCGCTTGACGGAGGAGATGTGAGCAGAGGGGCTGTTTGCACAGAAGCTGTTTACTTAGAAGATACTGACGCTCCTCTAAAAAATGCCGTGGCAAACTTAAAAGCACACGTATTGATTTTTTGATTGTTTGCTTTAATCTCGCTCTCTCTCTCTCTCTCTGACGTTCTCTGCGCTTGACGGAGGAGATTTTGAGCAGAGGGGCTGTTTGCACACAGGCTGTTTACTTAGAAGATACTGACGCTCCTCTAAAAAATGCCGGCAAACTTAAAAGCACACGTATTGATTTTTTGATTGTTTGCTTTTCTTTGCGAGCTCTCTCTCTCTCTCTCTGAAATTCTCTGCTCCTGAAGAGAAGAAGATATATTTGCATTCTTTTAATTGTGAGAAAGAATTGCCATCTCTGTCTTGTCATGGAGCACAGTTTAAACTTTTGACTAAAGGGTGTTATTTCATGTCTAGAGGGCTCTAATAATGTTAACAGTGTGGGAGACTTTCTAAGGGCTTAAAATATATAAAAATAACTATACAAACATATGGTTTCTACTTCGCGGATTTTCACCTATCGCGGGGGGGTCTGGAACGCAACCCCCGCGATCGAGGAGGGATTACTGTATTTCATCGAACTTAGCCGAACACATACATATCTTATGGAAGTAAAAATGATAGGATACCGCGACGCCGCACGAGTATCATACCTTTGTTAGTTGTATCATGGGTTATTCTCATCTATCTTATATTATGCAGGGGGCGCAGAATTATTCCAGGTAGAAAAGGGGGGGTTAGCGCGGAATACAAAAGTTTGAGAACCGCTGGGTTAGTTCACCTACACGCTGGTTTCACAGTCACCATTTGTGTCACACAGTTGGAAACAGAAAGGTAGTTTATATGTATACTTGCATCTATTTAATTTCTATTAGCATATATGGTTATACATGTTTGTTGCTGGGTTTAACTCAATTAAGTGTATTTAAATAAAAAAATGTCTTCATAATTATTGTATTTTATTCAAGAACACTGTAATAACCTAATATAAAGCATGCAAAATTGAAAAAAGTAAATTTATGGGTCATTTATTCTCACTCCTTAAAAAAATACAAAATGAACTAGTTCAAAATTGAAATGGTGAACTATGAACGTGAATTCATTCATGTAATCTGGGTCAACTGAACTTAGAGCTAGTTCTTGTGAGGTATGAACTTGCACAACACTGCCTAGCACTGTCAAGGGACTGCCATCAGCCCTATAAATAAAGCCTGGAAAAACAAGCAGTCCCTTATGGCAGTGGTTCTCAACCTGTGGGGCGGGCCCCCCTAGTGAGGAGCAAAGTAACAAAAAGGGGGGCGCAAAGATGTGAAAAAAAGAAAACAAGAGTCAAAAATATGAAAAAAACATCTGTTGAAACCAAAACAAATTTAACTTAAACTACATTCTGATACTAGAACAATAAATATAGAGTTAGATAAATGTCGATAAAAGTTAAGTACGTATAATAAAATATGCATCTACATTTCAACAAAAATGTTAGGGGGGTGTGATTAAAACTGTTATGAAAACTTGGGTCGCAAATACTTAAAGGTTGAGAAACGCTGCCTTATGGCTCATTGAATGCGCTTGGTTGTGTGGTGAGTGCTGCTGATTATTGTCATTGTGCTTTACTGGAATTTCAACCCTTTCTCGGTTTTTAACCTCTCTTCTGAATTTGTGTTTTTGGGACTTGTTTGCCCTGGATTACTTCATTTTTCCTTTTGTGCTCTTTAGAGCTTCTTTGTTAAAGAGCATTTTTTCGATCCATAAATCTATTTACTTGTATAGATTCTTTGTTTCCCCTGTGTTAAGAGCCAAAGGTTGATAGTTCCATCCTCTTTTGAGGGTTTATGCTACTGTACTTAGGGCATTTATGCCAACTTCATGACACCAACAGAGTGGCCCTCCTGATTTAATGACCAATCCTAAACATTCACCACCCAGAAGTTGATGTCCTCATTCATAGCACGTCTTGTTTTACCAAGACTCCGTCCCATTCCATCCAACTAGAATGTCTTGTCATCTCACACTGGCTTAACAGTTTATGGTCGAAAGGAAGGGATGGTTCTTACAATGCCCTGCGCAGTTATAACAAAGAAGCCTTGCCAAACCAGTCACCAGTGGATATCAACCCCCAAGGTCTCCAACCCCCCTACATCTCCATAGCTGCACTTAACAAACAGGTTCTTACTAGTGATAGCATTTCTAAAACTTTGAGGAATTGACAGTGACTTTTTTTAAAGAAAGTAGTTTCATTATTTAAGTCAATAATTAATTCTTACAAACTATCAAAATATTAAATATTAATCTACATCACAGTCACTATATCTCAAAGGATGCTACATTGTTCAAAGACTGTCACAGGTGGTGTGTGTCCAGAGGCAAGAGAAACAAGAAAAAAGAAAACAGGCTAAATTAATGTTCAATGGTCAAGCATGAAATTGGAGGTCCAGAAAAGATAAATGAAAACTCACAAAACCCAGTTGGTTCCTGTGATTAGTTAGCCTTGTATCCAAATCTTAACTTGAGATTCTTAGCCCCATCAAACCTGAATATGTGATGTCACAAATCATCACTTGACCAGCAAGGCCCATGGCCCCATAATGAAAAAACAATACAAAATGGCTTCAGTCGTGACAGGTTTCCAACACAGATTGACGATGCGATAACATCATCAGCATAATGTACTGCACAAATAATGAGCATCATAACAATAATTTCTACAAAATAGGAAGGTAAAATTATAGCTTAGTAGGCTGTGACCAGCATTTGACAGGCTGCTGAGGCCTTGCATATTTGTAAAATGCTATCTTGTTTTGCTTTGTTAGAGGAAAAACTCATCAGTTTTCTGACTGCTGTGTTTTTGCAGCGTATCAACAGTTATGAAAATGTGGCCCTCAGTGCCGTGAAGCCCTTTCGTCTGAATGTGCCTCTGAAGTTCTTTTTGATATTTTGTGTGGATTTAGTGGGTGGTCATTGACCAAATAGCCGGTAACACAACACCAAGTCTAAGCGAAGGTTTCCTAGTTAAACTGCTAAGATGTGTCCAGATGCTCTGTCTCACTTAGCAGAACATTTTGGTCAGGACAGTCATCTCTTTGCTGTCTCTTACACTTGAGTGAGGGGTTTGAGGTCTTCTTCACAGAGAGACCCTGTCTTAGTTGGAGAGTCTTTGGCACATCTGACTCGGCAGGCTAATGGCTCTGATATAACTGTGTTAGTCAGTCCGTCCACGGATTCCCATGGTATACCAATCCAAAGGTGAATCTCCCACTGGCGTCCATCTAAACTTCAGGGTGTAATGAGACCTGACCAGCTTGTACAAAGTCTGAGTTTTAGCAAGAGGAAATGGGAAGAGAACTTGTCCATTCTGCAAGTTGGAACCAAAGCACTGGCTTTGAAATGGTAGAAGCTCATGCTTCCTTCATGGCTTGCCTCCCCAGACACCCGTAGAGCCTTCTAGGTTTGTCACCTTCACCAGATTTTTCCTAAACGTTGCAATAGCTGGTGGTAATCAGCCATGCCTGAAAGCAACACTCGGTTCTTGTTTGCACTGAAAGGAATGGAATGGTTGCCCATTTTAATTACTGTCAACGACACCCTGCCACTTAAATGAGAGAGTGATGGCAAACACAAAGTGGTCATTCCCTGAAATAGCAAAACTGGTCTCATTTGTCACCTGAAGATCCAGTCTAAAACCCTCTGTGCTTTTGACTTCTAAGTTCTCCCATTTTCTCCCATTATAACCTTCACAGTCCTGCCATCATCACACTTGATCATTCAGTCATAGCAAAATTTGCCGTCCATTATCAAGACAGGTTAGACAGACCAGCTTCTGTCTTCTGCATTGCAGGGGTGAGTGTAGATTCCCTGTGTGTCATGTTTTACTCACCTTGATTTGTGATTATGGTTATTTATTTTTTTCTCTTTTTTTTTTATAGTTTCCACTATGGGGATGCCAATCATACACTAGTGAAATGATCCAGTGTGACTGCTATGTAATTGTCATGTGCACAAGGATGAGGTCATCTTTTTTGGATTATTCATAAAAGTTAGATACAATCGTGTTCAACAGTATGAGACGTACTTTGCATTTGAGCCTAATTTGGTTTCTTTCTTTTTCTTTGTCCATTAGGGGTTAGTTTACATAGGCAGGTACTTGCATTTGTGCAGGGGCTGTCAGTGAAGCAGATCCTTACAGGCTCATCTTATGGCTACTTGATTTTCAGGTTAGTGCGATGTTAAATATTTTGATTTTTCCAGGCCTACTGTTGTGATTCTGGCACAATAAATGGCTAAGAAGTTCAAAAAGAACCACAAACAAACACCAGAATCCTTTATGGCCTGCCCTGATATAGGTCCCACCACAGGCAAGCTTGACCCTAAGCATCTTGGCCCTGCAAAAAGAAGGTCAGGGCACAAAGTTCAAAAACTGTCCATGGAAAGTATATAAAAAAATCTTACTAAGGAGAGAAACTGTAGAAACTCTGGCTGTAAGATTATCCCAAGCAAAGAATCTTTAATAAAAGAAGAATGTATTTAAAAACTAAAAAGAGAGCGTTCAAATATTCAAAAGTTTAAAAAAAAATCGTTGCCTAAAAGTCAATCTGAAGTAGACAACTCCATATCAAGATCAAAAGAGCACAAATTCAAGAATTATACAAAAATCAGGATTTACAGATAATTCATTCAAGAACAACAATCAAACTCTGAACCGCCGAGGGTCCCTTACAAGCCACGAAAATACAAGGACATCAGAGAACACTTCCTACACGTCTTCTTATATAATACGCTACCGTGGCTGTTCGTTTGTCTGTCCAGGATTTTAAATCACCTGTAGCTCGCAAACCGTTTGACCTGAAATTTTGTACACATATACTGTGTGACGTCTAGCATACGCTTTCGGGGTGATGATTGACCTCCAAGATCAAAGGTCAATCCAGGAAGGTCAAGGTCAAAAATCAAATAACATGTAACCTGAAATTTGGTACACATCTACTACGCTGAAACTCTGCACTACAGCTTTATTTTAAAAGTGAAGAGTTTTGGAATTATAATTCATTTTATTTTTATTTTATTTTATTGTAGAACCAACTCTTGGCAGTGGGTAGCAGGACGGCTGTGTGGCATATGTGTACAGGCGCCATTCTCATCCCTGCTACCTTCGCCGTCACTTCCCCTACCTCTTCATATCTTAAATCATTCTTGAGGCAGATTGAACACTGAAGTGCCAGCTTAAGTGAAAAACTAAAGAAAACATACTAAGTAATTGCAACACAAACACTGACTTAATCACTTTTAACATGAAAAGATGCTGACAAAAGAAGACCGAACAATGAAATTCGGTAGAGCTGAACCACACTGTGATGTCCAGTAACCCTGATCAAATCGAGCAGATCTGTGAGACTTTTGTTGCCTCATCACATAGTTTGTGTCCATAAGCCATTGAACTAATCTTTCTTCAAATTCTACCCATCTATCCATTTTCAGACTGGTTTAATCTGGGTTGGGATTACAGTTACCATACCTTGCCCAGGAGTGCCAACTGTGGATAAGGTGCCAGTTTATCACAGAAGCCCCTCCTTACCCCCACCCAGGCCATGAGCCTAGACGACTTGTTTGGGATTTACACCAAAAATAAAAACTGCCTAGCTATGACATGTTCAAACAGTGTGTGTCCCATTTTTTAGACTAATGTGCCCCATCAGATTCATAGTTAGTGGGGCACCGCAGCTGCAGAGTTGGCACTAACCTTCAGTGTGATGATTTACTAATCTTAGTTGATATTGGTGGTGTTTACCCACAGCCATTTGGGTGCCAGTCATGGCTCCTAGCTCCGAGCTCCAATGTGTTAAGATGGAGCTCGTCTCGGTGCTCTCACACAGTGATGCAGTTAGGTGGCACATTGAGAGTTCAGACTAAAACAGCTGCGGTCTAAGATCTTGAATTGGAGTGAGAGATCACTGAATTATTTCGCAATGCAACCATCCCACCATTCTAACACCGACAATGCCACGTTAGGCAGTTAGTTAACTATTGTGACTTTGAGCATAGCATCAGTAGGGTGAAAACTCAAGGATTCTGTTAAATGCACACCAGCATGCTGCCCTCCATTATATCAGAGTCTCCACTCGTGCAAAACGAAGCAGTCAGCACAAACTTTCCACCATTCAGTTTCACTTCCTCCCAGATAGGACACCAGTTTTTCTATCCATTCACTTACTGAGCCCACTTTTTTCAGTTTTTTTGGTTGGTTGGGGCTGGTACTTTATCTCAAGTGTTAGAAAGTACTAGGAGTAAGGGACATTTTAGGCTCTTTAAATGTTCCAGGGTCCCTTTGTGTTAGCAGAAGAGATTCTACATAAGAACGGCAAGAAGCAAACTGATCACAGCATCGATAGGTGCAGAGGGCCGACCCCAGGATTATAATTAGAATGGCATACTCTTCTCTAAAGCATTGTTGTTTATACACTGGGGTTCATCTAGGTTTGGTTCCTGCCCTTCACCTTGTACCGCTCGTGTAGGCACTGCCTCCCCTACCACTGAACTGGGTTTAAATGAGGCAGATGCCTCACGTCTGGTATTTCTCGACACTTCTATTAAATGTCTTAAATGTTCCTTTGACTTTTTGGTGGTGTTTAGCTTTCCAGTTATGGTGCTCAGGTGAAGTCATATGGCACAGGCACTGGACATGGCTTCTCTTCCACCAGTTTGAAATTTGGCTTTATTTTATATAACTAACACCACACAAAGTGAAAGATGTGACCTGAACGCCACACTTAGAGTGATTTGTGAGGTTATGTTACAGCCAGGATTTATGGCCTTTTCTGTTTTATTGTTATTTTTGTTCAGTTTGAATTATTATTTTTCATATTTTTATGTCATTTCTGTTAGTTTTTTTTTTTTTATCCTAAATGTGACTCTATTCTTTTTACATGTGGGTGGCACCCCAGAAGGCGGGCCCACCCTGACATCACTAGTGTTGGTTCCTCCCTCTGGCTTTACATTCAGTCAGAGAGAGGAGCCCAGCAGTAGACCACTGATTTTGTTGTAGGCATTTTTTTACAATTTCATTTGTTCTCCTCAGGTGTATTATATCTTCGCTTTCATAAAGATTCCTGTTTGGCTTGTCTCTACAAGCCAGAGTTTGACGGTTTTCTTTCCCCTTGTAAGACATTTTTCATATGTTTTGGGACTTTCGTTACAAAGCCAGCTTCAAGTTTTGGGTCTGCATAGGCCAAAGCCTGCAGGTAGAATTTGGGGACTGGCTACCTAAAGGTGAGACTACGTCAAGACAGACCAGTGAAGGCCCAGGCCTGCCTTGTGGCTTATTTTAGATTCCTCTTTTTCTAAGTCTGTACTCTGTACTCCATGTACAACAGCTGCAGAGAGAAAACCACAGGCCATTGAGGAGTCCTGATTGGCTGATAAAAAGTCCAGCGTTAGTCTACAACTTTTATAAGGTCATTATTGACATGTGTATGGAGTTCTTACCGAATTCCATGAGCTAATCAACATGAGACACGTTGCCACTCTCTTATGGTATATTTGTTAGTACAACGATCTTACCTGAACAATCTCCTGAATGTAGTTTACTCACAATCTACTACAGCCATCTATCCACACATTACCTGAACCCGCTTATCTATTACTGGTGGTCTCTGAAAGCATTTTGACACGTCCACCTAATGCTCCAGAATGTGACCTTCCAGCGCTATTATAGATGACATGTTGTATTTGCATTTTGAAGTTGCTAATCAAGTGCCTCCCAGGATTGGAGGACGTGTCCTCCTCTGACAGACTCTGAATTAAAACTGTTCAGAGGAGACTGTGAGGGACCTAATCCAGGTCTGATAAACCCACCAAGACATTGGTTAAGTAGATTCAGTAGAATTATTTCAGATTTAGGGTGGAGCACATACTCTAGGATCTCAGTAGAAATTAAGGGGAAATGCACTTCTGACTGAAGCCAGGTAGGACCTCTTTACTTAAAGTGGTGTGGCAATCTAGAAGAAACTACCAGGCCATGTAGTTGAAACAGGGACCTTGACATCTTTTAAGAAGAATCGGGATGAGCTATTGGGCCATCTTAGCTATTAGCTAAACAAATGAGCTTGATGGACTGAGTGATCTCCTCTTCTTTGTCAAATTTCTTATGTTTCTTAAATATGTCAATGATAGTTAGGCATAAAGGAACAGTGATGTCAAATTTATCTGCAGTAGTAGATTCTGATTTCCCTCTTCCTCATTGGGTACCATCACCAACATCTCATCTAAAAGAAGAACACCAAGCTGGACCTTCTCGTAAGAATCAAAAGTTTACTGGCTTGTGACTACACAGTAGAAGGGGTTGAACCAGCAGCCTTGTGGTGTGTAGTCCAGCACTACAGTGACTAGGCCACATAGCCATCAAAGTTAAACTATGTGTCCAGTCAGAGAGGTCATCCAGCCCCTCAACTCATGTGGACTGGTCATTTAATGTCATTTATAAAGATGTAAGCAATTTTCTATTTTAGCCTCTTACTTTGAGTGAAAGGTGTTATATAAAAATGCTTGGCTTGAAGTAATAATGAGATGGATGGAGTGTCAGCCATTGGTTATTCCAGCCTGCATTAAAGGCCATGTTACATTGCATGACATTTCTAGGGATTTTCAGTTGTCGTCTTCATTTACATAATCTTAGAGCGTTAGAGCCAGTTGGTGGAGCACCCCGTGAAGGCCAGTGGCATAATGTGGCATGCCCAGTGACTCGGTCCACAATTCACTGCAACAAAATTTAAAAAGGTTAGATTTTGTCTTTAGTCGTAAGGGTGGGCTCTGTGTGCATGAAATCTGGCAACCAATGAATGTTCATATTAAAGTACAATGCATAGAATGCAGCAATGAGGAATAAGGAACACAGGGGCTTCGGACATCACAAACAGAAGAGAAGATCACCTGTCTGATGTCTCGTGTTTTACATACCATGACAGTATAGACAAAAGAAAGAAATGGCAGATTGCATACCTGTTAACCCTTCATGCAACCCTGGCTTTGTCCGGCAACACAAAAAGGGTGAGGATGACTGTGCTGCAGTGTTATCACACAGTTGGCAAATGGGACATG
The DNA here is from genome assembly GCA_026402145.1 of Polypterus bichir lapradei. Taxonomy (NCBI): domain Eukaryota; kingdom Metazoa; phylum Chordata; class Cladistia; order Polypteriformes; family Polypteridae; genus Polypterus; species Polypterus bichir. The sequence goes on along the minus strand of JANRMT010062814.1, from coordinate 89,860,129 downwards.
CCCAGCAATTTGCAGTTGTGTTAAGCCAATGTCTCATCACGTGACTTCTAATATCTCAGGCTTGCTGGCTGTCATTGTTGCACCACGTCAATTTACACAACTGAAAATTGCAGCCCACGGCACATTTATCAACTGCGTGTCACAGTTTTTTGTGATAGCCTAATTTCTGCCGCAATCTCGTCCCTTCTTTTTTTCCATTCTGTCATGGTACATAAAACATGAAATCAGACAGATGAGCTCCTGTCTTGTTTGTGAAGTCCAAAATATTTGAGTTCCTCATTTCTCGTCACTGCTTTCTATCCATTGTACTTACAGATGAGCATTCTTTGGTTGTCATTTGTCGAGCAAAATTATTGTTGGAGTGAGTCACAGATTCCTTGGATTCAGCCACTTGGTATGTCACGTTATGACACTGATCTTAACAGTAGAGTGCCTAATCCTAACCCTAAGCCTAACCCATTGCCTCCAAATCACTAAGTTAAAGACTGAAAACGTTGCATAATGGGACATGGCCTTAAATTGACATGGTCCAGTGACAAGATCAGCAACTGCTGTCTGACACACCCCACGACGAATGTGACATCGGTTTTGCACTCTTAATTTATTCTGAGATTTTGACCATCTTTTTCTCTTTCATGTTTGTTGCTCCTTTATGTTTTCACAGATGACACCATCAGTATTTGATGCATTTGTGGGGTTTCCTGAGAGTAGTGAAGGCTTACTGAACATGGAAGACTATCTGGGTGCTTCCCTCCAAATTGGTTAGAGCGGGGGGTCTACTAAAAGTTCCTGTTTCCTTTAATTCGGTCAAGTTACTGTGTCTCATTCTAAAGATTGAGGACAATGCCAGTGTAATGATGGCACCTCCTTCTGGCAGCACATGATAAACGGCCAAACAGTAGTGAGCAGGGCCACATGTGTGCCCAGCATGATCTTATTAAGACAGTCAGCAGTTTTAATTTGCCAGCTAAAGAGGAGCACTTGGCTGCTAAGTTATATTTATATGAATGATAAAAAGGCAGCTGGGGAGGGTGTAGGACCCAGGTCGGCGTACGTCATCCAAGAGGGTCCGCACAGCTAGCTATGCTCAAGGACTCTCTCAATGCATCTGAGCCGTACGTTTTGTGTTCGCCTTTTCGTAATTTAATTGAATTACACCAAAGATTTTGTTGGCTCTGGCCTGGTGCCCTCGCCCTCGCCCTCGCCCTTGCCCTGCTCTCCACTCCAGCGGGCTCCCAGTCTGCTCATTACGCCAGCGCTCTTTGTCAAATGAATGATGGGCTCGCTAATGCAGAAATGAAATAACTTGTGCACACAAACAGATGGGCCACGCGCCTGCGGATGGCCAGCTCAGCTGGATGGCGCTCAGCAGGACCCCCACCTAGTAATTACAAGGCACTTTGTGGTTGAATTCATACGGGGTCCATGTGCAAGGGTGTTTTTCTGAGTTTCAGTTCCTATCTCATTCAAGGTTGCCAAATTATGGAGCCTCACCGTGATACAAATGACCAGGGCAATGACAATGAGGATGATCTAAGCTGACCTCCCTGGGAGGAGGAAGTGCAAATCTCTCAAAGGACCCATCCGATGAAGAAGATGAGATCTGTACCTGTAAATCTGAGGAAGAGGACAGTGGAGTTCTATCAAGGGTGCTTTCTAGTGGAGGAGAAGGAAGATGATGAGGATCTTAATGTGCACTTGGGGTGGCCATAGTGTTGAAGATCATTGACAATCCTTGGCTTCATGCGAAGAGGAGGACCTCTATTTGCAGGGGGTTGGTGGGGAAGGCATTAAATCAGAATGAGAAGGTTTAAATCAGTGAGAAAGAGAAGGATCTACTCCTGTGGAGGTGTCATAATGATGCACAAGAGTTAAAATCCTTACAAGCTGAATATGAACTGGGGGAGTGAGGAAGAGGAGGACCTCACAGATGATTTGGGGGTATTTATTGAACAAAAGCAGGATAGCAATATGAGGACATGACGATGAAGAAGACTGAATATGTTTTGGCAAGATGAAGGGAGGAAGAGGAGGGTCTAAACTGGTTCTTTTTCTCATTCAGGGAAGCAGAATATGGTCTGAATCTACAATTGGCAATGAATGTGTAGTGAAGAGGAGAAAGATTTTAATGTACCCCTCTGCAGAGCACTTAATGATGAAGAAAAGTAAGAATCTTTGGTTACAATCATGAAGGAAGAGGAGGCGGCCATGTGTTTGTACTTTAGGTGCATTCATGAAGGAAGAGGAAGAGTGGGGTAGAAAGTGAGGAAGACCAGGGTGTCAGTTTACTCCTCAGTGATGAAGATTATACAAATTCTTGTACAGAAAAGAAGGGGAACGTCTGACCTTGTAAATGTAGGAGAATTTACTGAGGATGGATGGAAGAAGAGGAGGGACCTGACTTTGTACTTTAAGAGCTTTCTATGAGGAAGAGGAAGAGAGCCTGGGATGTGATAGTTAGTGAGGAAGACAATGGTGTGAATTTAATCATGTGCAGGAGACACAGTGCTGAAGATATTTAGGCATTCTTGGTTACACCCTGGAAGTAAGAGGAGCACCTAACTTTGTATTTAGGGGCCTTTAGTGAGGAAGAGAGAGGAGGGAGTGAATCTCCTGTTGATCAGATGACAAGATGATGAGGAAGACTATCCTTGATGACATGGAAGGATGAAGAAGAGGGCCTGCCTTTGTACTTTAGGAGCTTTCAGCAAGAAAGCAGAAGGGCTTGAATGTGCACCCTGAGGCTGTCCAGTGAGGAAGAGCAGAGAACAAACGTGCACTTTGGAGAGAGGCGTTTAGTGAAAAAGGAGACTAAGAGGAGGTGGGCGTGAGTCTAGTTACAGTCGTGAAGAGGACCAGCATGGAGGGATGACAAGGCTGAGAAGGAAGGTTTAAATCTATTTTTGTGCATCTAGTACACACTGCAATGAAGAGTCTAATTTCTTTCAGGCCACCCTAAGTGAGGAAGATCAAGGTATCTCCAGTTGAGGACATGGATATGAAAGGAGCAGGGATGATGATGATGACGACGATGAGGAGAAGGAGGGGGAGAGAATTAAAACTTATGCTTCAGGCAGGGTGGGCCAAGTGCCGCCCGTCTAGGAGGTGGCGTCTCTCGTCTTCCAGCTTTATTCACGGTGCCTCTTGACTGAGGGCGTCCGCCTTGCAGCCTTGTGTGCCGTTCCTTCACCTTGCAAGTTACCATGGCAACAGCTGCCAGGCCACCAGCTCCTCGACAGAACGCTTTGCGCTAACCTGGCGGGGTTTTGAACAGACGTGACGCCAGTGAAGCGCGACCTCGACAAGGCGCTTGAAGCTCAAAATCGGAAAGGTGACTGAAATGCGATTTCAAATGAGCGTTCATGGCGACACTAGGTGAGGGCAAAGTGAAGGTCGCTGAGAAGGAGAGTGCCACTCACCTGCCCTTTACGCTGGCACTCCAGATGAGCCTCTGATGAAAGACTGCCACCTGAGACAGTGTACATGGGCACCTAAGAGGCTTGCACTCCTGTGCACTGGCATTTAAACAGAGTCTACTGTGAAAGACCACCACTGACATTGGCAGCACGTTGGCACCTGGTCTGTGGTGCAGGAGTGCTATAGGCACTACATTGGAACCCAAATGAGGTCTACAATAGGGCACATGATTGCCACTCACATGTGGTGTACACTGGCATCTAAATAAAGCCAGCAGTCAAAGTGTGCCATCTTTGTTTTGACTCAAGCACCTAAACAGTGTGCCTTGTGAATGAGTACCACTCACATAACTTGTACAGTTCTGAATGCCACTGACATTCTAAATTTGTATAAAAAATACCACCTCATACACTGCACACTTGCAATTAAAGGAAGTGTGCTGTGAAAGAGTGCCACTCACATGCATTGCTGATTGGCACATTAGTGCAGTGAAGCATTGTGCCCACCGCAGTGACACTGCCTTTTGCATTCCCTGTACACTGGCACTCATGATGGGTCTACTATGAAATATAGTATGTGTTAAACATTTGCACCTAGCAATAAATCTTGTGAAAAGTGCCCTTCACCCTTCTTATATACTGACACATAAATAGGGTCTTCTATGAAATAGTACTACTCTGTGTTCTGTACCCTGGTACTAAAATCAACATCTTGTGAGAAAGTGCCACTCTCCCATTCTATGCAGTGGCTGTTAAAGAATGCCACTCCTGTGTGCTCTATCTTGGCACCTTATTAAAAGCAACTGTGAAACAGTGCCACTCACAACATTGCCAGCTAGCAATAAATCTTGTGAAAAACTGTCCTTTGTACTCCTTGTACACTGGCACATGAATCATATCTCCTGTAAAGCTGTGCCACTCACATGCACTATACATTGGCACCAAGTTAATGGTAACTGTGAAAGAGTGCCACACAAGCGTTGTACATCATTCACTAGGACCCAAGTTAAGCCAACTGTGAAAGTGCCGTCCACAACAAATGTTGGGTGGCACCAAAGTAATGATTCTTTTGAAAAACATCCCCCTGCTCTTCGTGCCCAGTGGTACATAAATCAGGTCTCTTGTGAAAGTGTGCCACTCGCATGCACTCTACACTAGCACGCAAGTCAAGGCGGGTACGAAAGAGTGCCACTATCAAGCTTTGGACAGCAGGAACATCTCAAGGTGCCATTCTGTAGCATTTCTGAAAGCCAGGAGGAAGAGCAAAGCCTCTGTCGTTCTAGTCAGGATGCCCCTCTTCGGGAGGTCGCCCCGAGCAGCTCCTTTAGACCCCCCGCCCGTCTCTCTCTCTCTATAGACGTTTATTGTAACCTGGCCACCCCCGATGATTCCCCAAAGGTCCACACCGGATCGACCCCTTCACGCTCAGGTGGCGTTCAGCTCTCCGAAACACAAAAGCGAAAGCAAGCCGCGCGGAACTTTTGTCAGCTTTGTTGCTCTGCAGTACGTCTACACGGGCACTAGATGGCGCTGCGATGTTAAAAAAACAAAAAAAAACAGAGCGGCGCTGGCGCACGCGTCCGCATCACTCATCGAGAACACTTCACCGAGGAACGAGTTTTCCTGATCTCCATAAAGTTTTTTTTTTCTTTTTATTTCTGTTCACTCAATATATTTAGTCTTAAATTATTTTCATTATAAAATTACTTGACTGTTTTGGCATTCGTTATGAGGGAAGATGAATGTGGCCAAAAGCTAATCATTTGTTTAAGCAGAGAGAAGAGGGTGGGAAAGAGCGCTAATATGTGATGGCTGTCAGGGGACGCCTCATTATTACCACAATAAGATGGACCGATCAACTCCCAGCAATTTAATATGCAAGTCTTAAAATGTGGGCTTCACAGGTTTGCTGTCATTGTGGGAAAAGACTTGATAGCTAAGATGACCGAAAATGAGGAAGATTTAGCTGCCCCGTGCTGTCCAGAACATATAGCGGCAAAACCCGAGAAAGTTCATCAGGTGAGACAGGTACCCCACAATTCTGGAAAGTGAAGAAATAAATTGTGGCAAAAAGAGGAATCAGTAAGCCACTCTGGCATCCATCATTTGGGGCAGGACTTGTCAGGAAGAAATGAGACAAAGACAAACTGAGGTGGACTGCACAGGAGGAAGCAGCCACTGTACAGAACAAGTACCACTGAGTCACTGGAAATGGCATCTTACTGGCTGAAATTAACGGCATAAGGCAGAACCTGAGGGCTGACCTGAATTATAAGAGACTGGACAGGCCTGACTAGTTGGCGTGGTCCAAGTTGACATAGTAGATGGGCTAAAGTTGGGCTTTCTGCACCTAAAGGGCATAGGTGAGCCACATTCGTAAACTTCAATAAAGTGAAACATGGGACAGGCAAGGCAAAAGTATGCTATGTTTGATTTAATTCGAGAGGCTGAATACTGCTAAACAGGCCAAAAGATCCATATGGACAAGCCAGGACCTGCTGAGAAAGAGTGAGCCACTAGAGACAGAACCTGAAAGGCCATAGGGAAGAACAATGAAATGTTGGAGCCTGAGATTAAATTGGGCTAAATGAGAAGAGCCCAGACCCGTAAGACTGGAAAGACCCCATGGCATACAGAAGGGCCTACATGGAACCAGTGAGGCCTTCCCCCATCAATTTGTCATGGCTCAATTCGACCCATCATGTGCTTCCAGCTGTAAGAAACTGGACCCATGTGACTCTGAATTGTCCGAGTGGGCATTTGTGTCAGTGCTCTGAGATGGACTGGCACCCTAGCTAGGGATGATTCTTACCTTGTTCCCAATGCTACCAGGGTAGGCTGTGGTCCCCCACACCCTGAATTTGAGAACGTTACTTTATGCTGTGATGGTGTGGTATGTGATCGGGCCATCTGAGCCTTAGTAGGCTGAATATTGGCCTGTGGGACTGAACATAAAAGGCTGAAGTGGACCAAACTTCATGGAATCTGAGAGGCAGAGCAGAGCCACATGAAATGACACGTGGCAAGTATAAAAAGGCATTAAGCAGCTGATTAAGTTGGAGGAACAACAAGATGCGAGTACAAATAGCTGAAGTGGGTCTTGTACCCACCCTGCCCCTGGGCACAATCTGACAAGAGTTTGGATACACAGGCTCAAGTGTATTGGCAGAAGGGAGTTTGACGGTACTTAAAACACACTTTAAGGGGGCTGTGGGTGACTGACTATACCAATCCACATGTCAAGTCAGCTCCGGTACATCTCGAGCCCCAGAAGTGTGGATTACGAGAGCTGGCACCGGAAGTGTTGGGAGGGCGCAGGGGGCCCACTTAATTGTCATGTTGCCTATCGCTTTACAATAAGCAGCATTGATTTAACAGTGAAAGGCTGATTTATGTCACCTCAGTGTCACCAGGGTACTTCCCAGTTCTTCAAGTGCTGCGGGGAGCTGGGGACTTGGCAATTGATTTCAGGCTATGCACAGTCTAATTAATCTCATTACGTGCGGACCCCGCCTGTGCTTGCTGAGTGGTCAGCAGGAGCTCACGGTGCACACAGGGCCCTGTGCCGGGGTGCTGCTGAGAAAGCTTGAGCAGATCATGGGGTCACTGTTGGTTCTCATTATCATACACGGTGGTCTCCGGACCACAGACTAATCTGCACATGTGCATAATGGCCACCCGGGGAACAATGGTCCATTCTGGGCATTGCGCTAAGCTTGTGTCTGTGAGTCGAGCTCCCCACTTTACTGCCTTATAGTCAGTGGATCGCGCGGCCAGTGCCAGTTAACAACTTGGGGGGTTGGGTATGGAGCTGGTGACAGGAGGGTCATCCTTTGTGCTTATCACAGGTCAGTCGCTGTGCCTGTACCAGGTACACACATTTCTGTTATGCCATGGCCAGCTGGTCAGAGCTGTGTTAGTGTTCTGCCAATGGAGGCTGGCCAGTTTTGGTATGTCATTTGTGCCTGAGCAACCAAGACAGATCCAATATTTCAGGCCAGTCTCTGTGTTTCTTTTATTCCACTGCAGGTTGAATGTTGGTATTTTATTACACCAGGGCTGGCTGGTCAGTCGTGCTAGTGTAGACTGGGCATTCTCAATGTTTATCCTAGTCCAGGGCACCTTGGACATTCTTTATGTGTTTTATGCCAGCACAGGTGTTTCAGTCTTTCTATATTTCTAATACTGGGTGTGATGGACAGTCCACATGCTTATTATGTCAGAGCAGCTTGGCAAGCCCTAATATGGCTATTATACCAGGAGAGGTTGGCCAACACCTGTGTTTCTGTTATGCCAGGGCAGGCTGGTCAATCCTGCTATTTCTGTCATGCCAGAACAGACTGCCCATTCTAGATATTTCTATTAGCACCAAGAAGGCCTCATTTCTTTCTCTCTTTCTGTTTTTCCCAGTTAGTCTGTCATGCCAGGGCATGCCAGTCACACTCTGTGTTTGTGTTATGTCATATCAGGGTGGCCAGTCTTTGTATTTCTCTTATGTCTGTTTTAGTATTTCTGCTCTGCCAGATCAACCTCGTCGATGCTGGTACTTCTGTCATAAAGGGTCCGGCAGGCCAATCTATGTATTTCTGTCATGCCAGAGCAGTCTGGCCAATGTGCACATTTCTGTTATGCCAGGTCATATCAATCAGTCCCTGTTTGTTTCAATTTTGCTAGGGTAGACTGCTCAGACTCAGCAGTTCTGTTATGCCAGGTCATCCTCTGTGATTCTGTCATGCCAGGGCAGGCTGGCCAGTGTTAGTATGTCTTACATACCAGGACAGGTTGGCCACCCTTTATGTTTCTTTAATGGCAGGACAGGCGGGTATGGCACACTTTTTCCTCAGTGCCGCGAGAGGCCTGTCTGCTTTTTCCAAGTCTTAATTAGAATCCATGGAATCGGATGAATCTGTCCGAACTAATCGAGCTCCTTCAGGCTTTGTGTTTAGCCTGAATACGACACAGCAAGTAACAAATAAAGAACTGACGCAATTTACTGCCAACTTCACTTCACGTCGCTCTCTACACTAGCGTACCTGCATGGCAGAGAGCAGGCGGTTCAGGCAGCAGCTACAAATGACCTGTCCACTGTTGACCATGACAGCGATGGTATCTTAGATTGCCATGAGCTCAAGGTGCTTGGCATGTGGGAACCTGGGCAGCACAGTTCGCCACTAAGTGTGACGGTAAGTATCTTCCATTCTTTAATTCAGTTTAACTTGACAAGCTGGCCTTGCATTGTGCAGACTTGCAGAGTCTCAAGTTGGCCAGATGAGCTACAACAGACCAGCCTTCATTTGGGGAGCCCCTGGAGACTCCCCTAATTAGCCTGAAGGAATGGCATGCAGTCCCTCTTCCATGAGGGTTCTGCCACTGACCATGGTGATACCTTGCTGTCTGATTCGGGTGGGCCTTTCGCCTCTTTCTCTGATTCACCTACTGCCAGTAGGGTCTTGTTATGTTGTGCTTGTGCGCTGCTTTGTAGTGGACAGCTGGTAAACAGGTCTTAAGCTGACCAACCTAATGTTAAGGGGCAGAGGTCGTGCCATCCATTAAGCAGATCTGCTACAAATGAAGAGTCCTCTCAGGCGCTTTCAGTAGGGCACCCAAGACCAAGACTGCACTCTATTGTCAGTTTGGTGAGGGTCAAGCAGCAATGACAAATGACCTCTTCATTGCTCATGACAGGCTTGGTGTCTTAAACTGTGAAAGAGCTCAAGGCATTTGATATGTGGGAAAGCCATCCATCCACCTTGCCCTTGGATGGGATGGGGAGGCAGAAGTTGCCCTGACTTCACCTGGAGTTGGCCAGGTTAGTTGAAAGATGGCTGGATTGTCGACACTCTGCCAATCGGTCACCCCCAGAGTGGCACTCTGTCTTCACCTCCAGAGACTGGCTTGTCCTCCCCCAGTGATCTGCTTCATCATCATAATCATGTGCGGCTGCTCTTCGGCCCTCATGGGCCTCTCGCTCTCCCTCATCTAGCAGGGCAGGTGACCTCTGCGGGGAAGCAGCTGTCTGGCGCGCTGATGGGAAGGCTCGGTGATCTGGCTGACTCCCTCACTCTCCCTGATATTGTCTGTCTCACAATCCTGTCATCTGCTCCCTTGCCCATGTAATTAGGATCTGGATCGCTGTTAAAACAAACTGCCGTCTTTACAAACCCGCAACGGACAATCCAATTTAACAGTTTGAAAGAATTGTAGCTGTTTCATGTAGTCCTGTGCCGCTGTCCAACGGAGCGGAGCCTGATAGACCACCTTGGCTTGTCAGACAGAAATGATGCAGAATATGGAGACGGAGTTTGTTGAGATTGGGGGGTCAGTACTAGGGGTGGTGGCGGGGGACGTCATTAGTATCTGGGATTGAGCACCACGAGAAATGAGGGGAGACGGCCAAGTCATTAGAGTGCTAGGAAGAATGGTGAGGGTGTCCCACATTCATATGATCATCCCTCTTTTCTGTAATATGTCCTCTGTATGCCCTCTCCGTGTGCCTTACATCAGGGAGTCAAACACCATGGCCTGCTAATATAGGGCACAACTCCATAGCAAGGATCCAGGAAAACAAATTATCTATAATATAATAACACAAACAGCATTTCGCTTAACAGCTTGACTATTTTTATGTATTAATAATTGTTTTTTGTTTTGTGATAGTATGGTTTTGGTGGTGCCCCCACCCAAAAGGACAATACGCTGTAGAATACAAATGGCTGGCAGAATCCAAATTATAGTTGGGGTGCCAATCCAGCCACCCTGTTTAATTGCAAGCAACAAAAAAAAAAAAAAAAAAAAAACAGACACTGTATGGTGCAAGCAACAAAATGGCAACAAATGAGCTTTAGCCTGAGATGGCTCTGTGCAAAGGGTCTGTCAGTGAGCCTCATCCTGTAGTAGACTCAGGCTAAGAATGAGACTCCTTCCTCCGAGAACGGCCACCTTTGTATGGTTCTAACCGGAAGGGATGGGGCATTTTGGAGCGATGAAGGTGGAGTCAATGGGAGTCTCCTTGGAGCTACAGAGGCAAGGCTTTTACAGCGCCCCCTCTCCTCTCGGAGTGGTATAACACACTTGATCTGATCTATTAAGGTGATCAACAACACACAACACCAGCTTGCTGTAGCAGTACCATAGCCAGTCAAGCAGTGGCGCTGTTGTTCTGTAAGCCTGAACATTAATTTAAACTGAAAAATGGGAATGCCTGCTGTTATATAAAAAATTGACAGATGTGCAGTCTGTAGCAATTGAAAATATGAAAATGATTTTCGAGGGTCCATCCTGTTCATACACCTTTCTGAAATGCTAATAGTCCATGAAACGTGCCTTGTTTGCAGCCTGCATGGCGCAGTTGTAGGTTCAAATCCTGAGCCAGTCCCCTTCTGCTTGAGGTTCACAAGTTCTTCCTGCCCAGTTAGGTTTCCCTTTTGTTAGCTTTCTGGTGAGTAACTGAGTGTCCACTGTGCACCGTCAAGAGGGGATGCACCAGTACTGCTGGGTAATGGAGGGAGAACATGGATTCAGATGCCATCTTCCTTATGACCACAGGATAATGCTGGCCCGGTCCCTAACTAGAAGATCGACCATCTGCGGATTCACTAAATCTGCCTTTTCTAGAGTTGAGCCACACCATTATGATTAATTTGCGCCATAAAGAGACGGGGATGTGTCGTGTTTCATTATCACTGAAGGCTGGGGGGGGAAGTCCTGGATATTTCTTGTTGATCCATATGTCTGAATGAAGCATCTCATAGACCTTTGCACCTTGGGGTGGTCCTTTGGGCCCCTCTCATCTCAGTGTTACATCAGATTGAGGGGCTTGCCACCAATGTGAGACCCCTAAGTCTTACCCAGCTGATCAATAAGGGAACTCAAAGTGAACAAGAGTAACTGTAACTTTGAGAGTTTCATATTATGCAGAGGGGTCTTTCTCTCTGCGTTTCTCTCTTTTAGCCTTGCTGCACTTATCCTTCACCACTAGGCAGTTGCCTGTTTCGTAGTTCTGCCCATTTAGGTCCCTACTGCGAGTTTTTCGACAGTTAGATATGGCCAGCTTTCCCTTCTATTATGGCAGTGCCCAACCACACCAAAATGTCGCACAGAAACCTGCAATTAACAGTAGCCCTCATCAGTTATTATAGGCTTATTAGCGATATGCCCATCAAATGAATGACACCAATGGACACTCGCTTATAAATGTAATCAAAGCAACGAGACTCCATAAGCTGAGGACACACAAACTGAGGCCAGCTGAGTAATGCATATGAGCACAAAGATAAATACAAGAGGACCACCTGCCTCTTCCTTTCCTGCATAAGCTTGAAAAATATAATGAACTTCCCTTCCAGAGAATGTTAGCTGAGAAGAACCATTCATCCAACCACAGTATAGGCATGTTCTTGGTTAAATGCCTCATGTGGATCATTCATGTCTATGTTAGATCCTAAAATCCAGAAGCTCCTGCACAGGAAGAGCTTCAGCTTTCTGTCCAGCAGTGCCAGGTGAGTTGGTTCCACCAATGACCCTGGTTAGTCCTAGAGGAGGACCATTACAATCTCTCTCTTTCATCCAGTCACTCAACCAACTTGTTCTGAGCAAGACCTCCTGTTGCCCATTGTGAAGCCTAGAGCAGCATCATTTCTTTTCTTTCTAGATTGTCCCCAAAAATGGTGCAGGTCTCTTTCTACTGGCCTGGAGCACTAGCCAAGGTGGACCTTTTTCTCTCCTGCCAGAATAATTAACATTGGCTGAAGGGTATAATTCCTCCAGTCCATAGAAGGAGCAGAGGACCACTTTGTCCATTCCTTGTGGCTTTGATTAGATGGTCCCTTTGTCCAGTCCATAATCCAATTCTCCTTGCTCCTTTCTCTGGATTTTAAGAGACGTGTCCCATGTCCCCTCATGTGAATGACTAAGTATAGCCCCCTGAATGTGCCCCATATGCATTTAGGCAGTTTGCTTTATCTAGGGAGCTATAAAAGCCCAAGTCATGTGAATGCCGAGAACACAAAGACCTGTAGTCAGTAATGGCCATGCTATACTTAGAGCGCACCATGGATTTAATGAGCCCGCTGAACTGTTATGATCCATTCTGCATTATGACAGTGATTGTAATGAATAAGCAAGCGCACGTCAAGTCGCTGGTAGGCCCTCAGCGAGGCAGCGCTGTGCGTGAATGGACTTGTCTCGGTTTAGGGGCCGCAGTGAGCAGGACTGCAAAAGCAGAATTAAAGAAATGTTACGCAAACAAAGCTGGAGGAGTTCTTCAAATGAAATTAAATGACAGTCCTAAGAACTTGGCTTCCTTCCGCTGTCCAAAGACACGCTTTAAATTGCATGAGTTTGCCCTCCAGCTGCTTATCGCTGGCCATTCTCTGATGGTGTACAGATAAAAAACAGGTGATTGGATGAAGGGGTGGCTCGGTTGAGAAGTAGTTAGCATTCTGGCATCACGACCCCCCCAGGCACTGGCCTTGCACTGCCCGTGTGCAGTTTGCATTCCTTCACATGTCCATGTAGAATTTCTCTTGGCCACACACCAGCTACTGACATTTAGAGCGCTTTGCTCCCACACTCCAGAGTACTTATCTGCTCTGATCTCAATAACGATTCTGATTCTTCCTTCTTATTTGCCTGTAACCCCATTAAACAAGTCAGGCCTGCCCTTGCTCTAGTTTCCATGTCAAGGCCACTGGAAACAAGTTGGAATGATTCCCTATGTAGAATGACTGTTTGATGGATGGGTGTCACAGTGGTTAGTGCTGGCACCAGCCTGGTCACTGTCTACGAGGAATTTGCATCTTCTCCTTGTGCTCCCTGTGGGTTAGGTTGACTCTAAAGAGGCCTGGTATGAACGAGTGGAGTGTGTGAATGGGTTCTGCTGGACCTGGTGACCCTGAGATAGACTCTGGGTTTCCTTGATTCCAATGGTCTTTTATAGAAAACCAAGGAGTCTGATCCCAGAACGCATGCCTCCCGGTGCTATCCCAACGCATACTCCCATGAGCGCACTAAAAACCAAGCAAAGAGGTGTTGTGCAGACGGCTTCCAGTTAGATTCAATGGGAATGTGAGTCACCACTGAAGGTCTAAGTTGTAATCCATTATATGTAATGTAATTTACAAAACTGATAAACACAAGATACAGTATGTGCAAGGATCACTGTAAGAGCTTCTGCAGAACTTGGGACGGCAAAACTGCTTCCTTTGGAGAACTGGACCAAAAACATTTGTCCAGGTGTCCTACAGTGGGAGTGAGGCCTACCTTTCCTCTGCCCACTGTAACTCACCCATCTATATTCTAAGCCACTCGCAGGAAGCCACAGCCTATCCCAGCAGTCCTGTGTGTCAGCCATTTTTACGGCATCATCACGTACATTTTGCTCACCTTAATGAATACATTCTTGTGCAGTTCATTTAACTTCGACTTTATGCCGGTGTGCCACTTTGCCACATGTAGGCAGTTAGTTCAGCCTTTGATGGACAACATTTCAAGGCCTGTCCTCCCCATAAGATACGCCTAAAGCAGTAAAGAGCGGTTGTACAATGCTTGGTTGGATGATAGCCGAGGCCGCCATTTGGCAGCTGTATTGCTCCAGCAGCAGTGCATAGCCACTTGCCTAGCCAGGCATGTCATGTTTTACCCTGTAACTACAATTCCACAAGCAGCCCTCAAATGGACCACTAAATCTTTGCTATGCTCTGGATTTGGAATCATTTTTTAATTCATGGGTCACTTGCTCTGTCCACAAGTTTTCATTTCACCTCAGGTTCAGGATGGAGTTATTTTTAATCTCAGAATATATGTAGTATGAGTGTATTTTATAGAATGTTACTTGGATTTTTTACATTGGATAAATATGTGCAGCATCCAAGAGATTTAAGTGAATATTATCTAAAATGTAAAGCCAAATGTGTTTGTCCAATATGCAAATCTATATTATTGAACTATCTCCACTAAGTTTTGCACACGTTTCCCATTTGTATTGGGGCAGACTGAAGGCTATGCTTCGTTTTGAAGTTTAGTTGGGACCCCCACCCCAGGCAGCATTGATAGATGCTCCAACACCACCAAGTGCCCCTGCCAGTTATTGTATCTTTGACTAACACCTTTACCTCAGGGTAACAGTTCATCCATTTTAAACAAGGGCAACGTTGCCATTTGAAGTGAAGTCCTCAGGGTGGGAATCATACCAGCAACCTTGGGGTGTAAAGACCGTTGGCTTAGCCTCAAAATACACATCTTTGAAAGTCACTGAGTGGCAGCAGCCACTCATGGTCTTCCAGTCACTCACCCATGAACCAATTTGGGCTTTAGGGACAGCAGTTGAGGATTCTGCCTCTATATAGCATAGATGACTTGGCCAAGAAGGTCAAATTTGTTGCCCTAAATGGTTTATTTTAGTTATTTTTATTTTCCCTAAGTAGGTTGTTGGTGTGTATACAGTGTATCCAGAAAGTATTCACAGCGCATCACTTTTTCCACATTTTGTTATGTTACAGCCTTATTCCAAAATGGATTAAATTCATTTTTTTCCTCAGAATTCTACACACAACACCCCATAATGACAACGTGAAAAAAGTTTACTTGAGGTTTTTGCAAATTTATTAAAAATAAAAAAATTGAGAAAGCACATGTACATAAGTATTCACAGCCTTTGCCATGAAGCTCAGAATTGAGCTCAGGTGCATCCTGTTTCCCCTGATCATCCTTGAGATGTTTCTGCAGTTTAATTGGAGTCCACCTGTGGTAAATTCAGTTGATTGGACATGATTTGGAAAGGCACACACCTGTCTATAGAAGGTCCCACAGTTGACAGTTCATGTCAGAGCACAAACCAAGCATGAAGTCAAAGGAATTGTCTGTAGACCTCCGAGACAGGATTGTCTCGAGACACAAATCTGGGGAAGGTTACAGAAAAATTTCTACTGCTTTGAAGGTCCCAATGAGCACAGTGGCCTCCATCATCCGTAAGTGGAAGAAGTTCGAAACCACCAGGACTCTTCCTAGAGCTGGCCGGCCATCTAAACTGAGCTATTGGGGGAGAAGAGCCATAGTCAGGGAGGTGACCAAGAACCCGATGGTCACTCTGTCAGAGCTCCAGAGGTCCTCTGTGGAGAGAGGAGAACCTTCCAGAAGGACAACCATCTCTGCAGCAATCCACCAATCAGGCCAGTATGGTAGAGTGGCCAGATGGAAGCCACTCCTTAGTAAAAGGCACATGGCAGCCCGCCTGGAGTTTGCCAAAAGGCACCTGAAGGACTCTCGGACCATGAGAAACAAAATTCTCTGGTCTGATGAGACAAAGATTGAACTCTTTGGTGTGAATGCCAGGCGTCACGTTTGGAGGAAACCAGGCACCGCTCATCACCAGGCCAATACCATTCCTACAGTGAAGCTTGGTGGTGGCAGCAGGACAACTCTGTGAATGTCCTTGAGTGGCCCAGCCAGAGCCCAGACTTGAATCCGATTGAACATATCTGGAGAGATCTTAAAATGGCTGTGCACCGACGTTTCCCATCCAACCTGATGGAGCTTGAGAGGTGCTGCAAAGAGGAATGGGTGAAACTGGCCAAGGATAGGTGTGCCAAGCTTGTGGCATCATATTCAAAAAGACTTGAGGCTGTAATTGCTGCCAAAGGTGCATCGACAAAGTATTGAGCAAAGGCTGTGAATACTTATGTACATGTGATTTCTCATTTTTTTTATTTTTAATAAATTTGCAAAAACCTCAAGTAAACTTTTTTCACGTTGTCATTATGGGGTGTTGTGTGTAGAATTCTGAGGAAAAAAATGAATTTAATTCATTTTGGAATAAGGCTGTGACATAACAAAATGTGGAAAAAGTGATG
>JANRMT010062814.1:89818764-89843465 GCA_026402145.1 Polypterus bichir lapradei | reverse complement strand
AATTCTGAGGAAAAAAATGAATTTAATTCATTTTGGAATAAGGCTGTGACATAACAAAATGTGGAAAAAGTGATGTACTGTGAATACTTTCCGGATTCACTGTATATATATATATATATATATATATATATGTATGTATGTATGTATGTATGTATGTATGTATGTATAGTATATGAAGTGCAAATACACATAGTAGTGTGGTATAATAATGAGGTCAAAATGTTAACTTCTTCACAGTAAAGCATGTTTAGGAATGTGATCTGACCACTATAGGGATGATATGTGACCATCTGTGTGTGTCAAGATGGGAGACGGTGAACACAGTAGCCCAAAAATGAATCATACTGTCCAAAACAAATTTGTAATGCAGTTATTGACATTGTGAGATGCTGAAAGCTTACAAGAGTTTGAGTAAAATTGCTGAAGCAGTATTTGCTGTACTGTCTTTAGTACATGTGTATGTATATACAGCGTATGACACAGTAAAATAAATGGGGCACCAGACGGGTCAATCTGTTTTATTAACAGAAAGAAATGTAACCAAAATAGTGCTTGATGGCACAAACAAATAAAATGTAGGGCTGCTAGGCCTTTGTTAATCTCACTGTCAGGTCTGGAGTAGAGCTCCTTTTCCAGCTGATCTTCTATCCAAATGAATCGCTACCTTCCAGGAGCAACTCAAATGTATAGTACTTCGACTGGTAGGGGTAGAGTCAGTTATTCTAAGTGGGCTTCTATTCTGTGCTGTGTGAACAGAAAGAGACAATGCTGTTAGTGATGGTACCCCCTCTCTTCCCAGGTTGGTACTGCTTACCAAAGATGAGCCAGGAATGTGCTCCTCAGATGTGCACGTGACCCAATATATAAACATATGTAAAACTGATCAGCCACAACATTAAAACCACTGACGGGTGAAGCAAATAACATTGATTGTCTTGTTACAATGGCATCTGGCAAGTAGTGGGATATAACAGGCAGCAGTGAGTTCTTGAAGGTGATGTCATGGCACCGGGACAAATAAGCATCTTTGACAAGGCCCAAACTGTGATGGCTACACAGCTGGGTCAGAGCATCTCCAAAGCAGCAGGTCCTGTTAAGTGTTCCCTTTCTACAGTGGTTAGCACCTACCAAAAATGGAATCATGGGTGACCAAGGTTCATGGATGTGCTTGAGGAGCAAAGCCTAGCTTGTTTGGTCCGATCTCACCAAAGAGCTGCTGTAGCACAGATTACTGAAAAACTTAAAGCTGTCCATGAAAGAAAGTTTTCAGAACACTAAGTACATTGCTTCTTGCTGCGTAAGGGGTCTGCGTAGCTGCAGACCAGTGAGAGCGCCTATGCTGACCCCTGTCTACAGACGAAAGTGCCTACAATGGGCATGTGAGTGTCAGAACTGGACCATGGAGCACTGGAGTAAGGTGGCCTGGCCTGATGAATCACGTTGTCTTTTTAATCATGTTGAGGGTTGAGTACGTGTGCATTGTGTACCTGCGGAAAACATGGCAGCAGGATGCACTATGTGAACAAGGCAAGCCGGAATATGCAGCACAATACTGTGGACAATGTCCTGCTGGGAAACCTTGGGTCCTGGCATTCATGTGAATGTTACTTTGGTGCATACCACCCACCTAAAGACTGTTACAGACCACATACACCCCTTCATGGCAACGGTACTCCCTGCTGGCAGAGGCCTGTTTTGAAAGGATAATGTACCCTTTCGTACTGCAGAAATTATTCAGAAATTGTTTGAGGAACATGACAAAATATTGATTTGGTCTCCAGATTGCCCCGATCTCAATGTGATCGAGCATCTGTGGGATGTTCTGAAAAAAACATGTCCAATCCATGGTACCCCACAGGACTGCTAGCATCTCAGTGGCTGCTAATGTCTCAGTGGCAGATACCACAGGACACCTTCAGAGGTCTTGTGGAGTCCATACCTTGATGGGTCAGAGCTGTTTCGGCAGCACGAGTGGGACGTACATAAAATTAATTTTAATGTTGTGGCTGATTGGTGTGTAAATACAGGAGACCTGAAATGAGAACCAAGGACTTAGAGTGCCACGGCTTACCTCATTTAATGTTGTCATTGCTAGGTTTCTTTTAAGCCTGGCAGACTGGTTCGGGTTCACACTACCACTGTTTATTAGCTGTCACTGCTCACGATATGATGATTATCCTTTGTTGTCAGAGGTTTACATTACACGGGGACAAAAGAGGCAGGTGGGAGTTGAAGCATCTTCATAAGTCTTCTGGGCTGGAGAAGGGGATAGATGTAAGTTAAGTTGATTTGTGATTCCCATCTTCTTTTTCTTTTGTTCCAGCACTGAAATAGATGGGCTTTCCCCTTGTGTGTAACAATATACATAGATGAAGATCAAGATATGTTTTGTATATTGTAATGGAAAGCAGGATAGCAGGGTGGTACGTATCCAAAATGCGATGCCAATACCTGGCTGAGCGACAAAGATAACAGACCTTTGGCAGGGTCTGTACTATAAAAGTATTGTAAAACCCCAGGGCACTAGCTGGCATGAGTGTCACTATGCTGCAGGGATCCAGGATACTGCCAGGACCTCAGGGACTTGTGATTTTAGGTGTGGCCTGGAGGTAATTTATGTCAGAGTGGAATGGCACCATAAGAGTTACCAGGTCTAGGCTTATTAGGGCTTCCACTTCTTCCTCCAGATGAGCTTGAAGTCAGGAGAATAGCAGAGGCAAGGGCCCACCTGGCAGTAAGGAGGAGGAGGAGGAGAAGTCCAGGAGGTAGGAAAGAGCGTACTACATTTGACACTCGGGTAGTTAGCCCAGTTGTCCTCAGATAAGTCCATAGGGGCAGATCATTTGTGTTATTTATCATTCCTTCATTGCACTTTCCCTCATTTGTTTGATTATGGTTAATAAACTACCTTTTTAAGCAGAGTCCAGGGATCACTCCAGGGGTGAAAAAAAGTTGTGTCAAGCGAGTGGTTCCTCATGCAGTCCTGAATGAGGCACATTACCTGCAGTGTGTTGGAATGTCAGGGCACTATGGTCATGTAGCATGATTCCCTGAGGGTGATCAGGCTCACAGTATCCTCATTATTGAGGACCCGAGTGGGTGGACCAGCCCATGGGGATGCCCATGTAACACCTGGCTGTGGCAGATAGATGGTCATTTCCGGAGGGATGGGGCTGAATCGCATGTCTGCTTGGGTGGTTGCCAACTGGGATCCTGAGCTGTTTCGTTGTGCGGTGGGAGTGGCAATGCACTGTATCAGTGCATGCCCCCCAACCTAACCTGGCAAAAGCAAACAGAGTATGTTCTTGTATTATGATTTATTTAGTATTGTATTATTTATTTGTATTATTTGTCTTCTTCTTCTTAAAGCTATTGAATTAATAAAGCTATTGTAATAATCATAACCTGAATATCTTTTTCTATACGTACAACTGTAAACCTACTTTTGTCTACCCCTGTATAAGTACATGTAGAGAAAGCATTATGAACAGGGTCATACTTTAAAAATTGCAGCTTTATGTAGGTACGTAATGTGCCGAATGACTCAGATTTTTTATTTAGGTGATCCTTTTATCCAAAGAGACTTACAAATCCATTATATTTCCACAGTTGCAGTGTCGACAGGCTGAGTGAAGCGCTCTTCCTTGGTCAGCTCCTTATGGTCTGCCTCAGGCCAGCACCTATTACAATGCTGCATCAGGGGTGAGGTCTTACAAGGCCAATCTTGAGCAGGACAGCTCTGGAGGGTCTCTTGCTGGAAGAAAACCCATTTGACCAAGTTAGCCTTGAATGTCACTCAAACAAAGAAGATAATTTCCTCAAAAACATGAAAATGCCATTTTGCCCTGGAGATACCATCCTAAAAGATAAGCTCTAATTAAATAAAAGGAGTATTAGATTAGGTAACTCCACACCTGAATATAACCTGTGAGGATCTGTGGTCTTGTTGTATTTATGACTGACAATGGAAGTGCTGAGCTTACCTGAGCAACTGCTCTTGTAGCAGGTCCACAGGCGCTTGATGAAACCAGAAGGGCATTGAGCACCAAAATGGTTTCACACTTAGAGCAGGATGGGCGCAAGACACAAATTGTCAAGGAGAGCGGAAGTTGCAGTACGGCTCATTATGCTAGATTGCTTTTTCTAATATCCTTTAATCCACTGCATCTTGGATCACTTCGGGCTACGTGATGATGAGCTAGACAGAGGCCTAATAGACAAGGCTATTATAGGGTTAATTGCCCCTCTGTTGCTCTGTGGGACGCATTTTCACACTTCAGGCCGAGAAAAACGGCCAAGTCTTGGCAAAGGCTCCAGCCAGACGGGCCTGTCAGAGGTCGCCTCTGCTGGGCGCCCCATTCTTTTTTTTTTATGAGGAGCTTCACTTTCTTTTTCCTTGTAATGCCAATCTGCTAATCCCAATGATCAAGAAATGAGGCTAAGGTTCATCTGAGGTGTGAAGGACCCCCGCCCTAGCCCACCCCAACTCTACCTCATTCTGTGGTTCCGGTTGGAAAGCCAGGACTCAGACGCCCCAAGGCAGGCACAGCGAACAATAGAGCTGCCTTCCGATTTCACGGCTGTCACTGCCTGCCTGGCCCCAGGTGAAGTCTTCCTCACCTCCTCACTGCCCGTCCTCATGCTGGCTCTGCCATTCCACCTCTTTTTATTTTTGTATTTTTTATTTTTTTAAATTCCAACCATTACGCCCTCATCCTTGTTACTCAGCGGCGGCCTTGTGTGCTTTTTAGCAAGCGACAGATAAAATAAATATTTACCAATTGTGTGTGTGCGTGTGTGTTTTCATTTCTTTTCATAGTGAAATTCCAATGTGTTTTATCAGCTCTGGATTGCAGCCATGGGCTTTTTTAATTTTCTGGTTTTGTGTTTTTAGCTGAGATTGACAGGACGCGGCATCCCTGGAGCATTGTTCTATTAATCTGTTTAATATGCTACAGAAACAGTGCAGCGCCAGAGCAGGCAGTCCAGTAATGGAATCCCAGCAGGGGAGCCGGCTGCACTCGGGCTTGCATATCTGGCAGCGTGCGGGACGTCAGCATGCCACCGTGCGCTTTACAATAAGCGGGCAATGCCAGTCTTGACCACACGTATACGGAAGGACTCATCTGGTCCTCCTCTCCAGCTCACCAAGGCGGACAGAGGACAGCCAGCCTTATTCTTACACCTTTTTCAGTCTGTTGTTGGCTTATTCAATCTGCCTGGGGTTTGTTTTCTGCCTTGAGCTCTGTGTTGGCTGGGATTGGCACCAGCAGACCCCTGTGACCCTGTAGTTAGGATATAGTGGGTTGGATAATGGATGGATGGATGGATGTTGGCTTATTTACCTGGGGCCAATAAAGCATGTGATGCCCACAGATCGTACCCACTTCTCAATCAGTGGCCTTTATTTTATTTTTATATGGGATGTCTGAAAGCGAAATAGCCTCAAAATGTAGGAAAGGTGAAGGTGATGGATAGAGGTGTGTAAGAGGTAGGTGCATGGCCTGGTGGATATGGGAGGAAGCAGAGTCCAGCACATGGCTTGTTGGAAGTGGGTGCATTAAAAAAATGCAGTGGTGTGAAAATAAGCATAAAATTAAATATCTACAACAGGGTTGTTTTAGAGAAAGCAGGACAGTCCTGCTGCTTAGGTGACATGTTGAGAGCAATGGCAAACCTACATGTCTGGGGCCCAGAAGCTTGAACTATTATGGGGGCCTTTTTGCAATTAGCAGTGACTTCTGGGTAACCACTGTTATCTTCATCAACAACAGATCACCACAATTGTTTAACAAATGTAACCACTACATGTAGGGGTTTTAAAAACCCCTGCTCATGAAATAGACCCTCAAAATGTTTAAGCAATGTGGACTAAAGTCAATTCTGGGGTATCTCTGGAATTAGGGGCCCCTGACGTTTAAGCTTCGATAGTTTCATAGTAGATCTGCCCCTGGTTGAGATCAGCCAGAGGTGCAGGCCCATTCTGACGTTTAAAGGAATCTCTCACTGGTATTGAAGCGAAAGTTCATAAGAGCTGTGTGAGGAGTAGTATGGTCTTTGGAAGTGAAGTGCGGCCACTGAAGGCAGAACATGAAGCAAAGCTGGAAAGAAGGGAGACATGAATGATCAGGTGGGTGGGTCTAGTGTCATGGAGGGTGAGGAAGACAAATGCTAGGTGGAGAAAAAGTATTTTGAGCATGTGGAGCAAAAGGCAGAGGATGATGAGGGTGAAGAGGTGCCCCTTGATGGAACATTAGAACATTAGAACATTCTAGACGAGAACAGGCCATTCAGCCCAACAAAGCTCGCCAGTCCTATCCACTTGTTTCCTCCAAGAAAACATCAAGTCGAGTTTTGAAAGTCCCTAACGTCTTACTGTCTACCACACTACTTGGTAGCTTATTCCAAGTGTCTATCGTTCTTTGTGTAAAGAAAAACTTCCTAATGTTTGTGCGAAATTTACCCTTAACAAGTTTCCAACTGTGTCCCCGTGTTCTTGATGAACTCATTTTAAAATACAAGTCTCGATCCACCGTACTAATTCCCTTCATAATTTTAAACACTTCAATCATGTCACCTCTTAATCTTCTTTTGCTTAAACTGTAAAGGCTCAGCTCTTTTAATCTTTCCTCATAATTCAACCCCTGTAGTCCTGGAATCAGCCTAGTCGCTCTTCTCTGGACCTTTTCTAGTGCTGCTATGTCCTTTTTGTAGCCTGGAGACCAAAACTGCACACAGTACTCAAGATGAGGCCTCACCAGTGCATTATAAAGGTTGAGCATAACCTCCTTGGACTTGTACTCCACACATCGTGCTATATAACCTAACATTCTGTTAGCCTTCTTAATGGCTTCTGAACACTGTCGGGAAGTTGATAGCTTAGAGTCCACTATGACTCCTAAATCCTTCTCATAAGGTGTGCTCTCGATTTTCCGACCGCCCATTGTGTATTCAAACCCAATATTTTTACTTCCTATGTGTAATACTTTACATTTACTGACATTAAATTTCATCTGCCACAAATCTGCCCAAGCCTGTATGCTATCCAAGTCCTTCTGTAATGATATAACGGATTCCAAATTATCTGCTAATCCACCTATCTTGGTATCATCTGCAAACTTAACCAGCTTGTTACTTGTATTCCTATCTAAATCATTTATATATATTAAAAATAGCAGCGGCCCTAGCACTGACCCCTAGGTGGAGGTGGAGGGAGATGAGGTCAAGAGGGAGAGCAAAAGAAAACGTGGCTGGAGGTGGTGTTGGATGATGTAAAATTGATGTGAAGGATTACAGAAACAGGAGGAGAAAAAATTGGAGGCAAAGTGAGGAATCCCAGAAAATGGATGTTAAACTGATGATGATGATGATGATACATGCTTCACTTTTGGCCAGGGAAAAAAAAATATCAATAAATGTTGAGACAGAGCATCAGTGGCTGAATTAATACTTAAATTGTTGGCACGTGAAAGGAGAATTTCAGAGAAAACCCGAATGTGAAAAGGGGAGAAGCCAACTACACTTGAGAACCAGTAAGTGGGCCAACCCCAATAAGTATTTAATACGGCACTTTTTTTTCTACTGAAAGCCATCTTAATGTTGTTTACAGGTATGGCACAATCACAGCATCGCCAAGTTTGTTCAACTGGACACCACGTAAGTGAAGTGACCGTCTCATGGTGTAGTGAGGAAGCTGAAGAGAGAGAAGGCCTGCCATGATATAATATGACATCCTTCCAATTGCAATAGAAGTCTGAAGCCTACTGGGGGGGTTTCTTTAACTCAAGTAGGTAAGCTGTTTTTTACTGACTTAGACATCCTGAATCCGTGGTCAGCCTCTCCATGTGAGGATACTGCAGGGTTACTCATCTGATTCAGTGTTGAGGCTTAGCCCGGAATGCCTCCACCATTAATCCAAACGATGCCAAAGGATATACCGTAAATGCTTCACAACTACATTTTGGTGTGGTGGAAATCTTAATGTATACTGAATACGTTTTCAAACTTCTGTTTTACCAGCCTTTCTCAGCCAGTATAGTTTCCAAGTCGAAGGACAATTTGTCTGAGCCAACCAACTGGTCAGACTGGCCATTATGTTGGTAACGTGGTCCTCAGACACAGGTTTCCTACTCCCTACTGCAGACAGAGTAAAATATTCTGAGCTCACCAAGTGGCGCTCCCTTTGGGGCACAGATGGAATTACATTTCAATAATAGATGTGAGTGAGGAGGGAGGCTGTCAGTTATTTAATCCATATTTATTTAAAGCAGCATCTTGTTAAAAAGCAAGCCATCACAAGTTGATGTTTGAAGTGCCTAAGAAAAAAAAAAACAGCAACATGCCATATAATAGAATTGATCCATTGTTCATTTTATGAGCCCTCTTTTATTCAGTCTTATAGTCGTCGTCCAGGAAGGCAATATATCATGAGAATACATGAGGAAACATAGGAAACGCTTCAAGTGTCCAGTCTGAAAGGAGCTGCTGGACAGTAAGAATGGACCAAAACATCTCAAGTATGCTAGAAACTCAACTAAAGCGGGAAGTTTAAAAACAGCCTGAAAGCCTAATTTTAGAATGATATACACGGTTTAAAAAAAAAAAAAAAAAGAACATAAACTTTTAAACAGATTCAAAAACTGAACCAAACAGGGGTTCATAAGTGTGCTTACATGACATTCAAAGCTCTTAATGGGAAATTTGCAATTTAAAAAGACTTTCAACTGAATTCGATTTCAACTAAAAATAAAAATCTCACGATGAATGCACTCCACTTAGAAATTAAAAAATAAATATTTTTATATTAATAAAATATTTAGTTTAAAAGTGATTTCCATCCTTCTCTCATCAAACCTGCTTTATGCAGTTGTGGGGCATTGGTGGCTGTGCTGGGCACACGCCAAGGACCATCCCAGTCTGGAGAGCCAGTTTGTTTGGTGCCTGGTGCTGCTGGGACAGACATCATTGGATTAAGTGGGGTTGAATATATTCCGTTATGTTGTGCTTCTTTATTTTTTAACTTGGTCTGATCAATTAGAAAGACACGCATTCAGAGTGCTTCTCACTTTTCCAGATGGTTCATCTTAGTAATCACAGTTGTATGTTTTGCCCTTTAAATATGTTGTAGCAGTAGTAGGCAGCCTTCGATTCCAAGAGACAATGCATTTGTGCCCCTGGTGGACTACTGTGGCTCTGCAGTCCAGTACCAAAATGGCAAACCTTGCTGCAGCAGAACGCTGAGGGAGCTCAAACATCTTGTGCAAGGGACTTCCTGTGGGTTCTCTTATCATCAGCTTTCTCTCATACCTTGGGTGACCCTTTATCATCTCCTGCATCCAGGCACTCTTGTCTGTGGTGACCAACTGCCACATCCTGGTGTTGAGATCACGCTTGCGGACAGCCTTGGAGTGCATCTGGGAACTTCCAGTTGTCCTTTTTTTAAGAAGGAGGTCCATGGGTATCTGACCATCCACCATGTGTGACATGTGACCCAGCAGGTGCATACGTCTGTGTTTGAGAAAGGTGAAGATGGAGGTGGTATCTCTTGAGTTCTGCATTGTTGGTGACCTTGTCTCTTCATGAGATGCTGAATATACGACTGAGGCTGTGTATGTGGAAGGAGTTGAGCCACTGTTCTTGTTCTATGCACGGTGCTCAAGTCTTGTTGATTTGCAGAAATGTGCTCAGCACACAGGTGATATTTACCTGGATTTTGGTGTTCTCCGTGAGCTTTCTTTTGGCCCATACTCTCTTTGTCAGTGTTGAAAATATTGTAGCTACCTTTTTCATGGGTTTGTTAATTTCACTTTTGAGTGACAGGTTGTTGAAGATCGTTGAGCCCAAGTACATGAACTCATGGACAACTTCCAGATCATAGTCGACGATACTGATGGAAGGGTCATCATCGACATCTTGGTCCATCACCTTTGTCTTCTTCAGGTTGATGGTGGGCATGCACCCATTTTAGTATTCAGTGAATGTGGCCTCTTACCAATCATTGAATACCTTCCTTCTGATCTGTAAATCATGGCACTCCTTTAGTATTAAACATTAATGCCTCTCTCTCTTCTCCACCAATAAGGCACTTCCTCTTATCAACCATGCCACCGTCTCCTACTGTGGCAGACGGCCAGGTCCTATGCCCGGCCGGGACACCCCTTCGATGTGTATTCAGGGGGAGAAGCCCTGGACGGTGCAGTACCTCCCACTGGATGCTGGATGGCCGGTCCCCTGGGTTGGAGCGGTGTCTCAGTCTCTTGTAGTTCTTCATGGGAGATGGAGTTCTTCACAGCCCCTGTTGGGGTCTGGGGTGGCCGCCAGGGGGCGCGGCATGGGTCCCTGAGCCCAGCTGGACTAATCTTCAGCCCCAACTGGGAGTGCAACTGGAAACAGGTGATCAAGCACCTGAAGCACTTCTGGGTGGGCCATGAAAGGAGCCAGCAACCACCACTCAATGGCCAGAGTCGGGTCAAAGGAGGACAAATCTGTGGAGAAGTGGTGGTGAAAGAGAGAGGAGTTTGGTGATTTAGTGTTTAGTGCTTGGGACTGTGTTGTGGCTGGGGTGTTCACGGGGAAGATGTGCCCTCCAGCTGAAGAAAAATAATAGTCTTTTTATTTTATACGTGCCTCCTGTGTCAAGTCTGTGCCGGGTGCAATATAGCACCTTTCTTACTCTACTCATCAATGAACTAACTCTTAACTAACTAACTCTTAACTAACTAATGTCACACCGTCTTCATAATCAACAGCGTGCCTGCGTCTGCCCCCATCAATAATATCAGATCGTCTTGTCTGATCGGGTACCTCCCATTGTCTTATTGACAAACAAAGCCACACCCTCTGACTCATCTGTCTTACCAAAGAGTGATGCCCCTTTTCTTCTATCGCTAAATTACATCCTCATTTTTAATTAGTGATTAATAAGTGATGTCACACCTTCATACCCATCATTTATGTCCCTTCTTCTGACTGATAAATGATTCTACTTCCTCCTTCTTATGGAAACCCCTCCCTCTTACCCATCAGCGATGTCACTGTCTTTCATCAGTAAATGATGGTCTCTCTTTTATTAATAAGTGATGCCCACTACTCTTATAAGTGACACCATGTGGTCTTGGTGATCTGTGGTGCTTCTCCCTTCTGCCTATCAAAGATGCCCCTCCCTTATCCATTGATTATGTTCCTCCCACTCACTGATAAATGATCCCAGCCACTCTTAGTTATAAAATAAAATCCCCGTCTTACCCCTCACCCACTCTTTCTCTTTCACCATGACTCTCACTAAATCCGCAAGCTCTTATCTATCAATGGTACCCCTTCCCTTTTAGTTGTCAATAGGGTGGCACGCACATCATCTGTCAGTGCCACCCTATCTTGGCCCCATACCCCCCATGCATTAATTGGCTTCTTGCCTTTTATCATTCAGTATCATCCTTTTCCTTGTATCTGTCAGGCAGACCCCTTCCCAAGGTCCCATCCCTCCCTGTCCGTCACTGACCTGCCTCACTCGTATGTGACCCTGTCCCAGAGTCCAGGTGGAAGTCTAGATAAGCCAGTTGTGCTGTGCTGTTAGCAGGAGGAGGATGTATATTTCAATCCTGTGAATTTTCATCGCCACTGTAATTGGGTTGCTTGTTTTGCTATAAGTGATTTGTCCCTCGTCTCGAGTCAGATTGTTTTTCACACCGTTAAATGAAGTTCTGCTTTATTGATCTTGCTTTTTCCAATTTGAACCTGAAAAAGTGATGAAGACATTTTCTTTTTTTTTTTTCGTTTCCTATTCCTCCAGCCTTCTCTGTGCTAAACTCTTGCCTTTAATTTCTGTGATTGTGTCTGATGGACAGCCCACCCAACTTGATTCAATTTACATTTGCTCTTTTTGTTGGTGAACCTGATTGAAAGTGTAGGGCAGACTGTGGAACATGTGAAACCCACCATTGCAGCGTCAGACCGACAGACAGATAGACCACAAAGGCCAAGACTGAAACTACATCTAGTTCCCATGAGCTAAGCCTGCTTGATATGGGCAGAAGTTGTTTGTGGAAGTTAAAATGCATCTGGCACTGGGTGAGGTGTACACCACACCTGGAAATGGGTATATCCTGTGTCCCATTGTTATATTTGATTTTTAATGAGACTCTCCATGATGTGTTCACTGTGGAGCTGTACAAAAAAACAACATCCAGTCATCCACCTGTTTTCTAAACCACCACAGTCCAATACAGAGTTTCAGGGCCTTTTCAGATGTTCTACAGGTACTAATGCTTGATGGGATGCCAATCCATTGCAGGGCATATTCACAAACATTCTCAGAGTCAGCAGTTAGTCTAAACACTACATCAGATATCCAATTGAGATTTAGGGCAAATATTCTGAAGCTTACCACTATATAAAAATTAAAACTTACCGTGACCCTAAGTGTTGGGTATGAGCACCCCTCTTGAAACTGCTGGTCTCTGGTGGGACTCCAGATACACCCAGATGTTATTTGACTCTGGTGGCCCTCTGTGCTCTGTAAATTTGCTAGTATGTTAAGTGAAAGTGGTTGTGCACACGAGTGTACCTTGTGATGCACTGGTGTATTGTCCAGGACTGGCTCATGCCTTGTGCCCAAACACTGTCATTGAAAAACTGGAAATGGGAGGTGGACAATACATGGATGGATAGACAGAGTATGTATTCTCTCAGTGGCATCAACTCCAGTCGTTGGCACTTTGATGGGATCCTATTACATTTCAGCAACACCATCAGAGACTCACCTCATTTTGCAAATATGGAGTTCACACTGGTTGTCCTAGCAGTCGGTGCGGTTTGGCTGTCTAATAGCAGGCCTACTTGTTTAGGCTCCTGCTTTTTGGTAGAACACCTCACATTTATTTATTTATTTTTCCAAAGGCTGCTAAATGTCACCTCTGCCAGCCGGCATTGCGGTGCTGATCTTACCCCAGAAAGTGCAGACCCAGCAGATCTGGCGTTTGATTTAGACGCTGAAAGCTGCACAGTGAAGGCAGTGGCGCGTGAAGGTAAATTCTCATAATTCACCGCTGAAAGGTTAGCTGCTGGCTGCCACATCTCCAGACTCAGTTACTAACAAATGTCATCAGACTGAAATAACGAGAGTGTCTGCAGCTCCAGTGCTCGTATTTCTGCTACTCCAAATACAGTCACTTCAAAAGGCTGCTCTGCCATGGCCTCTGCCCTCCAAGTGGGCACTCACTTCAGGAACAGGGAGGAAATTAGGAGGTGATTGTGTTTATGTGCTGGCACAGTATGAGAAGGGGCATATAATGTATGAGTGTTACATGCCACAAGAAGCATATGGGCACTTGGCTGGTGTGGGTTTCAAGATTATAGATAAACTTGCTCCAAGTCTCTGGCCAAAGGAGACACTGCAGCCAGACCTCTATAGGGATGAAAAATGACAGCTCAAACGGTTTGAGTCAGGGAAGACGAGTACACCTACACTTGATAACAAAGGCCTCCCATCACCTATTATTATGAAAGGACTGGACATGGAGTACACAAAGTGGATCTTTCAAACACCATAGTACCACTTTCCAAACTATCCTCCCTGGAAAGATCGTGAACTATGAGAGAAACCTGTTCACCAAACTGGCCATTAACATTAATTATTGATTACCAAGATGGACCTAATTTTATAATGTCACTATCAGATGAATGGCAGTCACTAGCATAGGACAGAAACAGTGATTGGACAGTTCAGGTAAATGGATCTAACAGTAGTCCTCATTTGTATCTAATGTGTAAATTAGACAACATGAAGTCCTTTGGTGAATGTCCCAGGTGAATTAACAGTGGATGGCCCAAAGCATCTCAAAGTTAAGTCAGGAAGTGGAAAGTCCTCTGGTGAATCTCACAGGTGAAACTACATGATGGTTGATCCTCATATGAATCTCATAAATAAAAGAATGAGTTCCTTTAAGGGATCTCAGAGGTGTGCTATACAGTGGACATTCTTTAGGTGGTTGTCACGTGAAAATTAGACAGGAATCTCCCAAGCAAATCAAATGGCAGGTAGTCTTCATTTGAATCTCACAAGTAAATTAATGAGGATTCTAAAGGTGGATTTCACAGGGGAACTCTACACTGGCAAGTTTCCAGGTGGATCAGACAACAGGCAGTCCTCACGTGGATCTCACATGTTGACAGTTCTCAGGCAGGAGCAGGTCATCAGGCAGCTATAATATTTACATTAGACAGTGGGAGGTTCTCAGGTGGATCTCAAAAATGAATTGAACAGCAAGTAGTCCTCAAGAACTTCTTGATAGACAGTCTTCAGGTAGATCTCACAAGTAAGTATGTGAGGAGTCCTCAGGTGGATGTCACAGGTGAACTATACATTGGACAGTCCTCAGGTGGATCAGACAACAGGCCATCCCTCAGATGACTCTCATGGATAAATTAGAAATAGCAAGTAGACCTCCAGTGAATTTCACCAGGGTACAATACAGTAGACTGTTCTCAGGTGGGTCTTACAAATAAATCCTCAGGATGATCACTAATTAACTAATTAGAGAGGAGTCTCATTCTGATATCACATTTAAAGCGCACACTAGATGGTCCTCAGTTGGAATTCAGATGTAAATTAGACTGCAGAATTCCTCGTGTTGATTTATCTCGTTGGTTATCATAACAGCACTCATAGGTAAAATAGACAGTTAGAAAGACTCAGGTGGATCTCACAAGTGAAGCAGACAGCAAGTATTAGTTCAGGTGACAGTTATTCAGCTAGTGGACAGTTGTTAGTACAGAGAGTAGTCCACTGTAGGATTTCCTATGTAACTTAGACAACTGGTGGTCCTAAGTAGACTCTCAAAGATGACTCAGAGAATAACCAGATTTTATGTCAATATCATAAGTAAATTAGACAACTGGCATGTCTCAGTGGGTCTCACATGTGAACCAGACAGTGAGCAAATGGATCTCACAAGTGAATTAGAGACAGTGTAGTCATTTAGTGGATCTCATAGGTGAAATCAACAGTGTGTTATCCCTCACAGTTGACCCAGGCCTTGAATGATTCTTACAGGTAAGGCAGACATTGGAAAGTCCACACGTGGATCTCACAAATAGGGAGTGGTTTTGAGATGAATCAGTCAGTGGATACTCCCTCCTGGGAGAATTAAACGATAGACCTTCCTAAGGTGAATTTCACATTTGAGCAAAAAAGTGAACAGGGGAGTCACACAGATCTCTGCCCCCCATTGAACCTCACAGTGGAGTCAGACATTCAGATGTTAGGAGGGCATTCTTCAGGTTAATCTACAAAGGGCTCTCCTCCAGTGAATCTGAATAGGTTGCAATTGTCAGATTGGTTTTACAGTTGAATCAAACATTCCAGAATGATATCTTAAAGTATATCAGACAGAGGTCTGCCCTCAGATTAATTTCAGAGGTAAGTTATAGCTGGCAGATTCCAGGCTGACCGACTCATTAAGCCAAAAAGGGTTGCATTCCCAGGTAAATCAAGTGAGCCACAGGGGTTGGCATGAGCTCATGTGCATTAAACAGGTAACAGAACCATGATCATTAAGGTGAATCAGTCAGTGGTGAGCACACTAAATACTTGGTAGTCCCTTGAAGGTAAGTGATGAGTTCCTAGTTGGAGCTTCCAACAGAGTCACAAGCATCCTTAGGTTGTTTTATAGGTAAGCTACTGTTAAAAAACAGTGGGGGGTCCTTGGATGCTTCTCATGGGTGATCTTCAAGTAAGTGACAGCAAATGTAATCCTTACAAGGCTCACAGAGATGAATTTTGCCATGCTGAGTCACACTGGGGAGTCCCCAAGTAAAACACAAATAAAAGCAAGTCCTCAGGTGGAACTGACAATTGGGATTCCTGGGCGGACCCTCGGATGTGGCACAGAATAGTGGGTAACACAAATTGACACTAGCAAATGTTACTAAGCACCCAGTAATGTGCATGGAGAGGAACTCAATGAGAACATGTGAACATTTCACTTCGTGGGTTGGGATGTCCTATTAGCTACCTTTTATCCAAATCAGTTTACTTAACACCTTTATGCATACACACATGCACACATATGAACAAATGCACTAGCTGCACTGTCTCCCTCAGTGTGGGACTCTGTATTTCAACTTTGAGGGGTAAAGACATGCAGGCTGTCAGGGAGTGATATTATAAACCTGTTCTGACAAGACTGTTGGTATATTTACAGTTGGCAAGAGCGAAGGCTTCATCAATCTTCGGCTTTGATAAGGGACAGCGCACTCCCATGAGCACCTGCTCTCTCTCTGAACGGCTCAGCTCTGACTTCCACGACATGATGGCTGAGACAGTCCCCAGAGTTCTTCCCAATGTTCCCAGTTCTCCCAGTCTGACATTCTTTGGGTTTTCATTGATGACACACTCGTTAATGCTGCCATTCCTGCTCCCTCCTGACACATTCAGGCTAGCCTTGTATTATTTTAACTGAAGACAGGAAAAGTCGTAGATGCGGGGGATCTTGATGTCCCCGTCTAGGTGAAATTCGAGGACCTCACGTGGCCATTCCTCTCTGATCGGCTTTTAGAAACAAAAGTTGTACCTCCCGCCCCCAAGGCAATGCAGCTTAGTGGCAGGATCTGGGTCAGAGAGGTGACAGTTTCTGCGTCTCTGTGGACTGGCTCTAAAATGAGCTGACTTGGCCCACGGCTAGACAATTCCTGCTAGGCTGAAAGAAAATTACAGCAGGGACCTGAAACGCTCCTGCAGTGGAAGAGATGGGGGTGATGCAGCTCAGGCTAGGGGGCTGAGAACAAGTGTGCCTCGGCTCAGTCTTTAAATTCATACAAGTCCACCTATGCCATGTGTGAGTTGGAATTTGGCATACAAGATTTGTGCCGTGGATTTCATTGGAAAGCTTCTGTGTATTTGGAGGTGAAATGAACTTCCTATGCCTCTACATTCAAAAACCTATCCATGCCTTGTTCTCTAAAATCAGTTTAACAATGCCCTTGTCTTACTTGCATGGGTAAGAAATCACCATCTACCTCTGCCAACAGGTCCTGCTAAATGCCTGCAAGGCACAGTGCATAGAGGAGAGTTGATCTTGGGTCTAAGATCTTTCTATCTATCTATCTATCTATCTATCTATCTATCTATCTATCTATCAGTAAAGTATTCCTCATCCTCTATTTAACAGTCTGTCCTATATATCTATTGAATCTGAAAAGGCAGGACTCACCCAATCAATTAAACCTCACCTATACAATTCTGGCAAACTCCTGTCCACATGGGTTTGTTTTAATACGATCCCCCATTCCTGTCCCTACTACAGGGGACCCTTGAATGAAAAAAAATGATATAGCAAAATCAGCTGTGTTAAATGAACCCATAATTCTATATATAGAAGCACAATTTAATTATTATTTTATCACTGTATGTTCATTTAACTCTGGTAGTTTTGCTATTTATCTCTGAGTAAAGGCAATTTTCAATTGAACAAAATTTTAAGGTAATCTTCCATCAAATTAGGCGTGGTCAATCTATCTATCTATCAATCTATCTATCTACTTTTCATATTTATGGTTTTATTTCTGAAGTTTTTCCTGTCTTCTGAACTTCCTTAATCTGTGAGTTTTCTGTCCCTCTTCCTCTCTGACTCTTCCCCTCACCCTTAAAACTACAGAATCAGTTATTTATCATTAAAGAACAGTCTTGAGCTTTGAGAAATGAACAGTTCACACATCATGTTGGTTCCATTTTGTCTCATTGGGTAGTGTGCTTTTACTTTGTTTTTTTTTAACTGTTTTTTTCAATTTGTTCTTTGCCAAGATTGTATTAAAACTTTGGTTCATAAAATACATGAGCATAAAGATTTTTTTTTCTTGTTTCTATTCCGTTAGCAGTAAAGTGATTTGGTCTTTGTTTTGATTTGTGCCAGTTGCTTGAGATCAGCTGGGTCCTGGGGTGCACAACTCAAGGTTATCTTAATGTATGGGCACCATGGACTTGGCTAGGGGCTGCTGGAGTACATGGGACCATGATGTTTCTGATGCCGGTGTTTCTCTTTTGCTATAAAAACAGGGGCCCCAGTGAACGACTTTGCTCGGATAGGGGGCTATAATGCTACTAAAACGGCCCTGAACGATGATGTCCACTTTTTCCTCATATTTCCATGTTGAGCAGTGGGCCGCAGGTTTCTAATATGAGCAAAAAGTGGCACAAGGCAGGCTTACAGACTCACAGGAGATTCCAGTTCACTGCATAGGACCCGTTTATCCAAAGGTTTTACACCCAGTACCTAGTCCTACGTTTGTAACAGTTACCCTGATAGCCATGCCAAGTTTCCAGCAGTAAGTTCCCGTTCTCGCCAAGGACTGCCACCCTACCTTGCTGCTTTCCCGTTGCCTTACTGATCAGTACCGCTCTCCTAAGGCGGCTTGCCTCTCGGAGCTCTGGGAGCCGCTGCTGACTGAGCATTAATCACCTCAGATGGCGTCGCTTGTGAATACGACGATGTGCAGTAAATGTTAGGAATTGAACGTGTATTATTAATTAACCCGTATGCTTAGCATTGTTCTGTTCTTACCCAGAATTTGTGGCGACGTCTCTGGCTCAGTCCGCATTGTTTGTGCACTTGCTAACTTAACTGTATTTGCCACGGTCGTTATGGACACTGGTACCTTTTGTCGACCCTTCTGTTTAATGGTGACGCGTTTGATTTGATGTATTTGATTCCTCAATTATTCCAAGCAGTATATCTTCAAACTTAAAGGACAAACAAACATACAGAGCCACATAAATATTCTAATCGAATGGTCCGGTAGGAGTTTTGGAATTGTACAAAGCAGCACAACACATCGCCAAGTCAGAGGCTGGTGTAGATTTTACAGTCACACCATAAACTGATTACGCAAACAGTAATGCTTATCCTTCATCAATAACACACATCTTTCCGCGTCCTGATCAGGCAAGTTGACAGTCGTAATCAGTCACTTAAGATGAAGTTTTCAAGACTTGGGCAGAGGTGAGGACTGTATCCATGGGGCTTTGTATCAGTAATCGAAATGAACGATATCAACTCACAGTTTGGGGGTTGTGTGTGTGTGTATATATAGCATTTACGTGGCAATATGCAACAGCTTAAAAAATCAAGGAGGCTGTGAATGGGTGTGTATTGTGTTATAAGTTCTCCAGGCGTGCCCAAGTACGTAACTCCTCCTGCCACTGTGTTGTCAGCTCGTGGATCTCCTCACAACACTTAAGTGTCTGCTCATTGTTCTTTTTTAGACAAACTCCATTAAACAAACTAATTATACTGCCTACTGTTTTCATGTATTTCTTATCCGTAAGTCCAATTCCTAGTCTCCTTGCTCAGGACCGGAACGGGGCTTGTCCCAGCAACATCGCGCACAAGGCAGGAACAGACTTCCATATTCCTCGAAAACGCGTTAAATTGAATTACACAATGCTTTCATTTAATATGAATGATATACACACCAAAATGGAGTTACTGTGTTTCACTTTCGACTGCACTAGCGGTCTACCGTATGTGTTTAGAATGTACGTTTCACTATAATGTGTATGCATTTCAGTATATAGTGTATGCGTGTCACTACAGAGTGCATACACCTCAGTACACAATGCATGACTTTCTATACGGTATGTGAGTTTAGGTGTGCATTGCATTCCGTTTAGAATGATTTGCTTCCAAAATGGCACTTCATATTACGAACGCGATGCAAGCTTGTGTAAACGATACAAAGGCGATCAAAGTGAAAGTCGTATCCAACGTTTGAATAAGGTCGCCATCAGGCAACAATGTTTTAAGGCAACATAGGGTGCACTATCACAAACTAATTAATTCTAATTTTTGGGGTCCCCATCACCCGTAAAACGGAGAAGACAAAATACGTTACACGTATTCTCTGTTCCGGGGTTCAATCGCTCAACTCCCTGGAGCTGAGTGGCAGTGCTGCCCTTCATTCGGCTTCCATTGCTGCTTTATCCAGTAGGTGGTCGCAAGGGGCCATTCCAGTAATATCGGGTCTTGTAAACAACCTACCCTACAGGACGGTTTGCCCATTTAGAGGAGGACACATACGCGCCAATATAGATTTTTTAGCCTCGAAAGTATTGAGAGGGGCTCAGTTGGGCTGACCTGAGCACAACGGTGCTTTTGGATTAAAAATAATAATAATCAATCTGCAGGGGAAGCCAATGCAACAGGTTAAAACTCAGGATTCATACCGGGAATCCAAACAGCACTAACTGGAGGCGCAGCGCAGCGCTGCGCCGCTGTGCATCCCTGAAAAGCACCGGCGTTTGAAAACAACGTGACAGTGTTTCTTTCTGTCTCCACCACACTATAAAAGAAGGGGTTGGCTAGCAACTAACAGTTGTTGTGGAAATCGAGATACTGTATATACAACCATCCACATGAAGGTTGCAGAAAAAAACACCTTTTATTTATGTACGCAAAGGCTCCATAAATAATTATGAATCGATTATAAAAGATTTGTAAAATACCAAAGTTTCCGTGATTTGAAATCTACCGTACTACGTGCTAAGTTGGGGGGCTGTTGATCCATCAGTATCCCGCTATAGCCTATAGGTGGCCTACATTGGCCACATTTGGGAACTTTCTAAACCCCAAAGAACCGATTTTACATGGTGTAACGGTGATTGAAGCTCCATCTGCGGTCACATAGTCATCTTGTGTGGCGTTTGCACGTTCTCCTGGTGGTGTGTGTTCCTTCCAAATCTAAAACATTTATGGGCTATTAACGACTCCCGGTTACTCTGTGAGCGGCTATCTTTATCGTGCCTCGATGACACCCTGCAACAGAGAAAAGCAGGCATGGATCCACCTGATGGATGTGAATCCCTGTGGAACCGATCGGCGGAGTGGTCGACGCCTTCAAAAGGGTCTTCCTGTGCCAACTGAGGTGTCAAGTATACATAAAAAAGCAATTTACAAACCTTCCAAGGAAAACATCTATCCCTCTAGAACCAGGGGCAAATTTTTTTAACATGACAATACTGGTGATGTGTAAATCCTCTGAAAATTTAATATTGCTTAATTCACAAATGTGACTAAAAATAATGTATGCAAATAAGGCTAGAGGAATATGTAAAAAATATACTGCACAGAACATCATACACACATCAATAAAAGTGATCAACATATTATCCATTCATCCATCACTTATCCAGTTCAGTCAGGGTTCCACCGAACCCGGCGCTACATCATTTACCGTACCCACTTTTGCTTATAAGGACCACTTTTAGAGCCGCCTTTTAACCTAACACGCGCGACTTTGGGATGTGGAAGGATGAAAAAGCCACGCATGGGATTTGGGAATAATTCACAGTTTAGTATAAACAATAAGCAGGCGCGGGATTTGTAACCAAGGTCCTCTCCATAGGTAAAGCATCGACTAGTGTTATTTATTATTTTTATGTATGCTTTTATGTATTAATTTGGGATGGCGCTGTGATAGCGCGGCTGCCTCGCAGTTAGGAGACCCGGGTTCGCTTCCCGGGGCCTCCCTGCGTGGCGTTTGCATGTTCTCCCCGTGTCTGCGTGGGTTTCCTCCGGTTTCCACTCACAGTCCAAAGACATGCAGGTTAGGTGCATTGGCGATTATAAATTGTGCTTGGTGTATGTGTGTGTGTGTGCGCCCTGCGGTGGGCTGGCGCCCTGCCTGGGGTTTGTTTCCTGCCTTGCGCCCAGGGTTTGGCTCCAGCAGACCCCCGTGACCCTGTGGTTAGGATACAGCGGGTTGGATAGTGGATGGATGTATTAATTAATTATTTTTTTTGTGGCAAGTATTCAAAGAGGCTAGCAAGGTTGTTTTTGATGTTAAAGGTTTCCCACGGAAAGTGATCTACCTTTGAAATCACATACCAGTGGTTACTGTTAAGTTTTTCCTCTTCTTCCATCTTCTGGCCTACTTATTGAGTTCAGGACTATAAGAGTCAGCTCCCGGTCTCGGGTTCGAGCGCAGCACTCTGGACTGATAACCACAGCAGCGCCCGTTATTTGCTTTACGGCTATCAATGCGATGACTGCCGCACGATGCGGCTGCTTATCTTTGAAGTTGAAAATGCCAGCCACCTCAGCACAGGTGAACGAGCCTTCGGTTTGCAAGGAATGAACTTCAGACCGGTGTAGTCTTTCCTTCTGAATGTGAAACACGGTGGTGCCACAGCCCGGTCCCTGCCAAAGCTCGTTTACCTACCTGGCACGAGCCGATTTGCATCTCCAGCTCGACTGAAGCCCTCCAACCCCAATTAACGGCGCGTGCGGCCGTCGCACAACAACAGCAGCCTCGCGCCCTCCGGCGTGCCGGCCTCAGCCCCCGGCTTGACGCCGAGGTGTGAATCTGCATATGTACAGCGCGCCTCGGGAGACGGCCGCCGTTCAGACATGCCACCGCGCGCGGCTTCACATTGTTTTGCGAAAATTACAGCTTCTGATGATGAGAATCTAATTCGCACGGCCTAGAAGGAGACGCTCGCTTTCCTGCTGCATGAAAATGTGAATCTGTGTGGCTCCCGCCCTCGCGGGGGAGAGCCGCCTAATGCAGGCAATTGCTTAGACACATGTAAGTAAATATCTTTACAAATCATTTCCGTGTGCCAAATGGGCGCGGGGAGAGTGGCGCGGTTTGGGCTTGCAGCACAAGCGTAACCCATATGCACAAGAAGTTCTCCGTTTTATTAAAAGTACATTTTTTTTTTGGAGTTTTGAACCGCCGAAGGGGAGGGGGGTCAGCAAACCCCTCTCACGCCGGCTGCCTGGCTGGCTTTTTTCACGAGGGGCGCAGGAGCTGTCAAGCGGACTGTGTGAGGCAGAGAGATGATAATGTAGCATGACACCTCTGAAATGAGACGCTGGTTGCCATGGCGAAGAGTCAGGAGGGACTGCCTCTCCAGAGGCCCAAATAAAACAAGCTGTAAATGATGTTTGATTAGAATTTAGATCATGTAACTGCGCTGGACAGTGCTTTTGTCAGCTGCTCAGAAGTCTGGCCGGCCTTTCGCTTTGCTGCCGCCTTAGTTTCTTGCCCCTGTTCAAATGTCCTTTTTTTCTTTTCTTTAATGCGAGTTGCATGATGGACAGATTTTTTTTTTAAATAGATAATCGGGAACAGAAGGACACAGCAGTGACAAGCTATAAGCATTTTCAAACTTTCTAAGGTATCTCTTTGTAGCAGATCATTTGACCTTTTGGACTGGAACCAGGCTGAACATGCAATCGGCCCGTTGTGATGTGAACAACCGATGACATGGCTCTTGTGATCCAGTGCTGTGCTGTCAACTTCATTGCGCAGTCCCAAGCTTTTTGAAGGTGCACCTCTACCTCCCTGTTTGCTGTGACCCTGGCCCCTGCCGAATGGCTCCCATGTGGATATTTCTCATGTCACTTTCTCTGTTTATATTAATTGCTTTGCCCCATGTATAATTCTACTGTCTGTCCTCTATTTATATCAATCATGCCTTTCAGGAGATAGGGGATGTTTGTACAGGGGGGATTCATATCCCTCTTGGATGCTGCATGTTTTTCATATGTGTAGACCCTTGTGGATTTTTGTAACATTTCACAGGAAGGAGACCTGGATGGTTCTTGTGTTTATTAGGGTTTGTGTATGGTAGGCGGATATTCTAATTTGGTTCAGTGGCCCCTATATGAGCACTTTGAATTTTGTGGGAACAAACCCCTTGGATTATCCCACTGGGGACCTCAATCGTTTTTGGCATTAATCATGAAAGAAATTAGGCTGACAGTCAATATGTATATACATAGTCTGCTCTGAAAAAAGTATCCTTTCTTATTTTTTCTGTATCTTTTTATTAAGTTCAAAGTTGTGAGGAGCCCTAGCATATTATGGCAACTGCAAGTGCAAGGCAGGGACCAACCCCAGGTGGGATGCTGGTCCAGGACAGTGGAAAAACTGTTCAGGAGTTAGATGTTTAACTTAAAAGGCAATCTTTTTTAAATGGCCAGTATTTATATTTTCCTTGGAGTGGTTGCATTTGTATTTAACTTGTTTTTGTTAGAGGTGTTTGAGTAATTTAACATGTAACACTTTTGTTGTTTTGCATGAAATGTGAGCTCTAGAGTTGCTCATTGTAGTGGCTGTTGTAGTATTGGTGCAGGTTACCTAGCCGATAGTTAGTGAACTCCGAATAAAGGAGGCACAGCATGCAGTATATTGTGCATGTTTTATGTAAAATAGGATTCTGAGTATTTCTTTTATATAGAGTGATGGAGGCCCAGTTGTTTGTTTTTATTAGTATGTTAAGAGTGACCCCACTAAATGAGTTTTTTTTTTTTCTTCTTCTTTTTGCATTGGTTTGTAGGAGATTGCCTTACTTACAGTAATTTCATTTTTGAAAAACAGCTTAAAATCTTTTCATGCACATTATTTTAAATTTGTCTTAATTGATTTAGCTTTTATATAAACCCAACCTTTTAAAGAACAGTAGCACTTTAGGTATACAGTGTACGTGCATTGACCACTGAGTAGGACTTTTCTCATCTTAGTTGATTTTAGTAGTTGCTGTGGTCTGGATATCATTCACATTTCATTTCATGAAGAGATGTTATGATGATACTTTACTATGGTTGCTGGATGTTCTCTGAAGTGCATTTTTGACATGTTGGTATATCTGAAATGTTAAAACCTATATATATACTGTATATATATATATATATATATATATATAT
>JANRMT010062814.1:89753865-89818364 GCA_026402145.1 Polypterus bichir lapradei | reverse complement strand
AGAAGGTTTGGGGCAGACACCCGTATAATTGTTCCCAGCTGCAAAACTGATTCACAAAAAAAGACATGTACATTCTGCTGAGTTCAAAACTGAACTGATTCTCCGGAGACAAGATGGTGGCTTTAAAGGCCAGTACAGGAAGTGATGTCATCAATACCGGAACTGGAAGTGATATCATTGGCTGCCCCAGAGCTGGGCAGGATTTCCCTAGAATGGTCTGCAAAAGATTGAGAGGGAAAATTAGTGCACTTCGCCACCCCCTGGTCTGGCATGGAATCACATGTATTCAAGCCCTTTAGTTGTCTCCTAAACACGTGTGTGACTATATATTATAATATATATAACATTTTTTTTTTCCTTTAATAAAATGGGCTGATTCAGACTTGAACATCTCCAGGGTATAAGGAATAAAACGGTTGTCTTACATGTCAGAACACCCGGGGCTGTTGACCTGCTAGCATGAACTGTGCACTCTACTGAAGCCATATTTGAGCTGTATATGAAGTCATTAAGACGGTAATACATCCATCCGTCAATTTTTCAATGCCCTCTACCTATTACTTTCTTTTTAAATGATCACAAAAACAATATTTTATGTAGCCACTTTCAGACAAGGCATTCTCAATAATCCTTTCAATTTAATTAAATTTGAAGCCTAATAAAAATTTCAAGTTTAAAATAGAGAGAATATAAGGATGAGATGACCTAAAATGAGTCAACTGCACTTGGTCCACAGAGCAAAAATGAAATACAGCTTTTGAGACTCTAAGATGTGAAAGACATATTCTTTTTCTGATTTGGCAGACCAAAACAGGAATGGATCCTTTACAAATGTTGCCATAGGGAATCTCATTGCAGAGTCCTATAGTGGTAGTTGTATCTCTTTTTCTATTTTTTGACACATACTGACAAAGAATGCCAAAAAACTTCTTCGCACTTTGACATATTATGGTGCAAATGGAATTGCTCGCTAGCAAAAACGATCCCTCTGTTAACTCATTGTGGTGCAAAAGGGCTTCATCCCAAATGTCAAAATGATTGCAGCATAATACTTAGCAACAAGAGTGTTCCCCTTCACATGCTGGAAGATCAAAAAGCATGCTACCTTGACTAAGTTATGTCTCAAAATTGAATTATTTTTGACTTCTATGCAAAGCTAAGAGTGCATATGGAAACCTTTGAGATTTCTCAAGGCACAAGCTCCAGTATGTTGAAAGACAGTGATGCAAGTGTTTGTGTGGTGGGAGGGAGGAGGTCAGTTTAGTGTAAAATCAGGATGTTAAAGGGTTTGTACATGCTTACAGAAATTTAAAGGGTGATTTAATTTCATTAAATGGGAGCCGACCATCCTGCAGATAACTAATAAAAGTGGATGATATGAGATGAAACTGACAAACTTAACATTTAATACAATACTAATGATGGTCATCTCCACTTGTGTTCTGTATGTAAAGCTCTATGATGGGCATCCTTAAGTGAAGCCTTTGTACATTTTGCAAGAGGTTTGAACAGCTTCACAGTGAGTGAGGGGTATTCTTTTCCAAAGTGATGCACTGGAACCACACATCTTGCCCACTTTGTTAACTGCCACTCCATTTTACTTAGAAGCTGCTAAATTCAGGACCCTTGTCAGCTTAGAAGCACCCCATGTGTGTACATGGATAGCCTTTGGGGGTTAGCCCAGTGTTTGCACATGTGTTTGACTAATCAATGGTGAACTCCATCATCAGCAATAACTTGGCAGCCTTCAAAGGTCAGCACCTCCCAGGCTGGCTTAATTTTTTTCTTCAAGTTTTCTTTTCACGAGAGAAGAGCTGAGTGCATTTTGTCAGTCTGTCTTGTGCACAGCAGTAGCTCTGAAGACAAAATAGTAGGAATGAAGAGATAATAATAGCTTTAATAATCTGGCATGCATGTATGGGACAGCCTATGGGACTCAGCTCTGTGCAGGCACTGTAGCAGCATTGGAACTGTGTGTAACAATGTTATGTAGCTTGCTTTTTTTGTAGTGGCACCTGTTACATTGCTGGTGATTTCAGAAGGACAATAATTCAGTTTACACTTGCTGCTTCTGATTCAGGGATGCCAACACAGAATATCAAATTTTGCTCTCAACAGATAGTTCAGCTTTAAGGCACGTTACACTGCTCCCAGCCCAACTTTTGCTAGTATACTGGCCCTTTCATATGTGACCAAAAATCGCTTTCAGCTCTGGTATCACATGCATGTCCCCCTGTATATGCTAGTACTCCCAAACACAGCTTTAAACTTCCCCCCACGCACACATTCACTGGCATGGTAGTCACTACAACAGTTCCCAAAACTGACATTTACGCTGTTTCTCTCTATACATTTAATAGCATGCCTGACACCACCACATAGACATTCATAATGGTGTTACAAGGATGTAATGGTGAGTACTGGAAAGTTGACTGATGCTTCAAACGTAAAAATTAGGCAGTATATTGATATTACGATTGAGAAAAAAGTCCTAGACTATCTTTTAGCTAAGAACTGACGCAGCAAAGTGCTGGAACTCCAGAATGCTGACCTTTCTAATTTATTTACTGCTTAAAATACTAAGATGTATTGGTGAATTTTGAACACTTGGATGTGGCCTGCTGTTGGAATCAGAGCACCTATCATTCAGAATAAAACTCGTGAGGATGTAACACATTTTCAGGCTTCTAGCAATGTTATTTAAAGTAATTAACCTTAATTTGCCAAAAAAAATGATTAGCTGCCGCCTTTTAACTTTAGCACTAGACAGTTGAAGTCCATTTCCCTGAGCTCCTAATGGGGGCTCCATTTAATCAAAATTCATCCATCAGATTTCAATGTTAAATCATCTTTTAATTGGGAGTTACATTCTGGTTAATAGTTTTATAATTCACAGGCTTTAATAGTTTTACCTCTGGGATCTGCTCCATTTTTCCCCGCACTCCAATTCCTGAGTGAACAGCAGTGTCCTTTCTGGGTATCGGCCTACCTCTGATAATAGAACTGTGATCCAATATGTGGAGTAAGCATGCGTTTATCCTGTTAAGAGTGTTGGTGCCTTTGCGGGTTGCAGGTGCGATCATGAATAAAAGGGAAAGGAGGGGTTTGGTGTGGCTGGCCTATTGCAAAATGGCAAAGTGAGCTGGCAAAACAGTAAACTACTAAAGAGTTGCTGCTCCATATCTTGGGGTAAGCAATTGTCTTGCTACATGGTGGAAAGAGGTGAATAGTGAATCTTTAGAAAATAACAAAAATCATTGCTTGGCGAAATGTATACAAAGAAAAAGCCTCTCAGTTTTATGTAGTGGGATATGAAATTTAGTGTAAATTGCAGTTCTGAATAAATTCCATGCTTGTGCAAGTACTGTTTATAGTAAATATGCTCTGAGAGATATTGTAGTGTTGGCTGCTGTATGTATGTACTGTAGAGTTGTGGTGTTCATGTTCTCATGTTTACACTTAAATCAG
Source organism: Polypterus bichir lapradei (assembly GCA_026402145.1). Lineage (NCBI taxonomy): Eukaryota > Metazoa > Chordata > Cladistia > Polypteriformes > Polypteridae > Polypterus > Polypterus bichir. Next base: position 89,814,896 of record JANRMT010062814.1, on the reverse strand, counting down.
TGTTTTATCATATTTCCATATCAGCCTTTTTGTCATTTGTGACTTTTTATTTTCTCCTTGAACAGTATTTCTACAGTATATAAGGGTTTTTTCCACTTCTGCCATACTCCTACTGAATGCCTGTTGTAGTTCCATAAGAACCATGTGACCACTTGGTTTGTGTCTCTATGTGAAAGGCTTTTCTGTGTAAGCCTACATTTTCAGTTCATTCATGTTGTTTTTTATTATGTTTGCTTGAATCCAGAGTTTCCACTTGAGCCAATGGTTTTTCTTTTTTTTTTTCTTTTGTTTGGAGTTGTGCATGGCATCAGGTAGACACACACAACAGAACTGAATTCAGTAATTCAGTTTTTGTGTATTTGTTTGTTTTTTCTGTGCATTATTTTGCTAAATGAGTCATGTTTTCATTTAGAGGGAGTTTCACAGGCTGATCCAACTTGCGTGAATTTCATCACAGCAACTCATAATGTGACGCAATAGCGTGTATGGCCCCCACTTGCCTGTATGAACTCTGCACTCCCAACAATGTCTAGGCATGCTGCTGATGAGACGGTGGCTAGTGTCCTGGGAGGATCTCCTCCCAGACCTGGATCAGGGCATCAGTGAGCTCCTGGACAGTCTGCGCTGCTACTTGGCAGCGTTGAATACACCGATACATAACGTTTCAGAGGTTCTCATTTGGACTCAGGTTTGGGGAATGTGTGGGCTAGGCAATAACATCAGTGCTTTCGTCGTTCAAGAACTGCCTACACAACATGAGGCCAGGCATTTTCCTGTAGCTGGAGGAACTCAAGGCCCACTGCACCAGCATAAGGTCTGACAGTGGCTCTGAAGTTTTTATCTCCGTATCTAACAGCAGTCAGGATACCGTAGCCTAGCAGGTGGAGGTCTGTGTGACCCTCCAAGGATATTCCTTCCCAGGTCATCACTGAGCCAGGCTGCATAACATTCACCACGGCGTCTCCAGACTCTTTCATATCTTTCACATGTGCTCAGTGTGAACTTGCTCTTATCAGTGGTGGAGCTGCCAATTGTGGTATTCTCTGACGAATGCCAATTAAGCTGCATGGTTATAGGCTGTGAGCACAGGTCTCAGTAGAGGACTACGGGCCCTCATGCCATCCTCATGGAGTCTGTTTCTGACAGTTTGGTCAGAAACATGCACACCAATAGACAGCTGGGGGTCATTTTGTAAAGCTCTATCAGTGATCCTCCCGTTCGTCACCACACAAAGCAGCAGATACCAATCCTGCTGCTCAGTTAATGCTCTTCGATGGCCATGTCCAGTTTTCCTTGTTTAATGGTCCATTCCCTGGTATCTCTTCCATGCTCTTGAGACTGTGCTGGGAGACACAACAAACCTTCTTGTGACAGCATGTATAAATAAATGTGCCATCCTGGAGGAGCTCGACTACCTGTACAACCTGAATTGGCTGGAGGTTCCACCTCATGCTACCAGTGGTGACAAGGACACTAGCAAAATGCAAAACTAGAGAAGAATCAGCCAGGAAGGATGAGGATAGAGCACTTGTCTGTGGCCACCATTCCCTTTTTGTGGGGTTCTTTTGTTGTTGCTTCTCCAGTGCACTTGTCACTTTCTTTTGCACCAAATCCAGTGAAGATGATTCACAATTGCTTATGCTTCCTAACTGAACAGGTCGATATCAATGACGCTTAATTGACTTGGTGTTACACTGTAATACATAAAGTGTTCTAATTTTTTTGACCAGTGTATATATGTGTATTAAAAAGGGGATACAGACCCAGTACCCAAAACTACACCAAGGTAGCCTAGATAGATACGAGGAAGGGTATTTATTAAGTAAACTTAAATATAGAAGAAATGGAAGGAGAAAACAGAACACAAAAGATATAACAAAAATCTGTGCCACTCTGAGCCTTCCCGAACATTTCTTGCTTTATCTAACAGACTGAGTATCTTACCCATATACGCAAGCAATAGGCAACTAAACATCCCACTTCCTGCCTCTAAACTTTCCTTTATTAAGTCCATTGGCCACTTCCTCCTTCTTTGGAGCTGGGTGAAGAGAAGAGACATAGCAAAGTTGGCTGACTGAGGAGGTGGAGATCCTTAAAAAATTGTTCATGGGACTGCTTCCTGTGCCACATCTGTCTACTTGGAAGCACTTTCAAATGACCTCAGTTCCACAGAAACTACTTTTCCCAAGAGCTTCTGTAGCTTCCTCAACATAATATTAATGCTGACTACTATGGGCCTGGGGTGTCATTGCTCCCATACAGTACAACACCAGACAAAACTCTGTTAAGGTGGTACGGTATTCCAGCCAGGTAAGGGCTGTGTAATGCCTTGACATTCTCTTCATCCTCGTGCTTTCCCCTACTACATGGTAAAATATATAAAATAAGTTCTATAAATACACACAATATATATTTTAAAATGTTTCTAGTCAAATTTGTCTTGTACTGTACATAGTACAAAGTGTCCATAGTACCATGAAATTCTTACTTGCATAAATACGCAGGTTTGTTAAATGTGTGTGTAAAGCTGTTTATCTAAGTATTTATTTATTTAAAGAGCTTCTGTAAAATGCCAAATTTCCACTGGGGCCAAATAAAGTTCTAGCTACTGTATATATAAAATATTTACACACACTTCATGCATTCACATAAGTGAAGGGTCTGCATGCAAGAGAGATGTCCCTTTGAGGCATTTTCTACATGCGTCATCTTACTGCCAATTAAGCCATGTTGTTTTTCTATCCCAGTGGTGTGTTCTGAACTCCACTATAGTTGCACGTCTGGGCTGTAACAGTGTGGACAGAATTCAGACAAATGCTAATATCAGATTGAGGGAACAGTTTGATATTATTATTTCAGGTTTGATCAAAGTTTGTCAACAAGACGACAACAGTTTCACAGTGTTTTTGTGTAAATATGAGTCTGTTTGATCTAATAGCTCAGGTTTTTTTGTTGCATTTTGCTTCATGTGCAGGGTAGAGGATTAACTATGAGCACCCTGATGACCCCACTATGCTGCACAGTGCTCTTGGTCCAAACCTCCAATCCAAAGCTTTAGTTCCTTGTTTGCACAAAAAAGAACACAACAAAGGAATCAGTTACTGGGGTATTTTTCTTCACCTTTTTGCCTGGCTACAAAGACCAAATTTTCACTTCTGTGAGCATCTGCTCTGCTTGGCATGCTGGGACTTGCCGCTCTTACCACTGTGCCTTTGAGAGTCCGACGTGATGGTGTGACTTTGATTTTTGACTGCTGGGCGATCTTTTTCACCAGATGGAGTGAATGGAAAAGGTGGAAATTAGGTGGCCTGTGTGTGTGCCTGCCATCCCCTAGCCAGTAGGCCCCCTTTGCCCAGGTCTGGCTCCCAGGCTGTGTGGTTTAGTCCACTGTTTCTACATTTTTTTTTCCCTCCAAGTAAAATAAAATGAGATTTATGAGTGAAACAGTAAAGCAGATTTTTTTTGTTGAGATCAACTGCCTTTCTTTATAAAGCCCTAAATTGTTTTAGATTGTTTGGTTCATTTGGCACATGTCAATTGAAATAACACATGTCTGAAAACTACTGAGACTCTGCTAGAGATGATGGTGGAATGCGATATTCATGAACTCCTTTATGTAAACACCAATTCAGATTTAAAGAGACCAAGTCAGAAACGAAAAAGGACAGGGTCTGTTCTCCTGATAAAGGGTCAGTAAGAGAATGGGCTCTTTTGGCATTCATGAATACAACAAAGATGAAGCTAATATTCTGTATAGGTACACAATGTTGTTGAGAATAGTGTTAGAGACAATAAAAGAACAAAGCTACTGTTCCATTCAGACTAAATGAAAAGACAAGGTTCTTTTTATTTTTTTTGGTACTGTATAGTAAGAATTTACCTTTCTTTACACAGGGACATGAAGATGTTTGTTATGTAAGTTCTTCAAATATTATTCAACTATGCCATGAGTGGGAGGACCACAAAGAATCCATAGATCCTACAGAACATTTTTTTTATATGTGCCATCTGCATACATATATACTATACATGGAATCCTCTATCCCTTGTATGAATGTACATCTTTTAATACAGGGTCACGTGATTTGGGAAACTATTTTGGCCTTGTCAGTTGCAAGGCAGGCACCAAATATGGCTGAACACCAGTCCGTTGCGTGGTACAGCAATACACACTCCCACACTCATTCATTCATACGAGCTTATGTTAACCTCCAGTGTAAATGACGTGCATGTCTTTGAGATGAAGTGGAAGCTCACATAAACGGTCGAAACAGTCTCCACACGGTGACCAAGCAAGAAGCTGATCTTAGGTGTCAGGAGCTGGGAGTACCAAGAAAATACCAGCTGAATGTAGTTAATTTTTTGTGTTATGTATTTTGATGTTTAAATTATTTTTCTTTTACATATAACCTTTTTACTATTTTATCAACCACATACTGAATGTTGTGATATATGGCCGGCTTATCATCCCGGCCAATACCCCCAGGCCACCAGATGGAGCCCTCCCTGCAGTACGGAGGTGCCCCGAAGACCAGCAGGGAGTCATGGGACATGGAGTTTTCGTACAAGACCCTGCTGGATACCTCAGGGGCCGCAAGAGGGAGCTGCAGGGAGGAACAAAGACTTCTTCGTGCCCTATGACCCGGAAGTTCGTCATAGGAAGAGCGACGGGCTTCCGGGGTGAAAAGAAAGGACTTGTACCTGACCCGGAAGTGATTAAGAATCACATGGACTGGGGATTGGGAACACTTCTGGGTCAGGGAATATAAAAGGACTGTGTGAGCTCCCAGACGGCGAGCTGAGCTGGGTGGAAGGGTGGCAACGCGTCTGGGAGCTGGAGGATTGTTTATTGTAGTATTGTGAGTGATCCATCCATCCATCCATCCTCTTCCGCTTATCCGAGGTCGGGTCGCGGGGGTAGCAGCTTAAGGAGAGAAGCCCAGACTTCCCTCTCCCCGGCCACTTCTTCCAGCTCTTCCGGGAGAATCCCAAGGCGTTCCCAGGCCAGCCGGGAGACATAGTCCCTCCAGCGTGTCCTGGGTCTTCCCCGGGGCCTCCTCCCGGTTGGACGTGCCCGGAACACCTCACCAGGGAGGCGTCCAGGAGGCATCCTGATCAGATGCCCGAGCCACCTCATCTGACTCCTTTCGATGCGGAGGAGCAGCGGCTCTACTCTGAGCCCCTCCCGGATGACTGAGCTCCTCACCCTATCTTTAAGGGAAAGCCCAGACACCCTGCGGAGGAAACTCATTTCAGCCGCTTGTATTCGCGATCTCGTTCTTTCGGTCACTACCCATAGCTCATGACCATAGGTGAGGGTAGGAACGTAGATCGACTGGTAAATTGAGAGCCTTGCCTTACGGCTCAGCTCTTTTTTCACCACGACAGACCGATGCAGAGCCCGCATCACTGCGGATGCCGCACCGATCCGCCTGTCGATCTCACGATCCATTCTTCCCTCACTCGTGAACAAGACCCCGAGATACTTAAACTCCTCCACTTGGGGCAGGATCTCGCCCCCAACCCTGAGAGGGCACTCCACCCTTTTCCGGCTGAGGACCATGGTCTCGGATTTGGAGGTGCTGATTCTCATCCCAGCCGCTTCACACTCAGCTGCGAACCGCTCCAGAGAGAGCTGAAGATCACGGCCTGATGAAGCAAACAGGACAACATCATCTGCAAAAAGCAGTGACCCAATCCTGAGTCCACCAAATGCAAAAACTTGTGAGTGATTTATATGAGTATAGTGGTGGAGAGTGTGCTTTGTGCACTGTGGCATAAAAATAAATTCAACTTGAGGACTTTTACCTGGTGTCTGGAGTCGTGGACAGGGGTTCAAGGGAGCGAGAGCGCCCCCTATCTACCACAATGTGTAATACTGTTTTAATGTTTTTCAGCCTCCGCTACAAGTGAACACAACTTTTGTTGTGTTTCGTAGTGCCCTGTATGCATTAGCAGGACTACTGGAAAAGGCCAATAAATGAAACTTCATTGCAAGTCTTTTCAAACTGCATATTAACATTATAGCTATGAACTCCTATTGGCAGCCTGGATAAGATTCTAGGTGGAGTTTATGATTAAATGTGTGCATTCTACAGCTTAAATTTATTTTAACAATAGGTTGCAGTTTATTGTATATGCTGTTTTATACACATCTTAAACTCTATAGTACAGCACTACATATTTTCTAATATTTTGCTTTAAAGAACATATTATTGTAGAGTTGTGTATTTTCACAGCTTTGACATATATTCAGTATATTATGCATGCATACGGTCCCTTTTTATTTACTTTTGTGAAACTGTTTTTGTGTCGGCATTCTGGGAGGCCTATCTTCAAGTAGCAGTTCATGAGACCTAATCTTAGTTCAGTTTGCTCATCTTTTGCTTTATCATGCTAGAAGAAAGCACAACCCAGTTGTTGCATATTGTAAATTCATGAAAAGAGTTCTTATGTTATGATTTAATTAGGCGATGTGTCATAGTAGATATAAAAACTATAGCTATATGATGTTAATGTGTTATAACTGTGTCACACAGGATCCTGTCCCATGGCCTGTAATGGTACAATGTAAATGGCACAGAATGTGTTATTCTGTAATACCATCTGTGTTGAACTGTTATACACATACACTAATGTGTTGTTGGACACTGTTATATTGGTAGAAGGCTAGCACATGTTAGAGTGGAATTAGACAACGAATTGGCTTCTTCATGTTGTTTTACTGTGTGTGATGTGCCAGAATAGATACTCTAAGGCTACCAGAATGAGAGAGATACTATAAGGGACTGGCACTAAAAGGATGTCAGGTAACCTTCTCCAAGTTGGCATGTGGCATTAAGAATGTACTGTTTTGGATGGGTGGGACCAGATTATGGAAAGCAGGCAGCTCAGAAGCTATCACATGGGCCTGATCAATTAACATAAAGATACATACCTTAGGGGTGTATTCATTCAGAATGCTCTATATGTCCCTGTTAACCAGCCGCTGTGTTTCATAGAATGTCCATGACACACAAGTTTGTGCTGAGATTGGTGTTTGGTAATATGGTATTTGGTAATATGTTCTGGAACACTAATATTAATAAGAGACTAGCCTATTTGTCTAAGGCTGATACATGCTCCATTTCCTATAGTACTATAATATTCGTCATATTCTGTAAAATTAATGTCTGTACCACAGTTACATTTGTACATTATAATTGTTTTATGCAGCACTGCCTTATTTGTACAAGTCTAGTACATGTGCCATGTTTCATAAAACAAATGTCTCCAATACCTTATTATTTATGTCGTTCTCTAACACTATGGTATTTTTATCACACTGGAATATATAGTACATGTGGCATGTCTGCTAACACAGTAATATCTCATTAATGCTGAAATTAGAACTATATTCAGTATATTTATGCCATTCTAATGCTTGTATCATTACTGTATATGTATTAGCATACAATTAGCATAATATCTATATCATCACAACTTGATGCATTCTAATATTAGTAACAACCTCTGCAATGGCTTGTAAGGCAATAATATACATAGAATTTGGGCACCTGTGGATGGCATGTGTCACTGGCATTTTGAAATTTATGAAGTCCTCTGATACTGTATGAGTGGGCAGAACTGTAGCTCAATGGTAGGACTACAGCATCGGAATAAGAAGACCAGGGTCCACATCCTTCCCTCCGTGTGTAGTTCGCATGTTCTGTCCATGCCTGTGTGTGTTTCCTCTGGGTGCTCCGGTTTCTTCCTACTGTCCAAAGACATTCAGGTTAGATGAATAGACAACACTACATTGACCGTAATGTGTGTTTAGTGTATGGATGTGTATTTGTGTGTTCATCCTGCAATAGACTGTGGCCCTGTCCTTGATTTGTTCCTGCCTTGGGCCCTATGCTAGCTTAGATAGGCTCCAGCACCCAACACAATCCTTGTCTGGATTAAGCAGGCAAGAAAATGACATGACTTCTCATATGTGTGTATATGTGTATATAAAATATATATATTTCCTGCTTGAAACAACTGGCACAAAGCAATATGAACAGTAAGTCTTGTATACCTAGATAGTAGGACCTCCACTTGTTTTAAATTGCCACTGCTACTTTGCCAAGGTTGTTTCTTTTTTGGAGGAGCAGTCACTGGCTCCACAGCAACCCACTGTATCCTCTTGCTTCTGTTTTCTACAGGGCTGACAGCTTCAGTAGAGATGGATTGCAGAAGCACAGATGACAGCGGCCATTGCATGTCCCCCAGCCTGTGTGGTGTGTGCCCCTGCTGCATGAGAGATCGAAGCTAAGAGCGCAGCACGTGTAGCATGTCGAGCTGCTCACCACGACAGGGGAGGCATAAATCATTATTGGCGAACACCTCATCCCCGGACTCTGTCTGACGGCCCATCCAGCGCGACATAAATCATAATTCCAGTACAATAGGGCCCTTCACCACCGGTGGGAAAAGTGTGTTGGTTTTATCGATTTTCCTTTTTTCTCCTTCCTCACACCTGCCTGCCCCTGAATCATTATGAAATGAAACTGATTTGGAATTCATAGAATACTAAATAAACTTTACGAGTTCAGAGCAGGAAAAATGAGAACTAATGATATAAAAATTACAAGGCGTGCTGAGTATTATTATACCTTTATTGATTTGTTTTTGAACTGTACCTCAGAATAATCAGTGGGGTGCGCATTGTAAATGTCCAAGGAGGCAGCAGACAGGTGTTTATTAGTAGTAAGATACCTCTTGAAATGCAAGGGCCCCTGCAAAAATCAAATGCCTTTCTTAACCTCCACATTCAGGTGCCTTGTATTATTTACACTGTGTTCAGTTTTACTGAAACTCTTCCGCTGGAGTCTGAAGTGTTTGTTCCTTGTCTTGTGGTGTAGGGTGAAACCTCCAGAACAACTTTGGATTTGGGTTTACTTTGTCATTCACACCATAGGAGCGCACAGCTGAATGAAACTGCGTTTCTCCAGGCTCAATGTAGGAACACAAACTTGAGGACAAATGAAGTTATACAAAGACAGACTTAATAGACAGCATAAACAAACAGAATATATGTATAATCCAATAGACACATTGGTGAATAGTTGTAAAATGTTCAACTGATGAAAAACATTAACATAATGCACAGACATAACAGCATTTCAGGAGATGTGAGATTCCGAATGTAATGTATGTGTTTAAGCAGTCTGTGTGTGTGTGCTCGGGAATTTAACTGTCCCAATATGTCAGCATGCTGTTTGTTGTTGCTGGGAGCTGAGCAGTCTGATAGCCTATGGGAATAAACTCTTACTGAGTCTGGCAGTTTGCACTGCATATTGCTGGGCTGGTGGGGTCTCGGAATATCTTGGTGGCTCTCCTAAGATTGTGTGACAAGTATAGACAAGTCTTATATAGACAGGAGGGTGGTTCTGATGATTTCCTCAGCCATCTTCTCCACTCTCTGCAGGGACTTTGATCTGAAACAGAGCAGCTGCCATACCAGACTGTGAAGCTGCTGGTCAGGATGCTCTCTATAGCACCTCTGTAGAATGTTGTGAGTAGAGCAAGGGGGAGGTTTACTCTCCTCATCTGTCTCAGAAAGTGAAGGCACTGCTGTGCCTTCTTATCAAGGGAGGTGGTGTTTGTAGTCCATGTCAGGTTATCCATGATGTGCACCCTCAGGAACTTTGTGCTTCCTCCTAACTCCACAACATTGCCATGGATTATAAATGGATTATGTGCTATGTCCTGAAGTCAGCAATGATCTCCTTTGTCTTGTTGACATTCAGTGACAGGTGGTTGTTGTCATACTGGTCAACAAGTTGGTTCACTTCCTGTGAACTCTCTGGCCTCCTTTAAATAAGAGCTTTCAAGAAACTAAACGTGATGTTGCCTCATTCTTCTTGAGTGAGAACCAAGGTGGCACTAAGATGCAAGTTCAATCTTACTGTAAAGAGGCGGCCTTCAAAAATAATCTTTATGCTCCCTCAATCCCTTCTGGGCAGCTTCATTTTACTTCCTGAGTAAGAATCTGAGAAACACTGGAACGTGTCTCACTGTTCTTGAGTAAGAACGTTTGAGATGTTCAATTGTGTGAGATGCCTTATTCCTTATCTTCAGTAAGAACTGAGAAGAAAATAAGCCATGTGCTGTTTCAGTGTTCCTCTAGTGTGACAATACTAAGAAACTGAACTGTGTACTGCCTCACACCTCAGATGCTGATTTGTGCTACCTCATGCTTCTTCAGCATAACCTATGAGACACTCCTCTTTGTGCTGCTTTACTCCTTGAAAATAAGTGCCTTATACGGGGTGAACACTGCACTGCCTCAGTCCTCATCATGAGTATATCTTAGATAGATAGATAAATACTTTATTAATCCCAAGGGGAAATTCACATACTCCAGCAGCAGCATACTGATAAAAAAAATATTAAATTAAAGAGTGATAAAAATGCAAGTATAATGGACAATAACTTTGTGTAATGTTAATGTTTACCCCCCCCGCTGGAATTGAAGAGTCGCATAGTGTGGGGGTGGAACGATCTCCTCAGTCTGTCAGTGGAGCAGGACAGTGACAGTAGTCTGTCGCTGAAGCTGCTCCTCTGTCTGGAGATGATACTGTTCAGTGGATACAGTGGATTCTTCATGATTGACAGGAGCCTGCTCAGCGCCCGTCACTCCGCCACAGATGTCAAACTGTCCAGCTCCGTGCCTACAATAGAGCCTGCCTTCCTCACCAGTTTGTCCAGGCGTGAGGCGTCCCTCTTCTTTATGCTGCCTCCCCAGCACACCACGGCGTAGAAGAGGGCGCTCGCCACAACCGTCTGATAGAACATCTGCAGCATCTTATTGCAGATGTTGAAAGATGCCAGCCTTCTAATGAAGTATAGTCAGCTCTGTCCTCTCTTGTACAGAACATCAGTGTTGGCAGTCCAGTCCAATTTATCATCCAGCTGCACTCCCAGGTATTTATAGGTCTGCACCCTCTGCACACAGTCACCTCTGATGATCACATGGTCCATGAGGGGCCTGGTCCTCCTAAAATCCATCACCAGCGCCTTGGTTTTGCTGGTGTTCAGTTGTAGGTGGTTTGAGTCGCACCATTTAACAAAGCCCTTGATTAGGTTCCTATACTCCTCCTCCTGCCCACTCCTGATGCAGCCCACGATAGCAGTGTTGTCAGCGAACCTTTGCATGTGATAGGACTCCGAGTTGTATTGGAAGTCCAATGTATATAGGCTGAACAGGACCGGAGAAAGTACAGTCCCCTGTGTTGCTGACCACAATGTCAGAACTGCAGTTCAGACTTGCTTTCCTTTCAAGTCTACTGTTTGCCTGTTTGATCTCTTTTAGAATGAGTATATCTGTACTTTTTGCTACCTCTTCTTGAGTAAGAGTAGGTAAAAATAGATAAATGTGTTATGTCTTACTTCTGGACTATAGTGAAAGCATCCACGTATCTGATCTCTCTCTGCTGCCTTACCTGCTCAATAGAGTGAAAACCTTCGATTATCCAAACCATTCAAGGCTCGCTTAAATATTATCAAAACGGCATGGCATATATTCCCCTTCCTGAGATTCAGCTTCTTTAGAGTTCTGTATTTGACAGCCTCTAGGAGGTAGCAGATGCTCTACCATGTTTCTAACCAAGTTACTTGCCTTCCCGTAAATCCATGCCCTGCCTCTCATGTTTCACTTTGCCAATCTTTCGGATATGTACTGTATGTGTATGTGTTTGCTGGTCTGACCTTTGTGCTGCCGCCTCAGTGTGACCTCCTCCAGTGCTATTATAGAATTTTGCCTGAGGGGTGTCACTTGTCAGGGTGACTTTTAATCCAGCAGGGAGTCCATGTTGTAAGTAAAGTTTCCCTTGAAAACTAAATTACCATTTTTGAAAATATCACTGCCATTACCATTGAGCTATAACAAATGAGGCTTTTGAAGCTGCTATATGAAGGAATTCTGGGAGTATAATTACGATTGATATTGGTTCCTTTCAGCAGAATGGATGTGAGACTGTACCGTAATTTTAGGGTTTTCACCAGCGTTCATTGGTAAACATGCAACCTGCCGTCTTGTCACCCCTTGAGTGATGTAGGTGGTGATTAGAGACTGACAGCTCTGCCTTGGTTTGTGTCCAGCACAGGAGAAGCTTGCCGTAGACATGCTGTTGAGATTTCCTGTAGTGCTGAGTTTTTAACTGTGGGAAGAATTACCCAGTGCCTATTGCCTAAATTAGGGCTTGGGCATTTCATTATACTTGCTTTCTGGCTTCCAGTGATTACCAGTCTCACCCTAGGCCATCTTCAATAAGCTACTGTATCTTTATATTTTATATAGTGCCTTTCATTGTAAACTGCTAAAAGCAAGGGGGCTGAGATGGTTTGTAAAGAATAAAAGTGAATTGTAATATTTAGCGTTATATTTTGAGAAAAGCTAGGTTAAAGGCTCTCCTTATAGTCCAGCTGAGCACCTTTAATATCAGCTAACTAAGCTTCCCTGGCTTTTTCAAGGCAGAATTAACTTGGACTATGAAAATATTAATTTAAGGTAGAAGGGGAATGGGGCCACTCACTTCCAATTACCATCCACACTGTCAGAGCTATCCGGGCACAAACAAGGAAAAGAGGAAAGGATTAATTGCCTCGGACTCTGCCCGCACTCTAGGCCCAATTAGGGAAACATATTGGCTCCCAGCGTTGTTGCACACACCGCTGTGAAGGGAAATTGTGTGAAATTTTTAACAGGTTTCAGAGGTCAGGATGAGGAGGGCTGGAACTGGGGAAGCAGAAGAAAGAGCTGCTGGTGGCAGTCAGTACATGTGTGTGGTGTGTTAACAAAGAATGAAGGAAAGAGGAACTGAAACCAGCTTTGGGGGGGGGGGGGGGCTTTGGGGGGCAGGGCTGCAGCTTTGGGGCTTACCCATATGTGCTGGCACCCAACACCAAGATACAGGGTGTGGAATCCTCTCCCATTTTATCACTCATTTTTTCATTTTTTGTTTAGCAAACCATTTTACTTTGGAATATGTTGAATTTTTACATTTTTCTGACTCTCCACTTTTTTCTCGATATCCAACAATGCCTCATACATTAATTTCAGTGAGAGGCCCTACCTCTTCATTTGTTTTTAATGTTTTTAACTCCAAATAACAAAAACAAAACCACACATTACACTTTATTAACAACTGAAAAAAAGATTGAAATCTAATCATTCTGAATGTGTGCTTCAGATTTAGGAGGCCGCCTTCTCTCTTTTTTTGTCTTTCACATTCTCTGTTCGAGCTGCATTGGATTCTGATTGATAATTACATTTCACTCGGAATATACAGTACAGAGATTGAGGGATACAATTATTTTGGCACATTATAATTCTTTGATTGACTGTTATACATGCTTTTAAGTTTTGAGAACTCACCAATTAACAGCTGTCTTTAAATATTTAGGATTATTTGATTGAGTTCATTTTCTTTTGAAATTATATTGGAAACTGAATTGCTAACATAATCCTCAATAGTTTAAAGAACTTTCCTAAAAATTAAACAATAAGACAAGTTTCCCTATATTTGCAACCATGTCCCGACCAGAGACTGAGCAAAAGTGGTCAGGACAACAGGAGAAATCAGTGTAATCTGACAGGTTTGTTATTGTATGTGGATATTTCTTCTGTATCTAAAATGCATTTATTTGTATATTCTCTTACCCATTGTTGTTGAAATTTATTATTAGAATTATTTCTCTAAATATTTGGATATTTTTTTTATGTTTTTAAATGTTTTTTTTAGTGCTATATACAATGCAGGCACATTACTATGCAATGCAGAATGAACTTAAAAGAATAAATGGTCAAATGTTCTGTGAAATATGACAATAAATAAAGAACACAATGATATGTGTGCATAAATATTTAAATGTGTCATTAAATTTATTTTTTATTGCTTATTTGCTTATGTATTTGTTTCTGAGCTCTAGCGAGTACTGTTTTTTGATTGGGGAATTATCAATAACTCACAGTCACAGCTTTCCACATGCCTATCCTATGAACCACATAGTTCCCAAGGGAAGCAAAGCACATACTCAAAGTTCTGACTGTGCACATCCATGGTAGACACAACTGCAAGAAAAAGTTGGGTAGAATTCCTGCATAAAGCAGCTAACGTAATTCAAGAAGCCCTAAATTCATCATTTTCTCAGAAGTCTTCAACTGACATGTAGTGTTTGCTTTTAAACATAGAACTTAATGGCCAAAGATTTATGTGCACTCTACTGGTGATTCACTGATCAAAAGCGTACTCGCTAGAGCCCACCCTCTCAAGTCTGACAGGTGAAAGTAACTGTTTTTATTTCAAGCCGTGTTTCATGTCACTGAAATAAATAAACAAAGAAATAATTAAATACATAAAAAATAAGCAACAAAAACATATTTCAAGACACATTTAATTATTTATGCTCACATATCATTGTGTTTTCATTTATTTATTGTCATATTTCACAATACATTAATTTGAGTTTTTAATTTTGCCCAAAATATTCCCCCATAGCATGCTATATTATCCAATAAAACACTTGAAATAGAGCTTCCTTCCGATTTATTCAGGATTCTCAACTGACAGTTGCACTTGTCTCTGTATACCCTGGACTCTGATAAACAGTTAGTGGAATATTCAGGACACTCTGATTAGCAGCTCTGGTTAATCTGAAATGTTCAGGACTCTCTGACAGCTGCACTTCACACTGAATTTTTGGGATTATATGATTGACACCTAACCTTCCTTCAGACTATTTAAGAATGGCAGCTAAATGTCTGTCATAACTCTCTGATAGACCGCAGCTAAGGGAAATTACCAATCATGCTAGAAAAATTGATACAGATCATAAGAGTAGCTAGCCACTATTTGTGAACTTGCTTATCCTGAGGAAAACGGAAGGTGGGGCCAAAATAATAGGTTAGTATGGGTTTGGAGACAAAGTCAGAGAGGTGAGATTGTCTTGGTTTGGACATGTGCAGAGGAGAGATACTTGGTATATTGGGGAAAAGGATGCTAAGGGTAGAGCTGCCAGGAAAGAGGAAAAGAGTAAGGCCTAAGAGAAGATTTATGGATGTGGTGAGAAAGGACATGCAGGTGATGGGTGTGACAGAGCAAGATGCAGAGGACAGAAAGATATGGAAAAAGATGATCCACTGTGGCAGCTGAAGAAGATGAAGAGAATGTATTTCTTGTTTTATTATTGCTGCCTTTATCTAGTTTTGCTGGCATCTTTTAACTAGTGATTTAATAAACCACCCAAGTTTTAACATCCATTCAGTATGACTTTGAAGAGTATGTGTTCTGTTCTGATAAGTTCAGTCTTTTACAACTGGGTGGGACTTTCTTTACTGAATATCTTATAAAGCTATTTCTCTGTGTTTTATTCTTTGTGGAATTGGTGCCTGCTTATTTTGTGTATTTGAGAATTGTGTAGACCTGAATCAGATCACCATTTAACCTTCTTTACTCAAGACTAAAGAGGTTTAACTGTCTGTCACAGTAGGACATGTCCTTTAGCTCCAGGATGCAATAGGTTACTCATCTGTGCACAGCTCTTTTTATTTTTTTAAATAGCATGGTGACCAGAAGTACACACATAGCACATTATACAGTCGGAGTATAATGTTCCTTGATTTGTATTGAACAGCTTTTACAACGTACCTAAACATTTCATTTATAATTTAACTAGCTATGTTACCCGGCTTTGCCCAGGAAATTTCGTAAGACAGTTGGCATCAGTTATAGTTAATTGGGTCTATCAGAAGGACTATACACTTAAACCTTTTACGTTTAAGTTTTGTGATGACATTTCAGCTGCTTTTGAAGAGATTGCCAATACTTTTAGAGCATAAAGTATATTTATGTCACAAAAGGAAACAGGAAATGAGATTCATTTTAGTATGTTAATGTCTTTAAGGTAGTGTCTTTGTTTATGGACTTGTAAGTGAACACTGTGTAATAAGTGAACCTAGTGCTTTAAGAATATTGTGCAGAGTGCTGTGCGAACTGAGCACAGAGTATTAAATAAGAGTTTAACAGATATGGTGCACCTGTATCCACAATTAATCAGTAATACATGTATTTGTAAAAATACATTTCCATCTAAAAAATATAAAACAAATACATTGTGCTGGCATTTACTAAAAGTTCTATGCATTTTAATTATAACCTCACGTGGATTTTTGGCCATATCACCCATTCCTATGTCCAAATCAAGACAAAGCATAATTGCTGCCTTGTGTTTTATGGTCCCTCTTAATTTGTATTATGTGTATATTGTTTCTTCTCACATAATGCAGAAGAACCATGTTAATCTGGATTCTGATTTTCTGGACTTTTGCTTAATCTGGTTTAGATTTTCCGTCATGGGAACAATTCCAGAAAAAAAAAGTATATAGAAGAAATTGTAAAAATAACCAATTTATGAGTGCTTTTCTGCAAGTTGTATGATATATTTAACATTGAGAGCTCACCTAACTAAGTGTAGATTAACAATGTCCTTGTAAACAAGAAGAGCAGTGAAAAAGGGATTAAAACTAAGTCCATGTGTACTAAGTTGTACCTGATCATTACAGTGGATAAGAGTGAATGTGGTGGGGCACAGTAGTACATGATCAGTAATGGGGATCCATCATGCATTAATGGATAAGACTCACTTGCTAGCCCCTCTCCTCCACTACACCAACTATTGAATATAGTTGACAGCTGCTGCTAGCATTGTCCACGTGTTCACCTATCTTTAATTCTTTAGTTGCTGTATTGTTTTGTTTTCACTTGTGTTTCTATCTATTTGGTTTTGTGGTTTGGGTTGGAATATGGAAGTAGAAAGTGTTGCAATGTCAATTGAACAAAAACTGAAAGTGCTGTTTTGCATTTAGTATTAGGGAGAAAGTTAAACAAGATCACTCTCAAATTTGGGATGGCAAAACAAACTGTTTCTGAATGGAGGAAAAAATAAATAAGAAAGCAACAAAAATTTGAAATAAAAACTGGTACGTTAAAGACACCTCCTGGTTAACCTGGACTTTCACTAATCCAGGCTGAGTGAGGTTCTGTCAAATCCATTAATGGGTTCACTTAGTTCTACTGTATTACCTACTGTATGTTTTGTTATTCTACATATACATTTATTTTGCATTTTATTTAAATCAAATCTTTCCACTAAATAAAAGTAACCTCAAAGTAAGTACTAGCAGCACTAGCTATTCTTCTTACATGCATTTGTAACACACTTTTGCATTTTTTAGATGTGCCTTTGTCAGCGTGTATTTCTTGGTATGCTTTTGTTGTGCCACCCGTATTGACAGCTCATTTTTTTGGGAAGTAGTTAGCTGTCATTTGCAGAAATCTACACCTTATTCTCAGTCCAATTTTTCCCCTGGTAAATGCAAATATGTGTCATTTAAAATAATATTATAGAAGTGGTTGTAAGAGACAAAGTACAGCTACTGAGCCCTAAGTCAGGTTGTCAGCTTCGTCACTGTTTCCTTGTACTCTTCACAATCTTCCTGTATCTAAATAGTTTTTTTCTAGATCCTCCAGTTTCATCTCTCAGGTAAATTGTAACTTAAAACAGGCCCAGTGTAAGTATGTATGTGACTGTGCCCAGTATTACAAAGTTATTACTTCCAAAATATGTTCCTGATTTGTGCACTGCAAGATGCAACAAATAGGTTGATACAATATAATAATGCATCTAATAATTATCCATGTGATAGTCACTAAGGACATTTGAAGGGTTTTGATAATCTGCATGTTTCAAAAACATTTTGATGAAGTGAATTATGTATATCTTCTGGAGGGATATATTGTATATTTGGAGATGGCTTTATTTAATTTGATGTCTTCATTTACTAAATTGAAATGCAGTGCAATTGTTTACATTCATTTTTTTTAAATGGAAGCACAGGTAGCTTAGATGGCTTGGTCAGGGTCACACAGTGAGTCAGAAGAGGAACTGAACCTGTGACCTTATGCTATAAAGTCCATTGACAACAGAACTGATTTGCATCAGATAAGACTGCAGAAGACAACACACAAGTACATTTCTGTAAAGGTGACTTACACTACAGAGTCTTGCACCAGTTAATTTTGAGTCCATCTCCACTTTAATTTATATAAATGATCTAAGGCTGTGACAATTTTGTTATGTTTTCCTAAGACGTGAAGTTACAGGATTAGTGTATACCCTGAAGGCAACTAAATTAATACAGAAGGATCTACTGTAAGAAATGGAGCATTCAAAATTTGAATATGTGGTAAATGAAGCTGAAAGCAAATAAATCTAAAATTTTACACACAGGATGGAATAATGTTAGCTATAATAATGGTCGGTTTAAAGCTAAAAATTAAACGGTATAAAAAAGATTTAGGAATCTACTGTACTCTTCCATATTTACTCTAAGTTGTGTATAGATGATCTTAGGCCAACAGAATGCTGTATTATGTAACACATTGTGAAATGAGATATTTTTCTTTCATTATCAGCAAAATATTTTATAGTAAGTGTGTGCATAGTGTGTGTGTATACATACAATGTAATCTTGCACTTGTGGATGTCGGTGAGTAAATGTGTTAATTGCAACACCTATTGGGATGTATATGTCCCCAGAATATTCATAAGTGTACCTCGTAGGTCTTTGTAGAATAATATGCATTTGTGTATGCATGTAGTTCAGTGCCTTGACTTGTTCTCACTGGCAATTGGGCTGGGACACGCCACACTACTGTAAGTGCTGTGAATGCCAGTGCATCATGTGTGTTGTATAAAGTTGTGGGAAACCTAAGCTGCAGGCAGGCACGTCTCAGGAAGCCTGCGATTGTCTCGTTCCAGACTGCAAATGCCAAATGAATTCCTTAAGTCAGCACGCCCCTTCCAACATGTCAATGGCTACACAAACTCTCTGCAAGCGCAGTAAGTCAAAATATTAGCAAGATAAATCTGCACCAAAGCTATTATGAGCACAATCAATCCACTAAACGAGCTTTCTCACCTTGAAGGCGTTGTGATGATCACCTTCACTGGTGCCTGAAGTGACGCAAATAAACACACTAAGACGATGGACATCCAGGCTTGCGTAGTATATTATACACTTGCACATGCACACCTACTGTATCGTGTACCCGATCACATCACGCATGTACATACACAAAAAAGAAGAGTCTGCACAGTTCTAAGAACTTAAGAAATACAGACATGCCAAAAAAAAAACAAAAAAACAAAACAACACATGCACAGATACTTGCATGCAGGCAATTATGCAAATATATTCCTGCCTACAAATATATGTTCACAATTATGTATACAGTCCAGTCAAAATACTCATGAAAAGGTGTGCTATATTTGTTGTCATACAGATATGTCATGATAGAAACACATAAAGTATTACATGCTAATACTCCTACACCATGACACAGGCATCACTTTCTGAAGAAGTAGAGAAACACACACACATGCACACTGTCACATTTCAGTTTCATGCAAAAACACACACTTTTGTTTGCCTTGATGTATATACGCACGCAGAACAACTTATATACACATGCCAATGTACAAACAGAGTTATGAATTGACAGAAGCACACATACAGTAAAGAAATAAACATATGTTGATGCAATTGCACCCAGTATTCAAACTTGGGTATGTCCCACTATAAATACAGTATAGTGAGTATGACACACTTACATGTATACTGTAAAGGAATCCTACACACATGTTCTATAAATATTTTTTACTACAGATGTACAAAGTATAATAAAATATATGTAAGGAAAAAAGCTTTCATATATGTCATAAAACTATACATACTACCACAGACAGACTCATTGTGCATGTAAATATTGACATGAGTATACATGCATACATTTTATGCCTTCTGATTATAAATATGCTTATAACAAAATATTTACATGTATACCCATTCATAATATAAATACAAAGTATTGTTTAGATTCTCAGACATAGAAGACATATGCCACACATTTGTATAATATTTCCACTATTTTATACAACAGTATTGCAGATACTGACAGTGTGGTGTAATGATTAAGGCTTTGGACTTCAAACCATAAGGTTCTGAGTTCAAATCCTAGTATTGACCTTTGTGACCATGAGCAAGTCACTTTGGAATTGGAAGAACAAAATACATGTAACCAATTGCATCTTAAATGTTGTAAGTTGCCTTGGATAAATGCATTAGTCAAATAATAAGTAGTAATAATATTACTAAGTCAGTGGTGCTGCTTACCATTGAATGTGCTATATCAAATTGTCCATGAGTAAAATATCCTTGAATTAGATCAATTCCTGCTTTTCCTAGTGACTTGGTTTTTGTTGATGGTCATTCCAAAACAGGAAATATTGCAGGAAAGTTTGCCTATTAAATTTAAACTGACACCATTGCTCCCAGCTTATTTTGGATTTGAGGAAACCAGTTCCATCTCTGTTTCTGTCACACTCCCTTTATGCTTGTAATAAACCAACAGCTAAGCTCACATCCACAATGCATGGCACCAGCACTCAAGGTTTATAGACCACTTGCTAAACATTGAGCTTCGCATATTCCTTGAGCTTCGTTGAACTTTTTCTTTCCATTTCACACCTTGCTGTACATGCCAAACATAATCATGTCTCTTTTTTCCTGTCTGGGACACCACCACTTCTTATGCCATCCATCTATTCTATTGGTTAATACTACTGTTCAGCCTGTCAATCGCTTCTGCTGCGTCATTCGTTTGCAGCACAGAGCATTTGTGAGCATGATATTAATAAATAATAACAAATATAAAAAACTACAGAACAGAATTTCATTTTTTCTATAATGGCACCAAATTTCACCAAATCTGTCTAAGCGATTTTGGGGGTATTAATTTTTCTATTGTAGGGAGGGGTTTTTAATCCTAATTTTTGATATATTGAAATTTTCATTTTTAGAGGTTAGTATCTACCTTAGATGTACCTTCCTACCAAATTTCAGGTTTGTAACTAAGTGGGAAATAGTATTCATGTTCAGGAGTGAGTGTGTGAGTTAGTGAGAATATGTGTGTGTATGTATGTATGTGTGTACATATAGTGTGTGAGTATACAGTCATATGAAAAAGTTTGGGAACCCCTCTTAATTCTTTGGATTTTTGTTTATCATTGGCTGAGCTTTCAAAGTAGCAACATCCTTTTTATATATGACATGCCTTATGGAAACAGTAGTATTTAAGCAGTGAATTAAGTTTATTGGATTAACAGAAAATATGCAATATGCATCATAACAAAATTAGACAGGTGCATACATTTGGGCACCCCAATAGAGATATCTCGTACATCAATACTTAGTTGAGCCTCCTTTTGCAAATATAACAGTCTCTAGATGCCTCCTATACCTTTGATGAGTGTCTGGATTCTGGATGGAGGTATTTTTGACCATTCTTCCATATAAAATCTCTCCAGTTCAGTTTGAGCATGGACAGCCTCCTTCAAATCATCCCATAGATTTCCGATGATTTTCAAGTCAGGGGACTGTGATGGCCATTCCAGAACATTGTACTTCTCCCTCTGCATGAATGCCTTTGTAGATTTTGAACTGTGTTTTGGGTCATTGTCTTTTTGGAATGTCCAACCCCTGCGTAACTTCAAGTTTGTGACTGATGCTTGAACATTATCCTGAAGAATTTGTCGATATTGGGTTGAATTCATCTGACCCTCGACTTTAACAAGGGCCCCAGTCCCAGAACTAGCCACACAGCCCCACAGCATGATGGAACCTCCACCATATTTGACAGTAGGTAGCAGATGTTGTAGAATGATGTACAGATACACCATCTGCAGCATGATGTTCTTAGGTGTTTGAAAGGTGATCTGTGGGTTGTCTGTAACCATTCTTACAATCCTTCACATATGGTGCTCCTGTATTTTTCTTAGCCTGCCAGACCTGGGTTTAAAAGCAACTGTGCCTGTGGCCTTCCATTTCCTGATTACATTCCTTACAGTTGAAACTGACAGTTTAAACCTCTGAGATAGCTTTTTGTAGCATTCCCTTAAACCATGATACTAAACAATCTTTGTTTTCAGATCTTTTGAGAGTTGCTTTGAGGATCTCATGCTGTCACTCTTCAGAGGAGAGTCAAAGGGAAGCACAACTAGCAATTGACCACCTTAAATACCTTTTCTCATGATTGGACAGACCTGTCTATGAAGTTGAAGGCTTAACAAGCTAATCCAATCAATTTGGTGTTGCAAGTAATCAGTATTGAGCAGTTACATGCATTCAAATTAGCAAAATTACAAGGGTACCCAAATTTTTGCACAGCCAGTTTTTTGCATTTGATTTAATTTCATACAACTAAATATTGCTTGACTAAAAATCTTTGTTCAGAAAACACCCCAGTACTCAGATGTTCCTAGGAAATGAAAGACCTACCACTGTTATCTTTTTTTGTTGAAAGTAGAGTACATTATAATGCATGCTGAGAGGGGTTCCCAAACTTTTTCATATGACTGTATGTATGTATATATGTATGTATGTATATTTCCTGGCTGCAATAATGATTATCACAAACAGACATGTCCGCACAACTGAGTCCAAAACAGAACTGACATACTGGTAGCAGGATGGCAGCTTTAAAGGCCAGTAAAGGAAGTGATGTCATCAGGTCTGGAACTAGAAGTGTCGTTGTTGGCTGCACTGTTTCAGAGAATGGTCTGCAAGGGATTGAGAGAGCGAATTAGAACACTTTGACACCCCCTGGCCCGATGTGGAATTAAATCTATTCAAGCCCTTTAGTTGTCTCCTGTGTGACAATATATATAAGGCAAAGCCTCAAATATTGTGCCACGGTGGCTGGTTCACTTATTTGACAGTTGCTCTATAACATGCCTATAATCTGCTTCTCACAACAATGAGGAAGAGGCGGATGTGTGCCAACTGGCTAACCAACCACAAGCCCTACCTGGTAGGTAACCACCCAAATAATCAGATTATGATTCAGACCGATGGAGATATATATATCTGCCATTTTAATAATAATAACAATAATATTTTATTTATTTGTTTGTTTATTTTAAATAATTACTGATTACTTTGCTTATTTTTGGTTTTTGAACCAAAAAACACAAAAATACATTACATTGGTCTTTAGATTCTGTCCCTTGCATTATGGACTTAACATTGCGGCTTGCCTTCTTCCAAAAATTTTTGGCTCTTTTTATTCTTGGTGTTATATGATTTTCTTTTCATTTTTCTTTCATAGCTTTTGCCTTTTTATGTCCAGTGTGACACATATTTAAGGTTTTTATTACGGTAACATTTTGTTTTCACTTTCAAATTGTATTTAGCAATGTTGCAAATCATTCACATCTTATGTGGCACCACGATTGTTTATTATTATTTATTGTTATTGTGTCTTTTTTGTTCACACGTTTTTCTGATGTTTTTTCTCAGGGATGACCATGATTAACTTCCTGAATAACTAGAGACTGTATAAAGGATGGCACTGTGCACTTACCTGTTATCTGAGATTACAGATGGAACTTGCAAACTTAACAAAACAGGACACACACGCTATGATTAGCCACTTCTTTCTTTCTGTGGGCTTTAATGAAGAAACTTCCCCATCCAGAGTAGAGTTTTGAAGCTAAGGAATCTATTCCTGATGATTGTTTTGTTGGTTCAATGTAAAAACAAAAATTCTGAGTTGTCCTGTAACACCATTTTGTTTTTTCATGGGCACTACAATCTGGGTGGAAATTCTGTTGATGGTTGCTAGGCCATTTTTAGGCGAGATCAAGCAGAAGTGTGTGACATGTAACATAACAGGGTCAGGAGAATAAAGGTCAGCATTGAAAACGTCCTGATTGTTTGTTTGAAATTGCACTTAGAATATAAAAATACTTTTCAGTGTGTGTTTTTTTTCTCCTTATTTTTCTTTAATGATTCTCAGACTATGTTTTCCAGACTAAGAATTTTGGTTTAATGTTTTGTGGTTAGACATCTTGGTTTTTCTTTTTGACTATATTTCATCTCCCAATTATTTAAAAAATATATCTGCTGGCTTCATTGAGTAGCAGAACATGTTTAGTGTTTATTTGGACTATGAGTTTTTGTTTCTGATTTAGGGTTTGATGACAGATAGTTTGGTAGGATTCATTAACCTTCAGTTTAGAGCAAAAAGGGGCAAACAAAGAATCTATATAAATGAAAATATTCTAAAATGCTTTGTAAAAATCAGAGCTCCGAGGAGCTCCAAAGAAGTTTCCAGAAATATGCAATCCTGCAATCATGAGTTCAAAAAATACAAATTTGAAGAAAGGTCAAAAAAACGAGCATGAGGTCAAATTCCAGTAAATCCACACTTCACAATCAATAATCAAATATCCCATAAACTCTTCTATGCTAGTGCATACAATGTACTGCAAGGGACTGCTTGTTTTCTTCAGCCGTTATAGGGCTGAGGGCAGTCCCTTGAAGGAATCAAACTGGTAGCCCTGCCCGTTTGGGAATCACCCACAAAATACAAGGAACATAACTGAGCACACAGAGACACAAGAAATGAAATAATGCACACAATTAATTGAAAACCGAGGATAATGCAAATGAATAACAAAAGTTATAACATTAACATAGAGAAAATAATTGAAAATGAAGAAAAAAGAAATAAAAACGAATTAACCCCAACCAAGGGAGGAAGTCTTAACTGTTTGATTATTTGTTTTCAAATTTGAGTAGGTTTCTCAATTACTCTAATTCTTTGGTCATACTTTTCAGTACACTTGGTTTCATTTTTGAGAAAACTGAAGAAACTTTAGTTTTGTGATTGTGGGAAATGATTTTTATGCTTCCCCTCTTACTTTATCTACTTTAGCTTCATTTTGGCCTGTGTAGTCCGCAATGCCTGCTTCTTGAGTTTGGGGTCAGGCTGATTTTGGTTCTGTGCCTTCTGCTAAGCATTGAGATTAGGTGTTGTCTTGAAGCCTTATTTGTGAGTTTTGACAGCCTTTTGAAATCGCGCACACACACACAGAGGCTTTTGTATGTACAATCAGAGAAATATACACAAAAACAAGATTTACAATACACATGTTTTATAAATATGGATCAAATATGGATTTGGATCTTGCCTTATACAGATACGAACACTGTCACCCGGTGACTGCACGTACAGTGTGCTGACAATTGCAGGCAACACCGATACAATGCGGTAATGCACAAGGTTGCAAACAAGCTTTTATAGACTTGCACAGAGGTTCTTGTGAAGTGCGTTACTTCATTTCTTACTTTGGACTCCTAGCTCCACATCCACTAAATGTGGGTGCAAAATATTAGAGTTCTTATACTTTACAGGAGCTCTGCACAAAGTGTTGTCCTTTATACAAATTGTATTTTTGTGAATAAATGTTCATGTTTGTTACACACCCGTTGTTACAGAGCAGCATATGCACACACATACTGTATGATGTATGTGTATCTACAGTGAGTACATGCATTTAGACACTTTCAGAAACATACATGCTGTCTTTTGCTCTGCACAAGTGCACACACCCAAGTTTGAACAGTGCAAAATGAGTCACAGGTGGGAAGGTTACTTGGAGGTATGCTTGCTTAGTGCCTGTTTGGTCATGCCAGATGTCCAGATCTGTGCCACATGTAAATGGCAATCATTCATTTCCAGCAATGAGACTGTATTTATGTAACTTCTTACAAGTGTTTCACTTTGTATGTGTGTTGCATATAATGACAGTCCACATTCTGAGCGATCTAGAGGATGAATTGCCATTTTAGTTCATGGGGAACACTGTGTTCAGGATTGGGCTTAGGAAGCAAAGCCAATTTGAATGTTCTTTGTTGTTATATTTTATAAAAGTGGGCTTAAAGGGGAAGTACCAACAACTATCAAAATGTAGAGTTTTTGTTTGTAGATACTATTACATAGATTATGCATCAGTTTGTTATTGGGTTTTGAGACTGTGTGACCAATCAAATTTCCAGCTTTGTTATGTCCCCAATGTGTCCATTTGAAAGAGAAATAAGTGACTGCTTAGTAGCAAAACTAAAAATATGGACAGCTTTACTTTCTTCTTGACTTGTATTCCCTTTCCATATTTGGAGGCAGGAATTATAAATTACAAAGACAAGTCCTCAGCCTGGAATCTAAATGAGTCCCAGTGTAATATATAGACAGAGAGCATGTTTGTGTGTACTTGTAGGCCGGGAATCTATGCCAGAATCGCTCTCCACAATGAGGGGCATATTACATGTGAGTATGAGTATCTGCACTCTAATGAGCCTGTTAATGAGGGCCAAATGAACTCAATGCACATTCAAGAGAGCAGATAACCTTTAAAGAGGCCATAGGATGTTGACTTACATCACTGGGTTTGTGGGGTACAGGCCGGTAGAAGTTCAATGTAAAGTGATTACCAGTCCTGTGTGCCATTTTGGTATTCATATTACACAAATGCCACATCAGCACCACCTGAAGTCCACAGAAGAGCTGGTTCCAGCAATGTAAATCTGAACTTTCTGAAGAGATGGAGTTTTCAGCCTAACAAACAGTTACTTAAAGAAGGTGTGATAGAAATATTCAAAATTATAAAACTATAAGTCTGGTTACCAAGCACTATTATGCTAAGCTAAGCACTTCAATAAGAATTTGGAACAACACTTCAGGTTGCTTGTTTGAAAATATAGATGTCATTTTCATACAAATGATGTAGCTCAAAGTGCTTTACAAGATGACAGATAAATTTATAAGAAAAGAAAAACCAATAAGATTAGGCAAGAGTATTAATGAATAAGAAACAAATAAAAAACAAATACATCTATACAAACTTAAACAACTGATGTATAACTTGTAGAAGAGTAGCAACTTATATACAGTACAATATAATGATGTAAGCCTCTAAAGATGAGTCTGGTGTTAAGATTAGTTGCTGGGAGGACAAAAAATAAAAAGTTAAGCTGGAGGAAAAAAAACAAAACAAGGCCAAAAGACCACCCAGCCCACAGTGGGTATTCTACCTAACATAAATGTTCTTAAGTCATTCCACTTTATTTCTAGGCTTCATCTTCATCCTCATCCTTCATTCCAGCATCACAGGTGGCTGCATAGTGCCTTGATCAGGTGGTGGTGGCACAAAACACCACAACAGAAGAACTGGAAAAGACAGCAGAGAAAAGAAGAGATTAGTAAAGACACGTCGCCATTATATTTGAAGGCAACACCCTGGAGACTCTGAGATCTTAACTCAACGTTATTTTGAATGTTTTTCTGTTGTGTCTGGAAAGGTGAGACGGGCAGCAGTAGCCTGTGGTAGAGGAGCTTGTCTGGCTATAGGCAACTTGACAGGGACAAGAAAGAGAAGTCCCAATTCAATGTTTCCTAGCTGGGTTGAGGTGCTGGCACGTCACCCCCAAGGACATGGTTCTACAGTTAAGAGTAGCCAAGGAGGGAACTGTCTGCCAGTGCTTTGACTTACGTACTTAAATTAAAAGGCAGACTGCACTACTGTTTATTCTGAAAACATTCCCTTTGACAAGAATGAGCGTGTGTGTTAACAGTGTATAGTCTATACATTTCGGTTTGTTTTCAGCATTAGTACTAGTGTAAGAGTCTATATGTGCATGGGTGTGTTGTACTTTCCTCATGTGTCTCATTTTAAAGTGTGTATGGTTTTTTCTCTGCAGTACATTGTTTAGATATGTAAGGGCTGTATGTCTCTGTTTATTTGTGTTTCATCTTTGCATAGAGTTTGCATTAACGTGTATATTGTGTTAGAACAATGTGTGGATATAGTGTTGTCAGTGTGCATCTAAGTTTACAATGTACTGTATATTTGTATTTAAAGAATAAGCTGATGTGTGTGAGTGTTTGTGTGTGTTATGTAAGAGTTAGTGTGTCCAGGGATGACAGTGTTCTCTCATGATACAGTCTTTGACCCTATGCTGTCCTGTGTGGACTTTCTGAGTCTTTTCGCTAAGTGTAAGTAGTTGAGTAAACATGACTTGTGGCAGCTTAACGGTTTTAGATTTTGACTTTTTATTTGTTTAAGGCTGGCAATGGCTCTTGGACGGATTCAGGATAGTTTTCTAGGAATTCATTTCCAGACTAATTTGGTTTACCTCATAGATTCCTTTGAGTAAGTATCAGTACTGAAGCAGTAAGTCCCAGCTTTACAGCCAAATATTCCGTTTCGGTGTACAGCTTTCCTCAATAGCCTTTTAAATAACAAAATCCTTTTGGTGATCTTTTGTCAGTGAAAATGTCATTCATTATAGATTGATTACTCTGAGGTTCCTCTTTAGAGATAATCATCTGAAAAAGCACCGGAAAGAGAAGTATACCCCACTTGGACTCATGACATTAAGAATTAAGAATTTGATCACTTATGATAAAAAAAAGTTCTTTACTGGTTAATTAATGCTCACATTATGTAGTGGTCTTTTTATAAGAAGCATGCTCACAAGTCAATAATAAACCTTATAATAGGACATGGTCAGTAAAAGAAGGCACTGAAGAGGCACAAGACTTGAGTTTGCATAAACAACACCCCTAAATTCTTAAAAAGGGGTATGACTGATGCCTACAGTTGGGGCCTAAACAGTGAACCATTAGTGTCAGCCCATCTGTCCATGGGTTCGTCATTCTGTTCTCAATTTTGTTCATTTTATTTTTTGTAACACTTTTCATGAAGTATATGCTTAGAATTCTTGCATATTTTTAAAAGTAAAATGTATTGACAGGAAATTACAATCCACACAACATTTATAAAATGAACACACACATTACATTAAACTTAAGTGATTGCAGAATATCAAAGAATGAACTGGCAGTAGAGGATCTCATGCGGGAACCAGCTCCAGATGGGACTCTGATGGACTATGGGAATAACATTCTTACTTAGTTTAGAGAGGCCATTGGTGCTGACAGTATAGCTTTGGACTATGTAGAAAATCTGTAGTTCCAGGGTGAAACCCTGCTGGTGTACCTAGATAGGGCAGCAGTTCAACTTGTGCCATACAGATGGGTGCTCCCTCTCAGTTTCAGACTCTTTCATCTCACACTCTTTAGTTTTCTCCAGCACCTCACACTCATCCTTTACCCTCTTAGTGGCTAGATGCCTGTTCACATGCTTGAAGTGTCTATCCTTTGACTACCAAGCATAACAGAACAAAATCTACATTACATACCTGAATTCACTATCATTTTAAAAATCCTGGAAATTCCACCTTTGATGTTACCGATGCCTAGTGCAGTGTTGGACAAGTAGGGTTCTTGGGGCAGCAAGTTTTTGGTGTAGTCACTCTGACAAGTAACAGTAGTGATGGAATCTCATTTTGTGGTATATTCCTCCATTATGTATTCCAGAAGTTTAAAAAAACCTTGTGAATTTGGCCTTTCTCTAAAATAATAGTTCACAGGAGTGTTACTTTTTTTAGTATGCACAATAGAATTTATTTTCAGGTCACTGCTGAAGAGTGTATGATTAGAGTGAATAACAGGCACTAACTGATACTTTGTAAATCACTTCATTTTGTACTTACCAGAAATTGTGTGTGTTCTTTATTAAGCACACTTCTACTTACAAGCTGACCATGCTATACACTATTAGAGATTATTCCCTCTATCCATTTATTGTATCTGGTTTTTCTTCTAAGTGTTGCTGAGGCCAGAGTCTTTCACAGCTGCACTGAATGCAAGGCAGGAACTAATCCTGGATGAGTCTTTGGTTATTATAAATATACTATTTTTAAATTAAAACACAATTAAATGTAAAATACACAAATGGAACACTGAACATAAAACCATCGTGGAATGTCAACACAGAAATAATAAATCTACTTAAGCCGAGCAGTAACTGAAGAAAATAAAAAGTGCCAGTGATCTAAGCTAAAGTGTGGTAACATCTGCTAGAAGACTAGAAGAAAATCAATCAACAAAAAATAGAGGTTTGTTCAAGCAAGTGGTTCATTCTTTGGTGTCATTAGAATGATTTGCCCCATAATGTTTGCTATAGAGCTGCTTCCACCAGGGTGCCATACCCTTCTTTCTGGAGCTCTGTTATTTACCTCCAATCCTGCCATTGCAGTTCTCCTGTTTATTGATAAAGAGTGTTGTGTTACCCCAAAGCTTATTATACATTTTAAAAGGTAGTCTTACCACTGGCTTGAGAAACACTTTTTTGTGGCTATTTTGGATTTGAAACCTAAGGGTAGCTTTTCTTTGATTATTCCCATATCCCACAGATGTGAATGTTGGTCTCATTGGTAATTCTACATTGCTTGAAGACAGGAAAAGCTCTAGTTCCTCACAGTTCTAGATAGGGGGTGCCACAAACCTGAACAGAAGTTGTCCGAAAGGGAGTCTGTCTGGTCGATATTGTGCTTCTAGTTGCTGATAACTTTCTGTTAACATCTTGTCACTAGCACCTCAAAACCCCAAGTTAGTAATGCAGGATTTGCCTCTATTCATGTCTCTTTTTCTACGCTAATTCATTTATACCATGCCACCTCCAGTTATGCAAAATTGGAAGGAGGCCTCACCAGCACTGAGCTCCTCCAGATGCTGAGCTGCTGCCAGCATGTCCCTGCACAAAGACATGTCCCACTGCAACGGCAGCAGACAGCTGGTTATTTGGTTTGGGTTATTTAATGAGGTTTGAACAGTTTGGAGTTAAAATCAAATGCGTCCACTCAAGCCCACCAAAATATAATTCGTCACTGTACTCCATCTCCCTCCCCCAGCTCCCCTGTACAAACTTTGAGAATAATAAGCTTACAAGTAAGAAGCAGGGCGGGTTAGGATGAACATCCGCTAGCTAATTTCACCAAACTCAATATCCCTGTCAATTCACAGCCTCTGTTGTGCATATCCTAATGTGAGTAATACTTCTTTTCAAAGTCCTCTGTAATAAATGGAGTGCCATTTCACACAATGGCAGAGTCAGGCCTGTATTGATTAACTCTCATCATCGACTTACTCCCACTTCCAAGATTTATGACTGTCTGTTATTTTTACATTAACTGTCAAATTCATCATGTCTTCCTGGCTTATGTTGGGCTGAGCAAACAGTAAACATTTTTTACTACACTGGAGCCAAAGTGAATATATGCTTACCATGCTCAGTCCCTTGGCCTACAGCAGCAAAGCCATTCTGATACATTTGATGCTCTGGTTCTTTATTGTAAGTGTTCATAAGACATCAGGTTGCTTGCCACAAATTTCCTGTTCATCACTGTGCTTGCCTGAGGTGTAAAGAATGGAATTTGATCTCTTAGTATTACAAATGTTTGCTGTGATGGTGCCTAATTGGAAAGGTGCTATATAAAATAAGTTTGATTAGGAAAAAAATAAGAATTAATAAGAAGAAGGTTGGGGAAAAATACCTGCTGTGAACATGGCACATGATTGATCTGAGTAAGTGCAGGTTTTCCCATTAAGGCACACTGGAAAGTGTTAACAGACTCTTGGATAAAAGCACTAATCCCACAGATAAACCACAGCAGATGGGAGCTGTTCACTTCATTTGGTGTTGGAATTGAATGTGCAGTAGTTGACTGCTCGAGAAAGTACAGGTACGGCCTGTTTTCTTATCAATCAAGTTTAATTTTATATAGTGCCCTTCACAGTCAATACCATAATAAGGTGTTTTGCTTAACAAATAAAACTACATTAAAATGAAACTGCAAAGTTAAGTGCTGTTTCAAAGCCTACTGTAGATTTTCTTATTCTTTTACTCTTCTCTGTGTTATCTTGGCAGTTTTGTATTGGATTTAGCTGGCTGTTAAATAATGAGAAGCCATTCTTGGACACAGAGAGATGGGATTGAACGTATGAGTGTCATAACGGTGCATACTCAGCCTAGCCCATGATGGATCTTCATCTTTTCCCTCAGTGCTCAAAATCATCTGCCCAATCTGTGGGAGCAGTTAGATAGCCCTGAGGATTTTGCTGAGCAAGAGGGAAGAATAAATTTATATAGCGTTGAATTAATATGTGCAATTGAGAGCAAGAAGATGAGGAAATATGGTAAAATAAAAAAGTAGCCAATAGATTAGTGGGATTTTTGATATGAAAATTGCAGTGTGGCCATGCCAACATTTTTCTTTATATGTGCAGATGTCTGTAATGTTAACATTAATTTACCCAACTTTACCTAAGCTAAATAGATTCCAATATAAGCCAATGAAAAGCCAGCCTCTCCTTGCATCTCCCTTCCTACCATGGTTTAAGTCCTACCTGGTAATTTAAATGATCTTACTAACTATAAAAGTATAAAAGCAAGAAAGGGGAACAAAGAGTTATGTAGATTTGAATGAAGTACTTTGAGGTGTAAGCTGCTGTTCACAGATCAAATAAACATTTAGTTAGTACTGTTTTCTTTACACTAGACCAAGTGTACAGCGCCATTATTTGCAGATTATAATGATTTACTGTTTCACTGTCACTGTAATTTACTAAGATATCCAGACGTTCAGGTGACACAGCCGGTCCCAAATTCCTTCTAGGTGTCCTGAGAAATGACTGAAGAATATCAAAATGTCCCAGTTTTAATAGGCTGCCTATCTAATAAAACGGTCCACCAAAAAAAAAAAAAAAATTCAACAATGTTTTGTCTTGGTAGTGTATTATATTGCTCTACTTTCCCCTTTTGTGTTATCAATTTGTAGCCTTTGCAGAATTACCACTGTTTATAAGGTATTGTACCATATAATTTCTCCTCACCTTCCCTTGTACATTTATAACCTCAGGCAATTAGGTGTAGTAAAAGACAATCAGGAGTTAAGTTACAGTATAAATAATGTATTATTGTTAATATTCATAAATAATAAATATATACAAAGTACATTTGAATATTGGCAGCCTTACAACCTGATAAATGTTGATGTATAGTTTCAGGCGGCACACAGACTTGTTAGATACTTAAAATGTCTCTAGTTAAAGCATCATTTGTGGTCAGCTTTCTTCAGAACAGGCTGCATGCCTGTCTCAATATGGCTGCCGAGCTGTGCTCTTCATTGTGTTGTCCTTTTGAGTTCATGTTGCGAGATAATCTTTCATCAGTTGGTAAGAGAGAGAGAGGGTGAGGTAAAGCAAGCAAATTTATAGGTTTTCTGTCCAATCCCTACAGCCAATAGGGCATTGTGGTACTTAATGGCTTTTGATACAAGCCAATTCCAAACAGCCATACTTCAGAACAATGGGGGGATAGAACATCTTCACACCTGCCACCCCCCAAAACCATTTGTTGAGCTAAAGTTTGCCAGCTAGGCTGTATTGCTTTCCTGTGGGGGTTGACTGAGAAACAGCAGAGAAATATTTACCAAACTTGTTTTAGGCACTTCCCCCAACCCTGTCGTAAAATTCAAAGAGACTCATTCCTAAAAGGGGGTTTAAACATGAATACTTCTCACCAATGTAACACTAATATTACATTGCTTTGCCTAAGTTACAAATAAAGACATACAAAATATTTATCAACTTGTATGCAAAATTTCACATAACAACAACTAATATATTTAGAACAACATGTGCAAAACTCCAAGTAGGGAACCCCTAGCTGCCATTTCGGTGTAATTTACGTTTAATAGCACAGTCCAAACTTGGGAAAGAGAACTTGTGTTAAAATTGAACAGCATTGCGAGGAGGATCAAGAAACAGACAGTGCAGGCAGTTTATTTGTTTCCATTTAAGGCACTGTGTGGAATCCTGAGAAAGGTGCTTTTTTCTGTGGCCTGATATTCATAATGGTCAGTCACTGTAATAAAGTTTACCATTCACTTTTGTGAATCCTGTTATTTTTTATTATCATAAGTGAATAGCTTTGCAAGTTCCATTTTGTGAAAATTACTACAACCAAACATGTTTAAGCAAAGAAGGAATTAATTACAGAAGAATTTTTTTTTAAGTTTAAGTTATATTAATTGGTAATTGCAAACTAGTCCATCACAAAGACCACTCTCACTCACTCACACAACCCATATTCACACACAGTGAGAGAGGCTTGTCCAGGCCTGTTTTCAGCCTTAATCTTGTCCTGGGGTCTTTGCTCACTGTATTCCTAAAACAAGTTTAGAAGGCTCTAAAACCTACTGAACTTAGCCCATTGAGGGCCACTGTGCTTACACAGCCTCAAATGTACGTAAATGTTTCCCCATGTGTACATTTTCTAATTTGTTAAAATTTACCATCTTCAGGTGGTTCTCCTCTGTGGTAGGTGAAGCTCAGGATGCCACTCAGCCCTATTTGTAATGTCTTGCGCTCGATGAATTCCTGGTATTGATCCATGTTCATTTTTTTTTCTTTCCAATTAACTTCCATTAAAGGAGCAATTGATGCTGAAAATATTGTATCTCAGAAAAATACCCTCTTTATTTTTAATGCTGAGAAAAAAGCCCTAGCCTTCGTGTCTCATCGCTGAACTGGAAACTTCAAGTTGGTTTTGCATGCCCACTCAACCTAGGATAAGCATGGAACACTGCAGGACCAATCGAGCTCGCCCCTTCAATTTTAAACAGGCATGCTTCACCCAACATAAAGACAATTTCACATACTTGAAAAAAAAAAAACCTTCCTAGATGAAGAAAATACTATAAGCAAGTGAACATACATGAAAAAATGTTTATGATGGTAAACAGGAGGGTTACTATAAACATTTTAAAAAAAGTTAAATTATTAAGGAACATGGTGGCCCAGTATGGCAAACTGCAGAAAATCAGAAACAAATGTTGTGCACAAAATAAGAAGTGATGTGTGCAAAATATTAGGGGTCTCAGCATTAAAAGTTGTGTGCGCAGAATCGGAATGGTGGCAGCATTAACAGATGGCACACACAAAATTGGAGTTGAGTGTATGGAACTAATAGATTCAACATGAAACATGAAATAAGAATGAATGCTGGTTAGTGGAAAGAACTGTCAGTCAGTCACTTTTGAGTGAAAGTGATGACAGTAATGGTATTGAGACTGGAAAGTTCATGGTTTTTATCTTAAATTTGTAAATATCCATTTCACAATTCAGTATACAGTGGTGTGAAAAACTATATGCCCCCTTCCTGATTTCTTATTCTTTTGCATGTTTGTCACAAAAAATGTTTCTGATCATCAAACACATGTAACCATTAGTCAAATATAACACAAGTAAACACAAAATGCAGTTTTTAAATGATGGTTTTTATTATTTAGGGAGAAAAAAAATTCAAACCTACATGGCCCTGTGTGAAAAAGTAATTGCCCCCTTGTTAAAAAATAACCTAACTGTGGTGTATCACACCTGAGTTCAATTTCCGTAGCCACCCCCAGGCCTGATTACTGCCACACCTGTTTCAATCAAGAAATCACTTAAATAGGAGCTGTCTGACACAGAGAAGTAGACCAAAAGCACCTCAAAAGCTAGACATCATGCCAAGATCCAAAGAAATTCAGGAACAAATGAGAACAGAAGTAATTGAGATCTATCAGTCTGGTAAAGGTTATAAAGCCATTTCTAAAGCTTTGGGACTCCAGCGAACCACAGTGAGAGCCATTATCCAGAAATGGCAAAAACATGGAACAGTGGTGAACCTTTCCAGGAGTGGCCGGCCGACCAAAATTACCCCAAGAGCGCAGAGGCGACTCATCCGAGAGGTCACAAAAGACCCCAGGACAACGTCTAAAGAACTGCAGGCCTCACTTGCCTCAATTAAGGTCAGTGTTCACGACTCCACCATAAGAAAGAGACTGGGCAAAAACGGCCTGCATGGCAGATTTCAAACGCAAACCACTGTTAAGCAAAAAGAACATTAGGGCTCGTCTCAATTTTGCTAAGAAACATCTCAATGATTGCCAAGACTTTTGGGAAAATACCTTGTGGACTGATGAGACAAAAGTTGAACTTTTTGGAAGGCAAATGTCCCGTTACATCTGGCGTAAAAGGAACACAGCATTTCAGAAAAAGAACATCATACCAACAGTAAAATATGGTGGTGGTAGTGTGAAGGTCTGGGGTTGTTTTGCTGCTTCAGGACCTGGAAGGCTTGCTGTGATAGATGGAACCATGAATTCTACTGTCTACCAAAAAATCCTGAAGGAGAATGTCCGGCCATCTGTTCGTCAACTCAAGCTGAAGCGATCTTGGGTGCTGCAACAGGACAATGACCCAAAACACACCAGCAAATCCACCTCTGAATGGCTGAAGAAAAACAAAATGAAGACTTTGGAGTGGCCTAGTCAAAGTCCTGACCTGAATCCAATTGAGATGCTATGGCATGACCTTAAAAAGGCGGTTCATGCTAGAAAACCCTCAAATAAAGCTGAATTACAACAATTTTGCAAAGATGAGTGGGCCAAAATTCCTCCAGAGCGCTGTAAAAGACTCATTGCAAGTTATTGCAAACGCTTGATTGCAGTTATTGCTGCTAAGGGTGGCCCAACCAGTTATTAGGTTCAGGGGGCAATTACTTTTTCACACAGGGCCATGTAGGTTTGGATTTTTTTTTCTCCCTAAATAATAAAAACCATCATTTAAAAACTGCATTTTGTGTTTACTTGTGTTATATTTGACTAATGGTTAAATGTGTTTGATGATCAGAAACATTTTGTGTGACAAACATGCAAAAGAATAAGAAATCAGGAAGGGGGCAAATAGTTTTTCACACCACTGTATATACTGTAGCTATTGGAGTATATGTCAGTACAGGAGAGTACCACCTGTAAATTTAATTTCAGCTCTAATAGTGCCATTCTAGTTTATCACTATAAAAGAAGTTTTTTTTTTCCATTGAATGCAAGGACACCAGGGCATTGAGTACATTATGAGTCTGGTTCCAAAGTCAGTTAACGTAAACTCGGGTATATGTGTCTGTACTCATTCCACTGTCTTGTGAGTATGGGGATGAGCCCCATAAGGCATAACAAGCCTTGGACTAAATCCTGCCACATATGTGACACAACCATGTTCATCTATACCAGCTAATTTGAAGTCAATAAAATGTCTTTGAGAGGAGTCAGACTATCTGGTGTTTTTTTTCCAATTCCATCATTTTCTTGCAAACATGCACATGCCTTATTAACTTGCCGAAACACCAATGTACTTCGAAGTCTTACCTGTTCACAGATTTACAGAGTTATTCAGCTTTCTCACATACAAAGAGCATTTGTGTGTTCGTCAAATCATCATATCGTTTTAATAACAAGTCAAAACACTTTTCTGTGTATTACCTTGTCAGACAGTGGGCAGTTCCACACAGGCAGACACTTACAGTGTATTAAAGTGCAATTATTTTATCATAGGTTTGACAAAGACGCAAATACTCTCTTGTTGATTGTGGTTTATATTTGAGATGACTGAATAAAGAAATCTGTAAACGATTTAAGAATAAATGTTTTCCTGCCTCTGCATGCAGTACTTTTCTATATTGTTTGCTAATTCTCTTGAATGTGACAAGTGGGTGGGGGACAGCTGGCTTATGTGGGGGGTCATAATCTGGTAAAAAACCTCTATTACACTGGTAAACATACAAAGTGACTCCAGTTAGCCAGTGTAAGTGAGCATGGTTCTGTCTATATGATAGCATTTAGTCAATAGCTTGCTTTGGCTGCTCATTACACTTGGAAAATAGATTAACATTAATGTGGTATAGCCTTCTCTGTTAATATATCTTGGGTGAGTCTCTCCCACTGTACATGCATGCAAGGTAACAGAATTAATGTAATATTTTAGGTTTTCTTTTGTCAAACTAGAACTGCTGCATCTGAGCTGAGAACAAATTTGGAAACTCCAATATCTACATTCAGTATAGACTGCACGCCACTACTGTCATCAAACTTTCACTCAAAAGTGATTGACCATTCTTTCCACCAACCAGCATTCTTTTTTTGTTTTAAATTTGCACCTACCTTTTTCATACTCTCAACTCCAATTTTGCTCTTGCACCACTTGTTAATGCTGCCACTCTTCTGATTTTTACATGCAACACCCTTTGTGTTTTGTGTGTAGCACTTTTTATTTTGCATGTGACACTTTTAATTTTGTCACCTCTTTCTGTGTGCACAACTTGTTTTTTGCTTTTGCCTCTTGCACTGCGGGGGTACCATGGAGGGAACTACTTACTACTTATTTTGCACAACATCTTGTGGGCCTGTGCCCCATTGGCCCTTAATGCATTAACAGCACTCAACAGGTTAAAAAAGTAGCAAAGAATAGGTGAGCAGAAAAAAAGACACAAATCTCTGGCAATCTTGCAAAATGAAAATATTCAAATTTGTAAGCAAAGGTCATAACATCAGAAATTAAAAACAAAACGCGAAAGAAAAGTATAGGAACAAAGGTCACAAAAAAATCTAAGTGACTGAATGAGAATGAAAGGTGAGGAGCAACTAATAACTGCCAGCATATGCTCTGCTCCCCCAAGTCCTAAACTTGAGGGGCCAGTCTTGTATCAATGCTAGAGAAAAGTCACAACGGTAAAAATGAATTGAAATGTTAATACCAGACTGTAGATGAAAGTGACTCAGTTCTGATTTTTTTGCTCATCCTGTTTTTTTGTTTGACTATTCAAAAAAAATTGCAAGTGATTCAAATCTGATATGACTATGTATCAATAGCTGTCCTGAATCTGCAAAATTAATAAAAATGAATTCATCAGACAAATGTGACTAATAGACAACCATGAGTACCAGCTACGTGTAGACTATAAGCTACTCACAGTGTAGGATGTCGGCAAATTTCTCCACTCACCAGGGCATGTGTTCAAAGAACTGTACATAGAAACATGTGGATACTAGATAGAAGTGCCACTTGGGAAGACTTTTGGAAAAAATATATGCATTTCAGAAAACAAGTAGCAATTGAGCTATATTGGCAGGTTTTCAATCATATTTGGAATTTTCATTTCTCTGAAAAGATTGAATCTTTGTCATGAGTGAAAGAGAAATTGCTGTTTAATAGCATGATAAATATGCATTTGAAAATTCTTATGTAACCCGCCACAGTAACCGGTATATTACTGTGATAGTGACAATTACAATGTAGCTCCATAAACATAATTTAAATTTAGGTCCTGGAAATAAAATACCTAGCCTGATAGAAACACAAAGTTCAATTAAAATAAAATATAATGAATATCTTTAAGCCTTTACCCATAGTTCTTGTTTACTACAACCTATTCCATGTATGCAACGGATGCAACATAACCATCTAATTAATAAATGATATCTGTATATTTTCTGTGAGATACCATCTATGGAGATTTTTTTTAGCCTGTGATAAGTGAATATGAAGAGTGTAAACAGTCAAGTCACTGATAGTAGTGAACGACAGATGACAACATTTGGTGAGCTTTAATGCACATTTTAATGTGTGCCCATTAGAAAGATGCTTATACTTTGAACTGAAACAGATTTAGGAATGTATACAAAACTGTGAGTTGTGGTTCTTTTGCTGTGTTGATTGTTTAATTTTACTTTTTTGTGTTTCTCTCATATGATGTACCAGCTTACATGTTATTTGTACTGGATTATTATTTATGTTGTACAACATACTATTTTTCCCTTTCGATATTTATGACAAGTGAGCTGCCAGGGACTTGCAGGTGTCAGGTAGGTGCAGGTTGTAGTTGTGGCTAGAGACAAAACACTTGGCGCATACAGCCAAATGAAAAAATAAGCATGTGGAAAAGGTGGCCAAGGTTTTGCAGTAGAGGCATCAAAGAGTGTGGCATTTAAGGAAGATGGGTAGATGGAGGATTATGTAGACATGGTGAGACAAACCAAGTCAGTAGATTACTGGACATACTGTAAGCAGGGAAAGAGTAGACTAAAATGTGCAAAGAAAAGCATAGGTCCTAGTAAAAAAAATGCATTAAAGATGCAATAAAGATAAATAGACATTGTGGACCACAGATATTGAGTCTCAAATGAATCCTTGTTCAATTCAGATGAAGTGCTTAAAGATGAGAACACATTTGGTTGATTTGGTCTCAATTGAATACAGTGCAGCAAATAAAGCAACTAACTAACCAACTGATGGGTCTTGCTGTGTGATGGGCAAGAGTAATAGGAAACTGACAAGATATCTCAACAATCAGTGCTGTTGCTTCTTTTGTGAGGCAGGTGCTGCCAAGTATATAAGGAATCACCATCCCAACAGGGCTGAGTGGTCAGGCATCTAAATGAAAGCATGTAGCACATCCCAGGTCAAGGAGTAGTGTGGCTAGAATTATAAGATCTTTTGCTTGAACCTTCATCCTCCAAAGCCTGAGTGACCACTATGCTACTCTGTCATCACTTTCAATTACAATGTTTGGGAGAAGAACCATTTGTGGTATTATACAAAACACATCAACCTTTCATGGGTATGCTTTAAACACAAAGCATTTACCTTTTAAAGGGAGAGAAGGCTGCTTACAAACACAAAGCACGAGAAAGAGGAATGTTAAAGAAAAACAACATAACAAAAAAAGGGGCATGTTCAAGAACATTAAAAGCATTTAATGCCATTAGTACAATTACCATCATCAAGAAGGTGGAAATTTCAGCTCTCCATAAAAGATATCATTCAGCTGTTCGCCTTGAAAAATATAAAAGCTGGCTGACAGAGGTGACAGGAAAAGCACTGATTCATTTCTCCCAATTTAAGAATCAGGATTTCAAAATAAAATTGAACCTTACGGGCATAGTACTATCAGCTATCATTTTAAACACAGCCTCTGTGCCCTGTCAATTTAAAACACTACTATTTTCACAAACTAGATCTAGAAAATTTCAAGGTACATGTATGATAAATAATAGGAAGTGCTTTTTTTCCAACACCAACAGCTACTTTGCCTTCCGTGGCTGAAATGATAATAACAGCCATGTCGGCCAGGTACCCAGCGAACATAACCACTTCACTGCAAAAGGAGAGCTGAGAAGTCACTGTCCAGCTTTCAGCTGTCCAATTCGCCGCCATGCCATTAGGCTCAGGACAGCAGCAGCTCTGAGTCTCGGTGCTGCAAATTGCCTCTGTCATACTCGACAATCTAGAGATGGGAAGTAAATTAAACATGTAATCAGGGAGGAAGCACTTCTGAAGCACCAGCCAGGTCTTTCTTTCTTTCTTTCTTTCTTTCTTTCTTTCTTTCTTTCTTAATGCAATCCATATCTATCTGTCTAAATGTCAGAACAATGTTTGTTTCTTCCAGCCTGGTCATACTGTGCAGTTGCTGAGCTAAACTGCATAAACTTTAAATATGCAACATAGTGTAAATACGTACATTATGTGTCATTCATCAGTTTTCATTTGTTTGTGGTTTGATATTGTGCCAATAAGTGTGGATTATAATAGCATTAACAATGCAATATAGGATTGCATTTAACAAATATGACCAAAAGATCTTTGAAGAAAGAAAATAAACTAAAGAGTGCAGTTGCAGAGTATTACAAGGGTTATCCAGTAAAGTCTTTCTTTCCAATTTTACTGTGATATGCTTGTTGTGGGCTTTCTTCATTAACCCTTGCAATGATGTAGTCTGCCTGAGGTATTTATGGGTAAATAGTAGGGTGTAGATCCCGCTAGAAGCGATATCTTGCACTTTCCCTAGTGTGGCAATATCGTGATTTCCAGGAATCTGTTTTATTGGCTTACATGATGTGTAAACAAAGGCATACGACCGCCAGGTTAAAAATACCTAAAATCTTTTTAACGAAAGACAAGCTGTAACTAACCTGAAAGTTTTCAGAAACAAGCATGGAAGTTTGTTTACAGGGTTAGCTTTTTGAAGAATGCTTGAAACTTTGATGAACTATAAAATAAGAAAACAAATGTCTATCTCAGTTAAGGAGGAAATTATCAAGCTGTACCACCACTAGGCATGGCAATGTGAGGTTTGATTTAAAGTCAAGATTAGTAAATGGAAAGATTTTCCACAAGCAGTGGCAGCAGTGCACTGAAATGACACTGAAGCAGCAGTAAAAAAGATGGTGTGGTGCAAATCAGGATTTATAGGACTTTCGGGAACAGTAAAAGATGTGCTAGTTTCAATTTTACACCCTTGGACTTCATTTGGCTCACTTGCTATTTAGTTTCTCATTCATACTGTATGTCTTGAGTGTGCTTTTGCCATTAAAGTACATCCAGCAATCCTCTAATTTTTGCAATTCAAGGCCTTCCAGGCAGAATCAAACACAGGGCAAGAAACCAACCTGAGCAGGGTGCATTTCAGTATAATGTGCAGAAAATATATGTCCAGAAAATTTTCATGACAAGTAGTACTGGGGAAATGCTAAACTTTCCAACCAGTTTTCTTATATACAAAAATCAACAACTATGGAACAATTTTCTTCAACTTCCAGTTTCCTGTGCCCTTACCTGGGACTGATACCTGTGGACGCTATTGACCTGACAAATTAATGGACATCCTGATAAAAGAAATAACCCTAGTTCCACTGAATTGAAAATGAAGATATAGTTTCTTGACTTTCATTTCAGACCCTCTATGTATGCAGTGCAAATCCAAAAGATATAGCAACAAAAAAATGTGCAACCAAGTGCAGGGATGGCCTAGTAATTGTGTACTGCTCTGACTGGCTGGAGGAACTAAACCTCTTCAGACTTGAACATTCATCTACTCATCGATTTGGTGAACCTTCTTAATGCAATTTAAAGTTTACAGGGAGACAGCACAGGGTGCAAAGTAACAATGAGAAGGGTGTTGGCTCACACTTGCACACACCTACACTTGCATTATGTCAGTTTGGTGTCCCCATTAACCTAGCACATACATTTTTGGGATATGATAGAAAACTGGAGTGCCCATGCAGATGGGGAGAACCTGCAGACTCCAAACAGGCTGATCTAGAGCTAGCATTTGGAGCCAATCTTCTAGAGAAATGAGGCAGTAGGATTAACTAATGTGCCTCTCCACATTGAACAGAGGGATCTTAGATTATGTCTTCAAAAATTTAAAATACATACATCATTTAAATAATATTTAACTGAATTCCTTCATCTAAATAGAAAAACCTGCTA
Source organism: Polypterus bichir lapradei (assembly GCA_026402145.1). NCBI lineage: Eukaryota > Metazoa > Chordata > Cladistia > Polypteriformes > Polypteridae > Polypterus > Polypterus bichir. The sequence continues at coordinate 89,771,910 of JANRMT010062814.1, read as the reverse complement.
TTAACGATTAAGGGACAGCAATTTTCATTCAAATGGTGCTGGAAATTGAGTCAAAACTAGATTTTATGGTGAATTCTGGGCTAGGCTAAAATATTGGGATAACTGAGCAACCTATGAACTGAACTATCATTTATAAAGTTTCTTAGTGTCTCTGAGTTTTCCACCCTGGCGTTGAGGCCTTTGGAGTTACCTTCAGGTCTGTAAAGCTTCATGATATTTTGTGGTGGTTACCCGCAAGTCATACTGCTAAGTGTGACTGTTTACTGGCTAGAAGATCACTGGGAATCATTCATTATCAACTATAACATATTTCTTCACTGACTTTAATACCATTGCTCACTTGTGCTCCCTCATTACCAGTGCTCCCAAGTGTCATCTATTCATTGGCTTCCATGTCTTGCTTATTAGTTGGGAGGACCTCTTACTACAATGTACGTAATTCTTCCGTGGTCCTGAACCTACCTTGTTTTTCTAATGATGCAGTCTCTTTTATTGATTTCTTGGTGGCCATACTGTGTTTACTTTATCCAACAATATTTTATGTTCCTGTTTTTACCCATGTGGGCTCATAGTATATCATCACATCAATGTGTACACAGCATGGAGAAGGTGCCATTACTTCACAGGGCAGAATTACTCACTCAGCCTGTCACCTATCAAACTGACGGCTTGGTTTTGGACTGTGGGAAGACATTATTGTTCATGGAGGATACTTCTATGTTGTCCTTGTGTTCTTAAAAGTGTCATACCTGCAATTTGAGTCCAAGCATTGAGAGATAGCCATGCTACCTAGTCTGTCACTGTGCCAATCATTTTTGTTTAAAAGTCAGATCTTTCAGCATCATTTGCTACCTGCTCTGTATTTTTTGCTTTTTAAGCCTGTTTTCTTCCCTCAAATCATCTGGCAAAGAGGCACTGTGTTATTTTTGTATTTAGGTAGTGATGCAGTCACTCCAGGTTTCAACTAATCCTACTCCACTTTCTTTAGTCAGGGGTTGCACCCTGTTTCCACAATAATTTCCTCTAAAGTCTCAAAGACATTCTGTCAGGCTGACTGGAGACTTCATATTATGCCAGGGTATGCACATTGCGCACATGCTAGTGTGCATCCTGACTGAAATCTGCTTTGATGAAAGATATACAGATGGCACTCTTTTGCAAAAGGCCATGAAAATTATAACTTACCCAACAAAGTTTGCCTGTTTGATATAGCACGTACAGTTTATATTAAATTTACATTTGATTCTTATCTAGAAATCACACTCTGAGGAGATGAGTACTAGCCTGCCAGGTTGCTAAATGTGAGCTTTGTAATGTCTAACAAAATAGCATCACTTATTTAGCTTATAAAACAGCGAATGTGGTTTACAGGTAAAAATAATTACTCACCATTGCCGTTTGCATTCTTGTCTAGGTCAATATAGAGCTCCACTTGGCTTACTACTGATAGGAAAGTCTGCTCAGCCTAACATCAATACATGAGAAAATGAACTGGTGCTTCACAGCCTTGTCATTTAATTAGCAGAGACAGGGAGAACTGTGCTTATTGTTTAGTTGCAATTCAATTGTTTCCTTATGAAGCTGGTCTGTTTGGCTTGCTTTGTATTTCTTTTTAGTTTAAATGACTAAGATTCTTTTGTACATTTACTTCAGATCAGAAGAAAATGGTTCAAAACATATCAATTGGGACAGCAGCATGTGGAAGAGGCACGATATTTGGAGTCTTTTGACTGGATTTAGCCAAGCATAACCTTTAATTGAATTACACTATGTAAATGTTGTCCAGATGATCTACAATTTCTATCAAATGGAAGTTTAGATATTTGCAAAATATTTGCCAAAGTACACTACCCTATATTAAACACAGTATTCTTTAGCAGAACCTGATTTACCCTTTAAAGGGTTGCAGAATTATCTGAGTAGTGTTGGAAGCATGGCAGGAATCAACCGATGAATGGAACATCATTTTATTGCAGAGCACACTGGCCACTGTGAAAGACACTATATAGCGCCCGACCCGGCACAGACTACGCAGAGGCACATGTAAAAAAACACACAGGCTTTTTATTTTAGTCTTCAACCGTGGGCACACGTCTTCCCCGTGTCCCACAGGCCTTACACAGTCCCAAAAGCACTTTAGTCCAACACAACAACTCTTCCACCTTGCACCACCACTCCTCCCAGGCAACCTTGTCCTCTTCCTCTCGATTCCGGCCCTTGAGTGGTGGAGGCTGGCCCGTTTTATAGCTCACCTGGAAGTGTTCCAGGTGTTTGACCACCTGGTCCCAATTGCAACTCCGGGTGGGGCTGATGACTCGTCCAGCTGGGTTCTTGAGACTCGGCAGCACCCTCTAGCGGCAATCCCAGCTCCCAACCAGGCTGTGGAAGACTCCATCTCCCATGGAGCCAGGTAGGAGGCTGGGGAATCATCGTCGGCCCGGGAGGCTGCCACCAAGCGTCCTGGGGGAGGTATTGAGCTGTCCAAAGTTGCTTCCCTGGAACATACATAGCAGGGGCTTCCCGGCCAGGCATGGAACCCAGCCGTCCATCACACCACAATTTCCAGTTTCACCTATGGTAGATAACTATAACAGGGAAAAATGTGAGGGAGAGGTCTGGGAGTAAGGAGAACACGAGAAATTACAGAATAACTTCTTATTTCAACATTTTGAACATCATTCCATGTGTTATCAAATTGGCTTAATCCAGGTTTGGCAGCATTGAGACACTGGACTGTGCAAACAAAAGAGAAGAACACAGAAAAAGGATTGTGGTAGCTACCCTGTATACTTGGAGATTCGGATGGAAAAAATAACAGAAATCATCAATATTTTTTTACAAAAAACAGTACTGATTCATTGTTAACAATAGCTGTTTTTTATAGACCGGCAGAGGAAGTGATATCATCGGAACCAGAAGTGATGTTGACAGGCCCTGGCAGGATTTCCCTCAGGTGGTCTGCAGGAGAAAGAGAGAAAGGGTTAGTCCTGGTCTGGTATGGGATGACCATCTTTCAACCTCTTTAGCTGCCTTCCATGCGCATGTGTGTGGCAACTGCCACAATTGTCATTCATATACACGCACACTCAGACAAAGCCAGTATAGTGTTTCCAGTGAACCTAACATGTGTGTCTTTTTGGATGAAGGTGCAAACCCACACAGACACTGGAACAACATGCACACTTCACAAAGACAGTCACCAGCCTGTGGTTATAACCTGGGAGTATGCAGTTTGACTTGGCAATGTTAGTTACTGTGCCATTATGCTGCATGGATTTTAATTTTTTTAATTCACAATTAATAAAGTTTAAGAGAAAAAAAGCAATTGTTTTATAAGCAACAAATCCACAAGTCAGTACATAATACTAGACCTGTCAGAATTCAGGGAGTAGTACTAGATATATTTAGCAGTATTCCTCACCTCTGTGTTCTGAACTTTTATGGTCTGGTGCACAGTCACAGGGAGTCAGTGCAATACTAGCAAGATTTTGGGATAGAAACCAATCCCAGGTGTAATGCTGGTCTGTTGAATGACAAACAAGTGCACCTCAATGTTGGTGATCTTTCTAATGACCTATGAAATCTGAATCCCCAGAGGAAACCTATGTGAAGATGGTGTGAATGCAAAGTCCACACTGAAGACATATTAGATGGAAATGAATGGGAGCTCAGCACTGGAGAGCAGCATTGCCAACAACTGTGCTACTGCTTCAGCACCCCTTGCATTAAATTTATGTTTTTACAAAGTTGTATGTTCATTTTGTACAGAAACATCATTGAGATGTGAATAACTGACTTACATTCATTCTCAAATCTCACTATATTTGCTTTCTCGTGAAGACATCTGTATTATAAAGTTTCTACTGTTGTGCAAAGCTTACTCTATTATAAATATCATATCAAATGTTCTGTATTACAGCATAATTGAATTAAGTAGGTTAGGAAAATGGATGGTTGGGTGTTCCTGGCACTGTGCTGCTATAATAAAGCTGAAGTTGATTCAGTATCCAGCCACTGCCGGTATAGTGTCTGCAGTTCTCCTTGTGTGGATGTTGGTATTTTCAGCTAATCCAGTTTACTTTCACTTACCAAGTAAGTGCATTTTAATATAATTGGATACTCACTTTTGGCATAGTGCTTGTGTGTGTGTGTTTGTGTGCTTTGTAATCAAATGGGATCCATGCAGGGTACATTTCTGCCTTGTGAATTGTTCCATCAGGATAGCCTTTGACCCTCCAACCATTATAATAGGTCAATTGATTTGAGAGAAGGGACAACTGTGTCTTTTATTGAATGGAAAATTTAGCTGTCTTTTATTGTATTTAAGGCAGTTTGCATGTGTACAGGGACTTGAATACCTCAGCCTCTTATAATCATGTGTTAAATAAGGTGTACTGGTAAAGGATGAATGGAGATATATTATTGCCATTAGAGCAGGCTTGATAAACCAAGACATGTGCCACTCCAAGATTTATATAAATCAAATACTGTAATTAAATTCAGAGTTTTCTTACATCAGTGTGAATAATATTAGTTGTAAAGGCCTTGAGGTCTTATGTACGTCAAGCCTGGTGCTTCTAAGGTGTCAAGCACTTGTACACTGTGCTCTGTACTTAGGCTGCATTTTACCACAACCATAAATGTCTAATTTTATAAAATATGGCTTTTTAGTTAACTTGGTCCTGTGGGACATTTTAACCTAATGTAACAACTAAGCAAATAAAGCATAAGACACTATCCAGGTGGTGCTATTGCATATGGCTTTTCACTCAACTGGCAGCACTAAGAACTCTAGCCCATGTTGGCAGGAACTCCGGCAGGTTCAGGCAGACAGAAATGCCCCGTTCACTACTGTGGGGGGTCTTCACTTCTCACTTTGTGCCCAAGCTAATGAGAAATGAGGTGGTTTCTTTTAATTCAGTTGCCAACAGATAAAATCTGGTTTCCTGAGTGATAGCTTGTAGGTACTGCCACCAAATGTCTGTAAGCATTATTGATTGTGGTATTGAGTTTATAGGGAGCTAAATGATGCCGGCTGCCCAAGATAAGCGAGTTTTGAATAAACGATTTCTTTTATAATTGCAGTCGCTTGAGTTCGACCATGTTGATTAATTCTGTTAATGAAAGGGTTAACCGCTTCTGAAGGATCTACTTTTTATTTTTCTCCCTCTCTCACGAGATCTTTCATTCCCCTGCTTATCTGTGCACTTGAAAAGCAAACCTAATTAGTCAAAGACTTCACTTTTCTAATTAGGTCCTGTGTATAATTAGCAGGTAGTGTTAATAACTCTCTTAAAATCTATTAGAGCTTTCTGAAAATAGTCCAACCTGTCTTGTCAACTTCCACCCTCCACCTCCCTCCCCTCGTAGTGCCCCCTGCTGCTTGCCCCATGTTATCAGCCTATTACAGTCATTCCATCCTATCCGTGCCACTGCTTACTTCATGGTTCATGGCTGTTACAGAAGTTCTTCTGGCCCTGTCACTTTTCCAAGTTCTCTTTCCAACCTTTAACTCTCCATTTGTTTCCAGTCCTAAGTCCTTCTCATCTTTCCCCCTCTGTTTCCTTCTCCCCTTTGGCCTGCCTAACTCTAAAGTGCTGCTGTAAACAGTAAGTAAACTGCAGCTGCATCACAACTGGTCTGTCCTAAACTGGACTCTGAAGTGATAGCTAACGTCTAGTATTAGAGCGTTTCTAGAACAGCTTATGTGAGCACTAAGCATTGAAAACTAGAAGGCGAACTGGTTACTGACCACTGGAGCAAACAGTCTGATAGACTGGCACTTCATTATTTTTGTAGTAGGCTGTTGCTCTTGGAACATACTACTATCTATTACAGGCACTAAGGTACCTTCTAGTATATGGTGAGACCCCTACCTCATCGCACTGGTCTGAGTTCTGCTCTGTACCTACCTGTGCACTTTGTCATACATTTTCTTCTTTGCTTTTTTTTCTTTGATCAGTTATTATGCTTTCTCTGCTGAATGAAGGGGGAGGATGAGGAGGAGGGAGTTGCAGAAAAGCATTGCTCAGCCCCAGTCTTTAATTAAGTATGGAAAGCATCAATTTAAATGTAAATATGGCAAGCCGAGCTCCGGTCTCACTGAAGCGTTACGGCGAAGCCTGCTGAGCCGATCTGTGTCCTTGACTCTTAGGCCCTTGTGGTGAAGACTGACATCTGCTTGCAGCTGCAAGACAGCATCCCAGGGCTGAAATCAGAGGCCTGCACAGGGTTGTCATCTTATGCCTATGGCTGACGGGTGAAGTGAAGGCTTTTGATCTTAGTCAGCATTAAAGAGAAAAAGTGAGTGTCCATTATAGCATCGCTCACTCTGTCTTTATTTTATATGGCACCTATTACTGAGCACTTTCCAAACAGGGAAGCTTCTAAGAATTTAAAATTCATGAATATCCATCCAGTCTACTACTTTGAGTGTAATGCTTATGAGCCTTGAGCCTGTACTGGCAGATTTGGACACAAGGTTGGAACCAGACCTGACAACAGCAAGAGTCTGTAAATATATACTAGCATTAAGTGAGAAGGTACAACTATGAGCAAAGAAGTCAAAAGACTATAAGAACTGGAAGACAAAGAAACAAGATTGCATTACTGCAGAAAAGCCATCTTTAATACTAGATTTAAGCATAAGCAAGAAATGGGGAGAGTTCAGGTTTGCCTTTAATATTTGTGTGAACACAGTGAGTGAGCAGTGCAGTATTAGTTGAGGTGCTGGGGAGGTGGAGTGGCATCAGCCTGCACCTAGTGTTCCAACACCTTTATAAGTTTGGCTTTTCTTTTGTAATGCTGTCAGTAACCACCAGATGGCAGAATACTTGAATTCACGTGACTAACCACTGCCTTTCCAACTCCAGGCTGATCTTAAAAGCAAATGAGGACCAGAGACACAAAGGATGAAAAACTGGACCTGTTAGACTTGGAGTGAGCTGGACAGAGCACACTTAGAGGTACAAAATTAGTGGTCATTCTTTTTCTTTGAACAGTTGTGATGCCTGCTGAGCACTACCTCTAGGGCATTTTTCGTTAAGGAGGACTCATGCATGAGCAGAACAGAAACAGATGGCATGAAATGTAGCATTGTGTTCCTTTTTTTTCCAAAACGCATTCATAATTTGTGTTTGGGATTGAGGTGTGCCACGCAGCATACTAAGTTAATTGTTTGCAATGTTCACTACCCTGATCAGATCCAGGTGGAAGCCAATGGAAGAGTATGATGAAAGACAACTCTTTCAGAGAATGTTTGTAAACAATCAAGAGTCAGAAGTCGAGTGGTGCCTGATGACTTCATTGTTTGAATATTTAAGCAACCAAGGTGAAAAAATGTCCACAGGGGCAATGTAGGATTTTGGTGCTAGCCAGAAGGTAACCATCTAATCAGCCCTACTCTAGCCCATGAAGTTTTCTCCTTATCTAAATTGTAGGATTGGCATAATTTTCTTCATGCTACTGTGCCACACTTAATGCAAATAGGGTTTTATCATGAGATCCTACTTAACAAAGGGGAAGGGATGCCATCACAGTGACTAGAGGATGCCTTGAGGTGATGTCCCCTGCCACAAGACGTGCTCATGAATACAATCGTGACAAAATAGAATCAAAGAAAGAGCGATTAAGAGGGGACATTATTCAAGTTTTTTTAAATTATGAAAGGAAATCTGGTGAATCTCATTTTTACTTTACGTTAAATTTTTTTAAAAGAACGCAGACTTAAGGGTAGATTTCACACAAATGTTAGAAACCTTTCCTTTACACGAAGAACCATAGGCACATGGAGTAAATTACCAAGTAGTCTAGGAAACAGTAGGACTTTAATGACTTTAAAAAAATTAACTTGATGCTTTCTTGGAAAAATTAAGCATCTTTTTTTTTTTTTTTTTTTTTTTTTTAAAAAAAAAAAAAGAGAAAAATTGTGTGTTTTGGTGAATCCCAAAAGGCATCCTACTCAATTTGTTTATCAGGCCTCTTGGAGACCCACCTTTATTAAGCAGGACATATTTAAAGACACAACCACCAACGATTAAGAAAGTCACTATGGGGAGGCACCAGTTTTTCCTTTTATTAATCAGATCTCATTGAAAGACCAACTATTTCATAAAAAATTTCACCTGGTGAGCCTTACACCTGTATTAACCATGCTATATATAGAGATGGCTTTTATTAATCAGATAACATGGAAATAATCCCTTCCATTTTTAACCACATCATGCAGAATGTTTTATTAAAGAAGTCCACATGGAAAGACCACCCATCAAAGGAAAGAAACCCTGTATCAAGTGAGACACATGGAGCTGTTCCTCCATCTTAGTACTTAAACTCCAAGGAGAGGCCCCTTTTTAGGAATAGAGAATATTCATTACCAAAGAGGCCAGTGCACTGTATTTGTACATTCAGCCCACTTGATCAGAACCCTTTGTAGTTGCACAAGTATTAGTGAAGGCAGCTCCCCTTTCCAATTTACAGGTGTTCTTAACTATTATTCTAGAGTCCTGTTTCTGTCTCGAGAGTCACCCCATCCATTACATTTAGGAGCAATTGGGGGTTGCATGGGAGGCTCCTGTTTATTGACACTATCACAATGGGACACTTCATGAGGTTTATAAAAAAAAAAAACATAGCTCTCCTGCCTACTTGGAAGACGGCCTGGATTGTGGGTCTGTACTAGGCAGGCAGCAGCTCTGGCTAGGTGTAGTGTCTAAAAGTTGCATTGTGGGAACTCAGGAACACCCTGGAGCAGCCTTTCTAACTGGGGAATAACAAAATCAGGAAGGGCAGCAGGGTCTCCTCATGTTCCTGTATGCAAAGCTTGTGCAGCAGCATGTGACGGCTGCCCTTTTGAGATGCTGCTTCTTAAAGATCAGGACACAGTTCATAAAGAAAAGTCGTGCAGTTTAATGATTTAACGGGGACAACTGGGGAGACATGAGTGGTTCCTGCATCCCTGGGCAACGCCGCTCCCTCCTATCTATTACTTAGGCCTAATGGTCTGTGACTGCTTCTGGGTGAGACAGGAGCGGTTCCACTACATGGAGTCTATAACACTGAGCAGAGCTGATTAAATGGATACTGTTCAATAATTTAACAGCAAAAAGTCCCTGCCATCAAGGGGAGCACTGTGATTTAATAATCACCATTTGTTTTTAATAATCACTTCATTTGTTTTTCATCTTTCTGCATTTCTGCCTCAATCAGCTTGTGAAATTCTGACATTACTAGTCTACATTCTGAACATGGCAAGCAACACAGGTGAATGGGTGAGCAATGGAGCTACAGCATGAGAACAGTGACCTTTAACCATAGTCACTGTGATACAAGAGTATCTTGTTTAGATGTCACAATCTTGGCAAGGCTGATCAGGAAGGTTTTTGAAATAAAACACACACAAAAAACTGTGAATGTTTACAAAAATGTGGCGCTGAATATGAGGCTGGGAAAGGATGCAGGATGGTAGGACCAAATGTATGTTCTAGAGCTTGTGTTTTCATTGCATGGTTTGCATATGCAGTTGTGTTATTGTATTGTGGGAGTGAGAAAGTCAAAGTATATATGCATTTGTATTAGTAGGTAGGTACGTACTTGTGTGTGTAAGTCTGAGACTGACTTCTTCTGTAAATGACTTTGAGGTACAGTTATCTGCATTTTTTAGTTTATGTGTATTGCTGGCTGGGTTAAATAGAGAGTTGTTGCATGAAGTTATGTACTTGTAGCTGCTTAAATATAATTTTTCTTTACACTCACGTGACATAGTTTTGATTTTTTTAGAGCCATATGAAATGCAAAAAGAATGTGTTTTCTGAAATGTACTTCAAGTGTGTATTTTTCAAAGTGAATCCTGCAGTCAAATATTACAATTGAATGTCCACCTATTTTGCAATTAAACCCCTCCACATCTTGTTCTCACTAGTAATGGCTGCTCTCTCAAGACTTCAGATGATTATGTATAGAATGACAATGATGATTCCACTCAAAGCGTCTTTGAGCTGACAAATTAGCAACATCTGGTACTGTAAACGATTTTAAGTCAGTATGTCAGCAGTCAGCATAGCACTTGTATTCATAGTCATCTATTAGGTTGCTTCTGTCTATTGAATTTATTTTTATGAATTCAGTGGGTTCAATATGTATATAAATGCATAGTCATAATCGAATCTGAATCACTTGCAAAATTTATTTGAACAGTCAAATCAAAAAATTTGAATTACTTTTAACTGAGAAGTAGCTGTAGTAATCTGTAGCAACCTCTACACTCCAACCCTGCCGGTATGGACTTTCAAGCAGGTTTTACCATCTCAGTTTTTCTCTGGAATTACGCCATTTCCTTCTCGCACCCATAGATGAGCCTATACATATGGTGGTTGTTGGCACCCCTGGGTACAAGCTAGGAGCCAGACCTGATTGGGCCAGGGTGTCTTGACACTTGCATTCGCACCAAGCTGATTTTGAGTCGCTAGTAAATGAAATCTGCACAAAGAGGTATTGGAGGAAACCAATGTACCTGAAAGAACACCCACCAAGATGTGGAGAAACAAATGAAAATTGGGTGCAGGATTCAAATGCAGGTGCTAGACACTACACCACCAGGCTGCCCATGAATTTGTGCTTTTTCAGTACACACTTCATATAACTATATTATTGTGTATTTATTGCTGGGCATGAATGTTATTTACAAATGTGTTTTACATTGTAATTGTGTTAGTATATGCACATCTGGAGCTAATTGTATTTGTAACTTATTTGAGTTCATTTGTGCTAATCAGACATATACAGACTACTCTGTAATTCTTACTTATATGTTACACTGTAATTGAACATAAACATATTGTTTATGTCTACCACTTGCTGGACATGGATGTGTCTGTTAGACTGGGAGTGAAGCATGTGCATGCACGTATGGAACTTGGTTAACTGTAGACAGTATGAGAATAGTTAAATCCAAAATTATCATTATTGTCAAGTATACATGGTACATTGAAGTTCTTGTACTTCACTCATAGACTAGTGACAGCAGTACAATCCTGACAATGACTGCAATACCATATATTAAATACAGTATCAGATGATATGTACAGGAGACATTTATGCAGTTGTCAGTATGAGTGGTTGTTGAGTAGCTTTATGACGTGTAAATAAAAACTGTCCCCCAAATCTAGTGGTGCAAATGTTAGTTGCTTGTACTATGTGCAGAACAGAGAAGGCTGTAAAGAAAGTCTCTAGCATGGCTGAAATCTTTAATAATGCTGCAAGTCTTTCAAAGGTATTGCATGCTTTATATATCCTAAACAGAAGGTAACTGTGTTCCAGTAAAATTCTGAGCCAACTTCACCAACCTCTGTAGTGTTTTGAGGGTCTGAGCTGAGGAGGTGCCATATGTAATGCTGCCAGTGAGCATGGACTCCACTGTGCAACTACAGAAGTGAAGGGCTATTTAATTTAGGTAGGTTTTCTGACTATTGGTGTGCTTCTACAACTGACTACATACAAATGTGCAATTGTGTGTGGGTACAGTTGTATACTGAATATGTATGTAAATGAGCTGGTGTATATATTTGCTAACTTAAAGGTTTTCTCTGTGTGACCAAGTGTCTTATTTTGTGGGTATACACATCCATATTTCAGCTTAAGTTGAAGTACAGACTTAATTTGATACAAATCATATTTTTTCTTACCTTTTAGTAATACCTTGTAACCAACAATATTTATTAAAAACATCTTTAAAATAATAGAAAAATGAAGTACCTTTGCAGATGTGTGCACAGCATTTCTAATAGGGGTCATAACAGTGTTTAGACTTCACCAATCATGTATGAAAGTAATTTGCCTATATTTAACATCAGTTGAAGTGATTTGCATCAAATGGAATTAAGTTTTCCTGTAGGATTGCCTGGAAGATTTCTTACTTTCACAGTGCAAAGAAAACTGTGGTCCTGAAGGATCTAAAAAAAAAAAAAGGTCCACAGGAGTATATTGTTGAAAGGTACAGATCAGAAGAGCATTATAAAATATTTCAAAGATATTACAAATATGATTGAATACTATGAAAACAATCAATAAGAAGTGCAGGAAATATGCTACCACCAGGATATTGCAAAGAGCAGGATGTTCTTCCAAAATTGATGACTGGGCAAGAATAAAACTCATCAGGGATGCTGCCAAGAGACCAATGGCTACCCTAAAGTAGCCGCAGGAATTTATGACAGTAGATGGCTATTCCGTGAATATAACAACCATTTAATGTATTCTATACAACTCTGAGGTATGGAGTAGGATGGGAAGATAGAAGTAATTTCTTGCAAAAGGGGACATCCAAAGCAATACAAATTTTGCAAGAAGATATTGAATCTCCCAGAACTATGTGGGAAAATGTGTCATGGTCTGATGAGATCCAGGTAAAATGTTTTGGCATCAATTTCAAAAGAAATGTTTGGAGCAAAGCCATCATAGCTCATGACTGAAAGAGCATAGTTCAAACTGGCAGCTACAGTATGTAGGTAGCCTCGTCATAATATAGCAATTAGCAGGCAAAAGGGCTCTGGTCAGTAAAAAGGGTAAGGTGAAAAACTCTAATATTAAGAAAATTAAGCACACATCCTGCTGCCCTCTATTAGTAAGCAGAAGTTTAAAAAAAAAACTATCTTTCAAAAAGAAAATGGTGCAAAATACACAGCCAAGGACTGGCTTATAAAAAGAAGATTAATGTTCTAAAATATTGCCCAGTCAGAGCCCTGCCCTCAGTAGTATGGAAAATCTGTGGACTCACCTAAACAGCTGTGAAAAGAAGAGCCCCTTTCAATTGACTGAGCATGGACTCTTGTGCAAGAGGAGTGGGAAAAAATTACAAATGCCAAGTGTGCAAGTTGATAAGACGGTTTCAAACAGACTGGATTCTGCATTAAAACAAAGGGTTCTTCTTCAAAGTATTAGTTCAAGGGTGTACAATGTTTTTGTTTGATTTGTTTACTAATCATAATGATTTATTGTGGGTTTCAATATCATGTTAAAGTTGCAAATGGTCTGACATAATCAGCATTGATTTTAGCCTTTACGTCAGCAAGGGTGTGTAGACTATTACAGCCACCATATACATGTGATATGAGCAGAAGAGAAGAGGAAGACGTGTGCTTTATTGGACATGTCTTTATCAGTCTGGCTGTATACAGCATATAAATGGTGTGGTGTTGCATGAATATGTATATACATGTGTTTATGTAGTTGTCCCTTTTTCTGTCTATATATTATGTATGTGTGCATATTATTAACAGTGTCATAATGTGTTTTGTGTGTGTGTTTCTAAATGTATTTGTTTTGTATTTAGGCATCCGTGACTGGCTGTATAATTAACAATATTATATATGCTGTTCTCCAAAAATGTGTAATTTTATTAATGTACAGTACAGGCCAAAAGTTTGGACACACCTCCTCATTCAATGTGTTTTCTTTATTTTCATGACTGAAGGCATCAAAACTATGAATGAACACATGTGGAGTTATGTACTTAACAAAAAAAGGTGAAATAACTGAAAACATGTTTTATATTCTAGTTTCTTCAAAATAGCCACCCTTTGCTCTGATTACTGCTTTGCACACTCTTGGCATTCTCTTGATCAGCTTCAACAGGTATTATCAGGGTTATTTAGTGGAATTTCTTGCTTTATCAATGGGGTTGGGACCAGCAGTTGTGTTGTGCAGAAGTCAGGTTAGTTGGATGATCATTTATTTTTCAACAGGACAATGACCCCAAACACACCTCCAGGCTGTTAAGGGCTATTTGACAAAGAAGGAGAGTGATGGAGTGCTGTAAATGGTCATGAAAATAAAGAAAACACATTGAATGAGGAGGTGTGTCCAAACTTTTGGCCTGTACTGTATGTGGATGATGTAATCTCAGTTTTGAAGATCTTCTAACACCTACAGCACTCTCTAATTTCATTCAAAGTGCAAATACATTTAGGCCGCTCTTCAGGTGTTAGCCACAATGCAGTTTAGACCAGTAATGGTTGATTTAGTTTTATTCTGATTGCTGCTTTACTTGTATTTGGTTACTTTCTTCCATACCTGACATATAATTCGGTGGAGGAGTTTTTATTTTATCTGCATTTGATTTCAGAGTCCTCTTTGTAAGCCTGATGACTTCATGAGGGGCCGAGGTTCGTCTTAGCTAAGTCAGGACTAAAGCATCTTGAGCCTTAATTTTGAGTGAGATCTTCACTCCCTTGCAATGAGCAGCTCATCCTGATAATGTCTTCAATCCACATATTGTTTACTAAGAAGGTGCACATGTGCTCAGCGTATGTTATGAGTAAGACTTTGTGCTAATTTGCATTACTAATTGAACATGATTTTGGAGGGTGATTCTTCAAGTTTAAGTTCATCTTTTTTTATTTGCTTGCTGTTTTACATTTAAGTACAATTACACTCTCATCAGTTTTCGTTGGATCTCAGTGTATCTAAGTTTCCTTCCATGCAAACATATCTTGATGATATCCATGAATTACATACAGATTAGAAGAACAAAGCCTGAATTTTGCTTATTTGACAATAATCTCAAATCTCATGAATAAACTCACAAACTAGGAATCTAGAAGCAGAAAAAATTATGAGAAATGAACCTGGGCCTTTTGAAAAATAATTAGATCTATTTTCTGAAACCGTTTAATCCAGTTCCAGGATCTTTGGGAGCGGAAGCCTTTGGGCACAAACCAGAAAATATCCCTTGATGGGGTTCCAGTCCATTATAAGCCATACTCAATTACAAGAAGCTAATTTAGAGTTGCCATTTACTATGCATATTAGGAGAAAAACCTACACAGACATGACAGTGACAGTGGCTGGGTTGGAGTTGAAACACATGACTCTGGGCTGTGAATAAGTAGCACTCACATCTGGGCCACAGTATGCTCAGTAGCATAGAATAACATCTATAAGCCATTTGTCCAAAAATCTTTAGTTACTGATAGTTATGGACTATGCATATTTGCTAAATTATAGCTTCTAGCCACCTAAAGGTAATTGTCTTGCCTAAATGTATGTAGAGACATTGCAGCACTCATAGTACAAACAATGACTTGGTTTTCACCCCTTTTCTACCTGCAACCTCCTGACCTCTTACCTTGTGTCACCTATTGCAAAGTACTTCCTGCTCTGATGATCCACTTCTCTAAGGTGCTATTCTATAGGTCACCATTCTGTGTCTTCTACCTCATTCGGCACATTTACTGATGAGAATGATATCAGTCTTATAATGTATAATTGCTAAGTTAAACAAAATGCATATCCATCTGCAGAACCATTTTGGATCCAAGCATCAACCCCACTCCCTTCTTTCCAGAGCCACCAGATTACCACCCCCCACACCCCATTTCTTTTTTAATATATTAACATGAAATGGATTCTGGAGACACTTCCTTCCTCCTGATGCCTTATGCTATGTTCCTCACACACTGGAGGGCCTGGTAAAGCAGAATGTTCAATGATATCTAAATTAAATTGACAGTGCTGAATGTTGAGGTGGGAGCTGCCTCTACAGTGGGCAACCTGCTCAGAAGTGTGAGAGGCTTGCATCTCATTTTCGAAAATGGGATTCTCAGATCTGAACCTATACTGTATTGTATTTTTTTTGGACTGCTGATTTCTTTAAGCATCTGATCTTTCATATTGATTAGTCATAATTCATTCATGTAGCCTACCTTGTCTGCACTGACCTGAAATTACTGTTGGAAAAGCAACACAAATATCTTGTTTTGCTTGACTCTGAATTATAATACAATTTGAACTTAAAAAACATATTGATTATTGTGTTCATTCTACTATCCTTTTAAATAAAAAACCATTTCCAGGAGAGGACACCTGACATAAATCTATAGTAGGCAGAAATTATTTGGCATATATCTTTGAATTTTCATTCTTCCCACCCCTTCACCAGCCCTCTCATTTGTGTTTGAAGTAGTAACACAATGTAGGCAGGGTGGCAGTCAATTGGCCTGCCATATGTCAATGCTATACTCCTCTTGCATAAAGTGTATTCCATCAAGGCTATTTTTTTCTGGTGCCTAGTGAATGAGGATGTGTTTCTCAAAGTAAAAAACAAACACCAACCCATCAATTTATCAGACCTGCATAATCCAGTTCAGGGTACACAGCCACCTTGAATTCCTCCCTACTGCATTGGTCTCCAAGTATTAATCAGCCTTGCCCAAGGTGCCAGTCTAGGAAATACCATACAATTGCACACTGGGTGAACTTATGATTCCTCCATGTAAACTAGCATGAGGATGAGGGGGGTTAATCAGACTATCTGTAGATAAACCCATATAAACACAATGAAAATGTGTGAACTCTTCAGAGACAATGATGGGATCATAATTTGAACCTGAAGACTCGGAAGGTGAAATGCAGCATTGTAATCACTGTGGCAACTATAACAAACAATCAAATTATAATTTATAAGATGAACAGTATTCCATTAAAATAAATTTGTTGATCCAATTGTGCAACTATTACACTACAAGGTGCATTTCTTGCTACATGACACATAGTATCTAAGTCAGTGTGGTAACCAAAACCTTGCACATGTCATCTCCTGATTTATAGTCCATCACCTTAACTGTGTGCTTGAGACAGAGAAGATGAGGACACTAGGGAGATCGAGGGGTAGTCCATACTACCTTGTTTTATCCTGTACTGCTGCATAATGGCAGATCGAGTGATTGTCCAAAAACAACCCATACACAAACATTTTCTACATGACCCTGGATTAATGGTAGTCAACAGAGAGCTAACCATGCTTTTCTGTTTTGTTCTGTAGTTTTTAAATATTTGCATTTTACAATACATTCTGATATTCCCATACCGAGAGCACTGTGAGAAGTATTCATATTCAAGAAAATGGTAAGAAATCTGGCATATCCATTTAAATACCAGTAATTATATTACATTATACTGACCCTCTGCATTACGTCAAATTACACGCTGGTCATCAGCTTGGTCAGTGGTATAAAAACTGGGTGGATCATACCTGTTTATACTGGAGTAATGGCAAATGTAAAGGAATACAGTATGTGTTAATTAGGAGATGGGCGCTGATGTCGATCAAGAGTGGTCCTGGCAAGGTTGACGTTCTGCTTGAATGAGCTGCTAAGAAACAAGCTGCAGGACCTCCTGTGCCATAGTATAGCATGCTGGTGAGCAGCCAGGCTCTTTATGTTTGAATTTTCACAATGTTAGTCAAACATAAGGAGGCAGGCGCTGTCTCTGCTGAGCTGCATGACATTATAGCCCAGATGCTCCACGTTATTGGATTTTTATGCAGTGAATTACATTGTTAGCAATGTCTTTCCCCCATCCACTGCACTATTTTGGTATCAAATTGTGTCCTGTGCCATTTATGTCACATTTAAAATGCTAACAGTATAGAATGTCATTTACAGAATCGGGGCGTTTGCTCCAGAAAATTAATTTGACTTATTCCTTTCGCCTTGTTCCTGTCTCCAGGCCGGTATTATGCTACTCATTCTACAAGAGTAATATTTAATGAATGGGGCTATTAATAATGTCAAAGTCTGTAGGGTCTTTCTTGGTAACAGATAGGAGAGTCGGCTCTTGCAGAATTACGTTAGCATCGTAACACACTGAACATGATGGGTAGAGGTGGCCTGTCTCAGAATAATACGGCACTAGGAGTGATGACAATCACACTAATAGCAATAATAATGAGTGCAATCAAAAGGGACCCGCAGTAATGGGAGGACACTAGGAGGGAGACCTTAAGAAAGACGATTTTCACTCAAGGTCTGGGCAGGCAGAACTCATGATTCTCCTGCTTTGACACAGCGTGTCAAGACACATCTTTAATTTTTTTTCCCCTAATGCACATAACTTCTGTGTCATTAGCTGTTATTTGTCCTAATATTATACTTCAGATTAATCATATTTATGTTTTCTAATAATATAAAATAGTCTAAATTTTTATGCATATATGTTTCAACGTTAGTGTGTGTATATATAGATATATAGATATATGTATATATGTATGTA
>JANRMT010062814.1:89724347-89753465 GCA_026402145.1 Polypterus bichir lapradei | reverse complement strand
ATATATATATATATATATATATATATAATGTGTGTATATAATATACCTGTATGAGTACATTTTATTTAATCTGTAATATAGTAATTTCTTCTTTCTGTGGTCAGATACTGTATGTGGCTCAGT
The DNA here is from genome assembly GCA_026402145.1 of Polypterus bichir lapradei. Taxonomy (NCBI): domain Eukaryota; kingdom Metazoa; phylum Chordata; class Cladistia; order Polypteriformes; family Polypteridae; genus Polypterus; species Polypterus bichir. The sequence goes on along the minus strand of JANRMT010062814.1, from coordinate 89,753,342 downwards.
TGTTTCTTTTACCTTAACATACACAATGGTTGCACATACACAATGGAGTAGAAAAAACGTAATCTAAACAAAGCATGTTTAGATGAAGAGTGTGTTTATTTTTTATTCCTCAAAACTGTATGGAATGATTTCTAATATTGCTTATATTATAGGTCAATGATCACTGCGTTTGTTTTTAGATTTACTCTTCTTTTATCTGTGACACTGGCACTGCTGCACTTGCTGTACTGTCGTTTTGTTCATACTGTTATCAGCCTCTGTGTTCATGAGGTTTATTGTTTTATATTCTCATTTGATGCCAGGACCTTTACAGGCTCATCTTACAATAGCTTAATGTATTTCATAAAATTTATCTTGTACTTTTACTATGACAATTTGCCTTATAATCTTGCAGTGCTTTTTAATGTATTCTTTTCTTTATTTGCTTTGATTGCTGTGAAAGACACTATACAAATAAAACCTATTTATTTTAAGAAATAAAAGTGTGTTTGAATTCTTTTAGATTAACACTTTTTGCTCCCTGTTTATTGCTGTAATTTGGGGCGTTGTAATGTTGTTTTTTTAAGAAACAGCTTCATTTCTTTAACACATACTTGTGAATTATTGTTTCCACTGTGTGCATAATATTTCTTTGTGACAGTAGAGTGTCCATTAAAATGATACATTTTGCATAGTATTAAAGTTACATATTGTCTTGCTATTTTTTGTATTTAATATTTTCAAAATCAGTTGTATTTTACTAATTTCTGAATACATGCTTACTTATTCCCTTTGACGTTAAAATGAAACAGACTGTTTTAGAAAATTGCATGATTTCCTATTTTATTTCTTTTCAAATACAGTACATTTTTAATCTACATTTTAAAGCACTACTGTAACTTTACTGGGACGCTTAGCCATACTTAACCTATGGGTGGTGTGTATTTCTCCTTTCTTTGATGCTGTTATGTAATTTCCAAATACAATAGTAAGATTTTTCTATGATGAGTTTTTTGCCTGCTGTATTAAAATGTGTATTGATTAGGTATAATAATTGTTTTTTAATTCAATTAAAAATGTATTTCTTTTAACATTTGATTTTTCTCAGGAGGAAATAATTATAGGTGGACAATTTTTTTTTCCTAAAAATAACAATATATGCCCATCTAATTAAGACATTATCATTAATTACACTATACCACACATTGTTAGTATACATTTTATTTTTTCATTTTATATTTACAGTTCAATTCAATTTTTTCTTGTTACTTTGATCATCGATTTTGTCTTGTCTTTTCTTAAACTTTTAAGATTTTATATGTTAATTATATTAATTATAAATGTTTGTTTTCTAAATATTTTTCTGAATAAAACAAAATATTTGTTGAAAGTATGAAGGTTACTAAATGTATATATATTACTATCTGCCTTTAATGATGGCAATAGTTGTACTGTTTTAATAAAATATGTTATAGTCAATTTAAATATCAGACTGAAAAGAAATTTATTATTTTTTAGGAACTGTGTAAATAAGCCTTCTTCCATTATGTTATGCATCAGTATCAGTTTGAAATTCACAATTGTAATTGTTTACTTTGTGGACACCTTGGCTCTATTCTGTTATTGAACCTGTATAAAATATAATCATATTTGCTATACTTTACAAACATGTCTATTTGCCTGTCTGCATGAAACAACTTGAATCTCAGAGGGCTGCTTTTATTGAAATTTGGCACACTTACTTACCAACAGCATTTGTTGCTAAAGTTCAGTTTTTGTTGAGCTATCTTGAATACAATGTGGTATACATAGTTTTGAAATTTCAAAGCCTCCCATTAGAAGGTACTGGTGGATTTGCAAACGGAGAAGCATTTGTGTGACTCAATTGCAGATTAGTTTACTGTTTTAACTTTACCTTGAGAGAGGTCACTTCAGCTTGTATCATTTTGTATATTATCCTCTTTTACTCATCCAGCAGCCATTCTTGACAGCAAAACAGATCAATATTATAACCTAGTAAAACACAAAGAGAGGCACAAGTGCACAGACTGCTGGTACTCCAGCTCACTCCTCCTGCAGCTTAAGGGTAAGTTAATTATAAAAGTAAGAAATAAAAAAGCAAATAAATTGGTTTCTTTGAGAATTATGCAAGTGTCGATCTGTATGGACTAAACAATTGTATTTATGTTATACTAAAAATTTCACAGTGGCATTATCTACACATTATAATTCATTATTTCTCTGACACTATAACTTATTAACAAAGCTCCAGACCTGCTCTCCATCATGCTCCGAGGCAGCCAACATGTTTACGATGTAAGTACAGATTTTAATTCTGCATCAATTATTTCTTTCAAAATTGTTATGTTTTAGAAGTTTGAACTACAATTAATCACAGACTCTCCCACAATCATCCAATAACAACAGAACATCAGTCAATGCCATTTTTACATCACTTGAATTGTAATCGGCTCTCTGTAAAAGCTTTTGAGCCACCACAAGCATATTTAGGCTGTGTTTTTAACTACACAATGTTGTAAAGCACTGTTAACAAGAATGTGTTTAATGTAGTCTACTAATGCTTATAATTGCATTCTATTATTGCTGTGTTATAAAAATATTCAAAAAGCAAATATGTGATGGCTATCTGGAAGCTTATTCGAAGCACTCAATAAAAAGCTGCATTATTTTACAAAAGTATTATGTTATTTCACAAAGACATTGCCTCCTGGTGTCTGTAATAACATTGTGCACAGGGGTGGTCCGGCTGTCTAGTGGCACCTATTGAGGAAGAGATTAAGCATGGGTGTAGAATGCAGTCAGGTGACAAGAACTGAACAAATGTTATAGGCGTATAGTAAATTGTAGCTGTCACTTGATGAACAAAGCACAATGATAACAGCAATATCCTTGCAAAATAGCATCTTACCATTGCAAAATAATGCAATGATCATTGCAGATATCACAGTACTTTTGAGAACTAGTGCAATATTTTTTTTTTTTTTTTTTTTTTTTTGGGATGGTGGAAATAAACTTCCATAATAATGAGATACTCTCTTCAGGCCAGACACTCCACCTACCATCACAGTTTAGCCACAATCATTTTTCACTGCTATTAATGTGGATTTTCACAAAGACATTTTTGGGCTAACAGTTACCTATAGATGATCGGAGAGCAATTGATGAGACATGCAGGCGGCTCTGTCTAATTATTGAAGCCAGATGGCAATCAACTTACTGTTTCACTCTTCTCATTTCCCAAAAGCTGATCTTCCAAACATAAGAGCTCTTAACTTTAAACTCCCTTCAAAGACTTTCACCAAGAACTTGGAAGAGCGAAGTAAAAGGTATAGCAGTGCTGCTCTTTATAAACATAAAAAGCACAATTTACATTGCAACCTACATGCCCATTTTTTAATTGTTTTCTTCTTTTTTTTATTGCTGCAATATCTTAATTTTTTGTATTAAATATATTACCCATCTAGAAACATTGGATGTGATAGTAAAGAATCATTTAAAAAGCACTTTGTGATAGTGTTTACTGACAGATACAACATAAAATTATGATTTAAGTGTAATCTTTGTCATGTTCCATTAAACAATACACATTTTCATAGTCTGTTTAAATTTGTTAAAACACTATCTCCACTTTTTGGGACGAAGGACAAAATGACTGACTATAGTATTCCTTCTGCACAGTGTTTTCTCCTGTATCTTAATATCAAAACTGTTACACACAATAAAGGCAGGTGATAATTTTAATGTTCTTTTCTCCATTCTGTGACATACTTTTTGAAAGACATGATGCAGAATTTTACCTGGCAATAATACAAATTTGGTTCCTTTTAATAGTGCTTTCTGAGAAAGTCACTTGCTCCAGTTTCCTCTTACGGTCTAGAGACATGCAGGTTAGGTGAAGTGCCATTGCTAAATTGGCCTTACTGTGTGTGTGTGTGTGTTCACCCTGGACTGGCGTCCTGTTTAGGTATTGTTCCAACCTTGCACCCAGTGAGGTCTGGGATAGGCTCCAATTGCCTTGTGACCCTGCCTTACACAAACACGATAAAAAGCTGGGTGGATATATGGATCAATGGGTAGATTATAAATGCACTAAATAAAATAATTTACAGTACTTAAGTATTATTCATAATTCTATGCACAGTACTTTGTAGGGACTGTTTTGAGTTTATTGTTATTAGTAAGTGTACATACAGTATATGTTTTAAAGCAGTATGAATTAAATAGAAATAAGTTAATTAGAGCCCTGGAGTTTTCTCCTAATACAAAGGAATATTTGTGCCTGAGCAGAGTATGGAGCCTTTCATTAGAGTCCAGCAGCCATTGTCTAGTAGATCCATGAGGTTGCTGGTAAAATGTGATTCAGGACTCTGTGGCTTTTTATTTCCGGACCATCACTGGAAGCCACCTCTGGCACTTGTGTAGGAAGAGAGAAGGGAATCACGTGGGCTGTTTAATGTTGCGTGAGAATTGTGGGCATCGCAGTGTAATTATGAACCACAGGGAGAAGGGAGGTGATGAACTTGGCAGTTATTTAAATGTTCCTAATAAAGGAGTTTTTCATTTGTAGAAAACAAATGATTTATTTACTGAAGGAAGCTAAATAAATACATTTTCCCCCTCTCATCCAATTTCAGCTTATATCAGGCAATGGGGTCTTTAATGTTTCCGCAAGGGAGAATATCTTGATTGCTTTATAGCCCATTAAAGCCCCTCTCTTGATGTATGCTTAGACCTGTTCTGATAGAAAGAAAAGTCCTTCGTTTAGAACTGGCATATACAGTGCACTGCAGGTGATTCTTACAGGATAGCCCATTTCTGATTGAGCTCTCACTGTCTCTCGGGCCCATATGTAAATTCTGCAAGGTTTTTATTTTTAACATAAGAGTACAGGATGTCTGTGCATTTTAGCCTCTGGGACTGTAACACTAAGCCCAGTAGGTGGCGCCACAGTATATACTTACTTCCCAAAAGAAACAGACAATGAAATGTGTATGGCCTCCAAAATCAGGTCCCTTTTTAAGGAGGTTCAGAGGGTTTTAATAACTATTTTCACTAGAGAGAGATTAATATTCAGTCTACTTGCTCTGTCTAATTCTTTGAGTAATGAATTCTTGGGCAGGTTCATATGTATTACTTTATAGAAAAGAGTGAGCCAAAAAGAAAAAATTGGCAAAGTGGTATTTTTAAGGTTTGGCTCAATTCTTAAAATTCTTAAATACACATGTATGTTACCTTATGCATGGAACTTCCTTATCTAGTAGAAGGTAACATATTTACCTTGTGCAATTTAGATGTACAGTAGTTTGCATTGCTATTTCATCACACAAAAGAACTGGGTTAATTCCCCAGCTTGGTTACTGTCTGAATATAGTCTTCACATTCTCCCCTTGTCTGTGTCAGTTGTCTACAAGTGCAAAACTGGCTCTGATATGAGTAAATGTTTTCTTTTTAAGGGTTGTGTAAATGATTCCAGGGTAAACTCTGACTCTGTCAAAATTGAAAAAAGCAAGTCCAGAAAATGCATGGATAGACATCAACATGTCTTTCAATGATAGGTGAGGAGTGATCAGTGGGTCAATATGAAACATCCCAAAGGACAGTTCCGTGCATTGATTTGATTTTTTGGTTGCTCCTGGTACAGTATGGTCACAGTAAACACAGAAGATAACTGCCATGAATTCTTATTGAAACACTCCAAGAGAAACCCAGTGAGATTGTAAAACATCCACCATACACATCTGTTTGAATCTGATTTTAATAATATTTTTGATTAGTAATAATAATAATTCTGATTATTTAATTCACGTAATGTTTATATTTGTTGTTTTTTAGAAATAATCTAGATGGTAAATTGTAAGGTCACTTTATATAAGGGAAGAAAAGAATCATAGGGTGATTTATCTGCATTATGGAGTAGGAACTCTTAAACACCCTCATCTTCAGGTCCAGATACAGCAAGGGACAAGCAAACAGTCACCCAGCCTAGTGCCAGTGCATCTAGATTTTTAGTTCCTTGGTCTTACCGTGAAATAAATAACCATTATATCACTTTTATTTTAAATATATTAAAAACGAATTTTGCACTACACAGTTACAGTTACTAACAGTTACAGTCTCCTTTCTAGACACACTTAAAGAATAACACAGCAGAAATAGAATTAACACAGATGAATAATCGGATATATAAAAAGGTCTCCAAGAGCCAGTGGAATTCAGTGATTTGGTGTACAGCTATTGGGGGTACTCCCAAGGACCACCTGTGATCTTGGCAAAAGAGGGGTGAATAGGTGGGTATAAGTGTGAAACTGAAAGATAGAATTTGAGGCAGGAATTTACAAAGCAAAAAAACAAAAGAAAATGTAAACTGGACTAAAGGGCAAAAAAAAAACCAAAAGAGCACAGGGACAACATGCAAACATGAAACAGCAAGTGAGTTGGATAAGATTTTAACCTTCTTCTGTAGAGTAAAGAGGCATTGTTTATGTATGTTTATTTGTTTTTAATATTTTCTGTGGCTGCTTGTATTATGTATATTTTTTCATATATTTTTGTATATTTTATATTCATCCCAATTATTGGTATAATTTTCTTACATTTATTAGATTTAATTTTATGGGAGTCCTTTGCCGTTTTTGCTTATCTATGTTGTTTTTTTATACTGTATATATTATATTTATTTACATTTAAAACTGTCTGCATAGTTATTATCTACAAAGTCATTGTCTGTTTTACCTGCATTTTTATCACTCTTTAATATAGTTTTTTTTATCGGTATGCTGCTGCTGGAGTATGTGAATTTCCCCTTTGGGATTAATAAAGTATCTATCTATCTATCTATCTATTTATCTATCTATCTATCTATCTATCTAGTTTGTTCATTTTTACGTATACTACACTGTTCTCATTTTTTATTTTCTATATTTGTAATAGTTTTTTTGCATCATGTATATTTATTTTTTTTGCATCATGTATATTTATTCGATTGATGTATTTTTTACATTTTACATTTATGCCAACTGTCTGCATTCTTTTTTTATAGTTGTTTGCCATACCATAACATTCCATTCCACTCTCATCATTGTATAATCAGCTCCTGAGAGTTGTCACAGTGCCCTGCAACTGCAGTTGCTGAGGAGTGCTGTACAAGAACAAAGTATTTTGTACGAACGTATTGTATTTCTGAGGTGGCAATGATAGATTGGCCATCCAGCTCTGTGAAGAGAATGTATTGTATTGTATTTACCCAATTTTTTACACCCATTGTATGCCCAACCTACCTGAAAGGGGGTCTCTCTTTCTCTCTCTGAATTGTCTTTCTCAAGATTTCTTCCATTTTTTTCCCTACAAGAGTTTTTTTATTATTTTGGGTGTTTTTCCTTATCTTTTTAGTAAGTAAAAAAAAAAAAAAAAAAAAAAAAAGTAAGTCAAAAAACATGGCCTGTTAAAGCCCATTGCAACACTACTTCTGTGATTTTGGGCTGTACAAAAATTAAATTGTTGTTGTATAATCGACTTTTTATGGCGATAGTGGCAGGAGCCTAGGCCATGACAGGAAACGAGTCCATCACTGGGCCTGATCATTCACACACATTCACGCAGGACCAATTTGGAATTTAAATTACCATTTAACCTAAGCTGAATATCTCTGGTGATTTATGAGGGAAACCAGAACACCAGGAGGATATAAACCTACACAATGTGCAAATGAATATATTTTATTGCATTGATTTTATGCATAGTTCATTTATAGCAATTGTTTTCACAATTTAGTTACATTGAATACATTCATTATATATATCAGAAAAAAGCTTCTGTTTCTTGATTTATATGATTAATTTTATTTAAAATATCAATGCTTAAATATCAATGTTTGCTTGTATTTGTTTACAGATGTAATTTGTATTTTTAAAGCAGTTCACTTTATTTTAAAAATATTTCTTAAATGTGTACATTTTTAAAATGTAATAACAGTTGCTTATATCTTGAATGTAGATGAATATTTTTGGGTGGATTTGGGGTGAATCACTTTGAAAGTGCATCTGAATTGAGTTCCTTGGTTGCCATTTCTTTTTCCCACAGCATGCACTTCACTAGGTTTCCTCTGAAAAGTTCATGTGCAAACAGTCATTAAAGTCCAATGAGGGTGTGAAATCTCCAACTACAGATTACACACAGCTCAATTTCATAATACAGCAAAAAAGAATTCTGAAATACCTAAAAGGAAAAGACCGTCATGGCCTAACTGAGTAAAATATCACATGCACTAAATGCAAAGTGATTTCCAAATCTTAAATAGGAAGAGAGAAGAAAACAAGTCTGATGAACACTTCACTATTCACAATTCAATGCTATTCTCAAACACCTGAGTTTACTTGAACTGTTATTTGGAAGGAAGTACGGTGAAGCTCTGGTGTCGAGTGCTCAATAATTCGAATTTCATTAAGTATCATAATTACAACTGGCATGTCCTTCCCGTCTAAAATCTCCTTTAGCTATTATATCATAAGGGGCACAGTGCTGACCTCCATTTATCCTTCACACAAAGAGGGAAGCCTTATAAACGTGTCTAGGAGCAGCTTAAAAAGAAAAATAATAAAAAAGAGATCTAGTGAATTACGAGGAAATATGGCCTTCCTTTACAGCACGGGCTGTGAATGAAGCCATAAAATTATGAGCAGTTTTTATGATGGCCCATTGAAGGGGGATGCTTGTAAATTGATGGTTCACAGGCTGTATCCTTCTTCCCAACGTGCCGGGGAAGAACTGACGAGGGGGCCCCTGTGTAACTATTTTTCATGCATTTAATATATTAATTATCCGGTAAATGTTCCCCAGGCAGTGCTTGGGATGCTGGAGAGTGACAGCTTTTCGATGAAGCTCCTATGCCAGCACATCAGCCTGCAGTGTATTATGTCGGAAAGGTCAGCTCGGGGTTAATGTAACTTTTTATTTGCTGATTTTTCATATACGGGGAGGGAAGGGGGAAAAAAAGTCCTGGCTGGGTGGCGTGCTTGAATGTATGAGTGTTGGGGAGGGAGGGTTAATGAGAAAAACTATAAAGGAGGTACCAAATGCTAAAGACAAAAGTAGGAAGTACAACTTTTTTTTTTTCCTTTGGCACATGTTTTGCCAGGCTCGCTGATGGCACCAGATATTAGGAACATATCAGACATCACATGCTAGGGTCACTGGAGTGTCAGTCAGCTGGGGACGTTTTAAGAGTGAGCCAGGGAAATTGCGGACTGGCATGATGTGAATGTTTTCTTGGTGCCTTTGGCCATTATCGTGAGACAGGCAACTCCGTTTGCCTCTGGAGGTGACAACTGGTACTACTGTTGAATCCATGAAAACAACATCTTGGCGGAATAACAGTCATGGCCACCAAGTCTGAGTTAAGGGTGTTATTCACCAGCAACAGTGAAGTCGTTTTCTGTCAGAGTGCCACTCAGTCCCAACTTTAAAGTTTCAGTCTGCAAGTTTGACATAATTGTGAGAGTGCCAGTGATATTGCAGCTTCTAAGAACTGTGGTTACAAGTAAATTCGTCACATGCAAAAGTTCCAGTTAGTGTAAAATAAAATTACACCTATGCCAATAGTAAGGTAAAGTCCACAAGAGTGCCAGTGAAAGCCAACAATGAGTCTGCTGTGTATGTGCATGTGAATTCACTTAGTTTGGTGCCAGTTTATAAGTGACAATTAACTGAACATGCATATCTTTAGGGATTTGAGAGAAGAACCATGCTGATGTGCGTACATTGGTAGAAGATTGAAAGCTGATTTAGCTTCTTGAGGCGGCAGCACTAACCACAGCACCTCCATATCGCCCATCTGCAGTGTCAGACCGTGCCAATTAATCTCTTAAAGGGCTAGTCAGTATTGATGTTAGTAAAACTGAATTCTATAAGGCTGTCAATAATTGCTAGTGAGAACACCATAGTCCGCTTCAACAGAGAGCCCACTGTCTGCAAAAATGAGTATTGGTGCCAACACTGGGGACACAACCTGTTAGAGTGCCAGTCAATGAAGATTCACTTTGTAACATACCAGTTGGTGGTAGAGTAACAGTAAAGCTGCTTTCTGTGGGAGCTCCAATTAGACCCAGTGGTAAAGTTACAACCTGCAAGAGTGCCAGTCATGGCCCATAATAAAATATTACTAAAGCTAGCATCACCAGTGATCCTAATTAGTCCTGAAAGAAAAACAAGGAGAGCAGCAGTGTCACAAGTGATGCCACTCTCTGTGAGAAAGCCAGTCTCAGCTACCAGTGAAACCTGAACCTGCGTGACTTCCATTTAGGTATCAAGGAAGAAGCAGCTATCTTTTAGTATGTCTATTCACACCATGGTAAAGGCACAATCCGTTAGAATACCAACTGGAGCCTGTTGTGAATCCACAGCCTGTGACAGTACTGGTCAGATCCACTGGGTGTAGAGGTGGTGTTTACAGAGTGCCTAAGCCTCACGGCACCTTTGCTTGCCTCTCATCCATGGCCTTTTTTCTATGTCATTTTCCCTAGGGACCAATTTCTGCACTGTACGGTAAAGGTAGCTGAGGTCCCTTGTCTTTGGAGGTCGGTTTGCTACCCACCAGGGCGGATATGTCAGGTGGTGATGGGGCCAGTGAGGCCTCAGCTGTGGAATCAGTCGCTTCAGCGACTTTGACCTCATAAACACGGCAAGGAAACGGAGGGGCGATTAACCCCCAGCTGGCTTTGGACCGGGTGGCTATGTGCTTAAACACCATTGTTATCATAAAAGATGTCCTTGTGTGTAAAGCGAGCTTTGCACACTTTAATAGAGGTCTGCAGGTCCACATTAATATAGCGAGCGAGCGAGCGGGCTCAGCCTCACATGATTAACCTGGCTTTCAGAGAGCATGCCCAGCCTGTTCATGTTGCTCACACGCGGGCTTTATTAGCTCCTTTTCATATATCACTCTGTTTTCTATGAATTATTTTTGTTTTATTAAAGGAGCAAATGCCCTGCCTTTTTAAAAATGAGAAAGACACACAAGTCAAGAGAGGAATGAATTTCTCTAGGAAACCACTCACTCTTGTCTCTTTTAAAGGTTTCCACACACACAAATCCACTTTCTCCAACGTTTCTCTTCACACTTTTTTCTACATTATTTAGATGTTAACTTCATCATGTCTTGTGTGTACCAGGACCGGCTTCAGGATAAAAGACATTGCTATGAATATGTGTGATTTTACAAAAACATTTTCACTAGGAACACTTCCATCTGACAGTTTAGAGCCTAACAACAAATGTTATTTTTTAACATAAAAGCCCTTGGTGGTGTAAACTATGGAAAACTGTTACTACATTTCTACATTTGGAATGCTGGCAGGGGATTCAGTGCTGTGTCACACAGTGAATCAGTGGTAGGGACTGAACAGGTTGCCCTGCAGTTTCTAGTCCATAAGGAAAACCAGCCTGTAAATAGAAACTCAGATTGCTGGCTTCTATTGTGCTAAACATTTCTCTATTGAACATACAGCAGTATATAGATGGATTTGTACCTTTCATGGCACTTCTAAATTACCCAAGTGCCACCCTGAAATTACAACTTACAGTCAACGTAGAGCAGAGCATGCACAAAAACATTAAAATAGTGTAAAGCTGGAAATGTTTGCAACCAAGAATTGACAAGAACATTTCCTCACCATTTAACATGGCACAATTGGTGGGGCTAATAAGTAATAAATTGTTTAGATACACAAATTCAGAGATTACCAGGCCTATTCAGTGACACCTGTTGCATCAAACCACTGTAAGACAAGCTAAATGCCCACCATTTACTCTGTCTTACCACACAAAGGAGTATGACAGATAGTAATACAACTAACATGGTCGAGAATATCCACAAGGAACCATTCAGAGCCATCTTTGGGTTCTGCTTAGTTCTGCTAATGACAACTAATTAATTTTATATTTTTCACTTTTCATGAATACAGGCCAGTTGTTCATACACCTACAGCCTGTGATCGATACAGTAGCTAAGTGTATTGTTACTGGAAACCCAGATGTCAACTGCTGGGTTCAATGTGTAATTTCAAGCGTAACTAGCAAAAATATATAAGATAAAAGCCCTTTCATGAACATAAGACTTTTTCTTGACTGGATATACAACGGCTTGTGCTGCTGCCTCAAGGGTCTGTTTGTTCTCCCCATGTATCCATTGGATTTTCTTCCACATGCAAAAGATGTGAGTATTCATTTAATGGGCTTTATTAAATCAGCCCTGTTTAAATATGGGTGTGATCATGAGTTGGGTCTGTGATGAACTGGTACTACATTCATGGATGATTCCTGCCTTGTGTCAAATGCTACAGGGATAGGGTCTGGCTCCCCATGATGCTGAATTTGATTAAGCATGTTTCATAATGGTACATTCAGTTATGTAATATATAAGCTAATTAAGAATAAACAGACGAGTGTCATTTTTTTAACTGTATCCACCAGTATTTCTGATCTACGTACTGGGTGTTTACAATGGATTGGTGGTCTGCGTAGCTCTGGTCACCTCAAACTTGAACTGATTTGAGAATGTTGTGTTTTCTCTTGTGTCACTTTTACCTCTTTCTTTTCAGATTTAGTGCAATAGGGCTTGCATTTGGATTTTGTGTGCAGAGAACAACAAGATTTATTTATTTATATAGCACATTTTCATACAAATGATGTAGCTCAAAGTGCTTTACAGGAGAAGTGCTGCATTTGCTTGGTGTGAGGAAAACCCACTCACAGATTGGTACAGTCTGTGAAATGAGGCAGAAAGCAGGAACGGAGAACTCCTGGCACTCATGCTTGCTTGCTCTTTTGCCCAGTCTGTTGTGGTGTGCTTGGCAGATAGTGCACGCACTTAAGGGATATGTGCACCTGTTAGTGCTATTAATGGTCTTTGCAAGGTAGAATTGGTCCTCTGGTTGCCTTCTTAATGAAGTAAAATGACACTCAAAGGTTTAGAAATTGTGTGGCCTTCCTACGAATGATGGCTGTGTCACCAGCAGCACAGATCTCAAACTGTATACTGTATCTGGATTGTGGAGGGTTTAGTAGGCAGATGTGAAAAAACGCAGATTACTAAGAAACAGTATCAGTCTGGGCTGAAGAAGAACAAGAAGGATGTAAAGTCCGGTAGTCAGACAGACAGACAGACAGAAACTCTGACTTGTAGACACATCGAGACAGACAGAGCAGCTTAAATGATTAAGTGGCTCAGGTCTGTTGTTCTTTATCCAAATTTCTCCTTTACTCTACATTGTCTGAAATGAATGCAACATGTATTAAATCCCCTTTTTAATTTAGCCTTTCCTAAAGTATTGTTGCAGCTTTTTTTTTTTTTTTTTTGTGGCCAACTACTTTCCAACTCGGTGCTCAGTTTCCTCCTCACTTAATGCACCTTTTATACTGATGATGATTATAAGCCATCAGAAACAGAGAAATGTAACCCTTACAAAAACGTATACTGTACACTACTCTGCCTTGATACCCATTTCTTGGGCATACTCTAGTTTTCCCCTGGATGTGTTTGATCCTTCTTTCTCACTCATCTCCATCTATTTGTTTGGTAGGCATAATATGCGTCCTTCTGCTAGTGCAGTCACTCAGATCATATAGGTGCAGGTACAGACGCACAAAATCTTCTGTATCTTGTTAATTTCTCTTCTTTTCCAAACTATTTTCAATTGAGTTTGGTTCAAATGTGCCTGTACACCATCCATCTATCCATCCATCCATTTCCCAACCCGCTGAATCCGAACACAGGGTCACGGGGGTCTGCTGGAGCCAATCCCAGCCAACACAGGGCACAAGGCAGGAACCAATCCCGGGCAGGGTGCCAACCCACCGCAGGGCACACACAAACACACCCACACACCAAGCACACACTAGGGCCAATTTAGAATCGCCAAGCCCACCTAACCTGCATGTCTTTGGACTGTGGGAGGAAACCGGAGCGCCCGGAGGAAACCCACGTAGACACGGGGAGAACATGCAAACTCCACGCAGGGAGGACCCATGAAGTGAACCCGGGTCTCCTAACTGTGAAGCAGCAGCGCTACCACTGCGCCACCATGCCGCCCTGTACACCATATATAATGATATTTTTAATACACAAAAATTAAGAATACATTGATCAAGGTAAAATTGTGTAAAGAAAATAGATAATGCAGAGCTAAATTTATGTTTGATTTTTTTTTAAACCACTGCACAACTGCTACTGTGTTTCCATCTGATTTTAGTTTTTCACGTTCACGTTCAGCCCATTATCTATTTGTTTGGCTTTGAAATCTTTTGAACATTCTTAAGGCGTACTCCTCCTCTTCTTTCTCCTTTTTTATTCTTCTGTCTTAAATCCATTCTTTTTACATTTTCATTTCATTTTTCTCTTATTCATTTGAAGGTTTTCTCTCTCCCTCTTTGTCTTTTTTGCTTCAGGTATGTCTTCTTCTTCATGTGCTGGTATATCTTTTAGAGATCTTGTTGTTTTGTATCTCTTTTCTTTTTCCTGTTATTTACTTATTCTTCAGAATGTTCTTTCCTTCTGATTTACTTTTCTTTCCCTTCTCCATGTTCTAAAAATAATTTTCGTTAAAAATAAATAAATTGATTGATTTTGATTTTTTTAAAAATTACATAAAATAGCCAGAACATATAACAAGGTATATTTTATGGTCAGAATATGTGGAAGAATGTTTTTTTTTTCTAATTATGCTTTCAAAACAAATCTAACAATCTACCTATCTCGAGTGTTCTCAATAATTTTTGAGCAAAACACTTGTATTAAATAATAAGCAGAGCTATATTGCACAGGATTTTCTAAGTACAGAGTATGGAAGCCGACCCAGACATAGACAGGCAGACATCAATGGTTCAAGCACCAACACACGTTTAATCATATTTACAGTGAAACACACAGCACACAACCCAGTACCCCATACCAAACACCCCCAAAGTCCAGACCTTTCAATACTGCCTCTCTTCAGGTTCTCCTCCACTCCTCCCCCCCAACCCCCCCCCCCCCCCCCGAGCTCGGTCTCTCTTCCTCCTGACTCCAGCCATCGAATGGAGGGAGGCGGCCCCTTTTAAACCCACCCGGAGGTGCTCCAGGTGCCTCCCAATGATCTTCTGCCGGCACTCCCTGGTGTGGCGGAAGTGCCGGCTGTGCACCCGGAAGCACTCCGGTTGTCCCTGGTCGTCTTCCCCCCAGCACTTCCGGGTGTAGCGGAAGTGCTGAGGTCCAGGGTTCCAAAGGGCATTTGGGCGCCTCCTGGCGGTGACCACAGGCCCCTATAGGGTTGAGCTTCCATGCTCCTTTCCCATGGTCCCCATAGCCACCAGGGCGGTCACCCCCTCGTGGTCTGGAGGAGGCGTAATCCCTCCTCCGGTCCTTCTGGGTGTCCCGGCTGGGTACCACCCCCAGCCGCTCGCCACCAGAGTGAGGAAAAGGAGTATAGCGGATAGACTGACAGACAGCCGGTTGGATGATACACACTTTGGCACATGTGTAAATGCCCCCTCATTTCTTATTACTAATTTTCATCATTACCCCAGTGTTTCTAATGCTGTGTATCCACTTGTGGCACTCTTGGCCTACTGGGTGAGAGATCTAGTATAATAATAAGAAATTTCTTGGAGTTACTGCTTCACTTTGAAGTTCCTTTTCTTTGTCTTTGTCTATGTCTCTCTCATTCTCGCCTGCAATCTGTTTTTTCCATTTTACAGTCTCCAATCATGTCATCTTCATGCAGATCACATCTCTACAGTTAAACCTTTTTGAGGTTTTATTTTCTCTCGTCCTAGACCTCTGTCTTACAAAGTCGTATTGCTATTGCATTTTTGTCATCTACTACCACTTCTGTAGATTTCTTCTGCCGTCTCAACAAGCTCTTCCCAAATGCTCTATTTCATCATGACCCATTTTTTTGCTTTCTTTTCTTTCTGTTTTTATTTTATCTGTCTTTACTCCCTTCTCATAATCTATTCCTTTCTCAGTTAATTATATCTTCTTACACCCACTCCTGTTTTATTTGTCCTTTTTGTTGTGTTATCTTTTTAACTATTACTTTTCTCCACTTTTTCTGTTATTTTTGTTCTTTTTACCTGTCTTTTTTATGTCTTTCGATTTTTCCAATCTTAATGGTTTATTGCCTATTTCTTTATTCTTATTAAATACTTTGTCTTTTTTCATTTCTTTCACCTCTCATTCTTTGTATGTGTTTATTTTCAATCTTTACATTGGCTCTTTAGTCTCTTCTTTTTTTCTTTCTGCTATTTCCTCTTTCTTTTTTTTAAACTCCTATCTTTCCTTTGCTCTCTGTTCTTCTCCAGTTCTCTTCTGTTTTTATTTCTGTACTCCTTTAGCTGTCTCTTCATATATCCTTTTTCTCTAATTCCAACACTGTTTCAGGTCCCCTCACTTCTCTTGTCCTCTCACTTCTTTCATTTTCTTTTATTCCCTCTTCTGCTCTTTTTTTCCCTTAATTTCCTATTCCTTGTTTTGCTTCTATTTTCTCCCCTGTCCCCTTTTCTTTCCTTTTCTCTCTCTTTCTCTTCAGCGCTTCTGTATTTTCCTGGTTTCCATTCTCTCCCTCTCCCTGCCTCTTAGATCCTCTCTCTCTTTCTCTCTCCCCTCAATTCTCCCAGACTGCTCAGCTGTCACTCTAAATTATTTTCAATGAACTCTTCTGTATCTGGCGCTCCATCCCAGCTCGAACCCATCACCGAGCAGTAACATAAGGATGCGCTTTGCATTTTTATGAGCCTTGTGCTCTCGCTTTGCTATTAACCTTTACCTCTGCTGGAGCAGCTTTCTGTCCTGCCAGCAGACAGGCTCTTGGAAAAGACAGACGCCTCACTAAGCCGGCACGGCACACCATTTCCCTGTTACATGGCTAAATTAATAACACTGCCAGACAAGGACTTAGAGGATGTATTGCTATAGTCCACTATCAAAGAAACTCTTATTTGAGATAATGCAAAGCTATATTCGTGTAAACAGAGACAGAGAAAGCACCTAACATTTTTCTTCCTGGGTGAGTCACACAGCTTTACAAGAGGCAGAGACGCATTCTGGCCTGAGACACACAATGACTAACATGGTCCCATTCATACCTCAGTAAATCTTGCTCTTTCTATGATCCAAGAAGCAGTAGGCACAAATTCGGGGGGCTTCTTCCTGTAAGGTTAGTCAAACGGGGAGGGGGGCATAATTGGACTTGAGCCTTGCTCAGCCAGGTGTCCTACCCGCAGAGTCGAATGCTGCAGACGACATTTCTCGGAAAGTACACTGCCAAGCTCTAAATTGCCTCGCTGTTAATTTCATATTGGGCTGTCAGTGTTTAATTAAAAGTGGAGCCGGGTTCAAAAGCAATCGATAACACCTTTATAAGAGGGAACAATACACTGCCAATAAATGTATTTATTTTCTAACCTTCGCATACCTGCCGTTGCACTCAATTTACACCAGCATGCTGGAGGTGTACAAGTGCTTATCTGCTGCCTCGGGCTTTATGATGTCTGCTTGTGTAACACATTAATTACGATAAGATCTAATTACAGTCGAATGGCACAACAGCAATTACTGTTGGCTGAATAAGATAATACGGTACCCAGTCAGCGGTGGGCCTAAACTACTTCTCTCACACCCAGTGGATGACTCAACAGGGGCACTCTATCAAGTATAAACATTCTTTCCATTTCATGCTAACATCTGGGAGAAATGCCCTATTCAGACAATGTGGGTTCTGAATTGCTAAGTACTCCAATAGGTTGAACATGTGCACTGATATACACATACCTATACATCTGTCAGTTGGTTGTGGCCACTGATTCAATGCTTGTCAATCTATTGTTTGTCGATTTAAGCATATCTTGCAACTTTCATTACGGGGGGATGTAGAGTTCTTACCAAAGTAGAGCTTTCGTCAAATTGCAAATCACACAAGATTGCACTGGAAGCTGTCCGACAGCTACTTCATCCACTGAGCCATACATCCTTTATTTCAAGGAGAAAAGGAAGTGGGATGACATGGTTCTGTAACACACAAGATGTCCATGCTTAATATAGGAAACCTAAGGAAGCTTGTTGGTTCCAAATATTTTACCCCAAGGTCCATACATTGTCATCTATAGCAGTCCGAACTTCAGAATCATTGCCTACTGTGCCACAAAAGGGTCCTTTGTCAGATATGGGAGATCATCAATTTCATTCAAAGATATGATGAATCCTGCCAGTCATGCAACACAAAACAAAAATCAAACCAGTGGATTAATAAAAGACAGTAATGGATTATTTTCTTTTATGCACTTGGCCTTACAACTCCATCAATAGAGCATAAAGTAGTGAAGAGGCATGGCTCAGTGATGCACATGGGATCAATGGCCAATGCAGAACTACACTGCAAGCTCCTTAATCCTGATCATTTAATCTTTTCTCTCACCAAGCTTCTGCCTGCTCAGTGCATCTGTGGCTTTGGTGGGATCCAATCTTGTTTACCCACTGAGCCACACAGGCTCTTCTGCTAGACTTTTTTAAGCAGAGGCCTCTGTGACTTCTTCTGAGGGGCTGGTTAGACTATTTTTCTGTCATATTTGGCTACCAATTTTAATTCAAAGTGAATTATAGAATTCAAGATCATATTATAACTTTTGCATTGTTTGAGGAAATGGTGGAGTGAATGAGTGGTGAGGTTTACATTTTTTACACTTACTTACTGTTACCCTTTGAATCCTGTCAGCCACTTCCAAATCCGCACATTTAGGGGAAACACTGGCTTATGAAATCCCTCCACAATTATGCCTAGGGAGTATTGGTTAAAAGGAGACTTGCTGTTGTCAGCCTCCTGGTTTGTATTCATACAACTGAATGGGCACAATGCACCTTGACACAGGAGTGAGCAGGGTGTGAGTGGCTCAGCTGAAACTACAGTACCATAGGTGGATTTAAGGCATTTTGCTTCAAATCTTTAACACAGTGCAACAAGTTGCTTCAAGTGAAGGAAATAAGGAAGTATAAGTTCTTGACTCAGAGTCTTTAGGTAGTCAGTAACTCAGCCAGGTACAACTTCTTTAAGCACTAGTCACACACAGTAACACAGTATGTTTGTGAGATATCACCCATACTGCAGTGCAGTTTCCAAAGTGTATTTTTTCACTGGTTCTCTGTGCTGCCAGGGCTTTTAGACTCCACTGCCTATTTGCCCTCTGATGATGCACCAATTAGACTGTTTATTAATCAGGCTTGACATTGCTGTGCCTTCGTATATCGAGTCACAAAGTATAATGTTATGTGAGTCAGATCAGCAAATATCTCTGTTAATTCTCCGTAGATGGTGTCTGACCTTACAGAATAAGTAAACACTGCAGAATAATTGACATGTAAAGTATATTAATTAATTTGGCACCCTGTTTATTTTTAAAAAGCTATGTAATGCTAAGTGCTATGTATTTACAAATTGGATAATTTGGATAATTGTGGGTAATTGTTCTATGCTTGTGCCTCTCTTTCTGTAAACAAGACATCCTTAAATCTAGTTCATACCCTGGTACAATTAAACAAGATGGCTTGTGTCAAATGTTCCTCAGCGCACTTCTGCCTGCTAGGCTCTCACAGTGCAGCAGACCTGTCAGCGAATTAAAAGTACAGGGTGGTCCAGATCTAATTATACAGTTTTCATTACGCTATAACTTATTAAGTTAATTACATAGAAAATCACCCGAAAAATCCCGGACCATCGAGAAGTATGCGAACTGACGACATGAAGAATCGTCTTTGCGCCGAACTGGAATTGTCCCTGCATAAACCAAAGTCATCCAGACGATCTGGATCTGCATAATTAGATCTGGACCACCCTGTATATATAAAAAAAAAGTGACTCCAGAGGTCAAGGTGACATTTTCAGGTTTGGCCTCAAAAGAGTACACAGATTTTTGATTTATTTAAATGCACAGTGGTTAAATGCAGGGTGCACCAGAATTCAATTTTGTTAGGCCAGCAGGGGGCCCTGGAAGATAGACTGCATTCATTTTATTTTTTTAGTATAAATATAAAATGTTAATTCAATGACCTACCTTTAGTTAGACTTATGCTTATGGAAGGGAACAGGTGGCTGGGGATTGAAATAATCATTTCAAGGGGCGCTTTATTATTTGCTCATGAGACCAAGTATTAGGTGCAATAGTTTGTCTTCTTTTTTTTAAATAGTTTGCCACCTCAGCTTTTGCCAATTCTTCTGTCAAGAACTGCATAATTCAAATTTTAATTCTATTTTCACAGCTAAGATACTTCAGTGCCTTCTTTGGCCATCCTGGCATCTCCAACATTCAGCCCAACTTGAGATTCAGAGGTTTGGGGTCTGGTAGTTTTATTACATCATTAAATTACATTCCACTAGGCCAAGAGAAAGCTTGTCATCATATCATCAGCACACAAATTACTCATTTCTTTTGGCTTATAGCAAACTGTTTGAAAATGGTCAATAAAAAGGTTAAAGGCATCAAATCTGAAATTCTGAATATAAGCATGTACCCTTATCAAAAATTCTGGTATGTTTGATGTAAATGCTCAAAATCAGAACAATCCATTCAGACCCATTTTCAATTAAAATAAGACATTGTGATCAATAATACATGAAAACAAATTTATAAAAAAAAATGATTGTCTATGCATAGGTTGTGTAAGTGTGCACACCCTTTTTAACTCGGGTTGAAATTATATTTAGATTTAACTAATCACATATCCAAAGATAATTTAGCATCAACTAAATGGATTGGGATTGGCTCTAAATGAAATCAGCCCTCCCTGTTTGATATACAGTATACAGTATATATCAATTTTAATTGCACAGTGCAAACAATGCGACCTTCAAGGAGGTGACAAAACATCTACAGAATCTGAATTGCTGAAAAATACAGATCAGGATAGGAATTGCCTTACTAATGTGACGGAACCCTGTGAAGACCAGCATTTTAAAATATTCTATAGAAGTGTTACCAATATGGCACCACCAAGGCATTTAGAGTGTTTGCTAATTCCTCCCTGGAAAAGTCTATTCGGGGGTTCTGGAGAGGAGGGTCCGTCAGATAGTCGAACCTCAGATTCAGGAGGAACAGTGTGGTTTTCTTTCCAGTTGCGGAACAGTGGACCAGCTCTACACCCTTAGCAGAGTCCTGGAGGATGCATGGGAGTTTGCCCAACCAGTCTACATGTGTTTTGTGGACTTAGAAAAGGCGTTCGACCGTGTCCCTCGGGGAATCCTGTGGGGGCTGCTCTGGGAGAATGGAGTACCAGACCCCCTGATAAGGGCTGTTCGGTCCCTGGTGTCAGAGCTTGGTCCGCATTGCCGGCAGTAAGTCGAGCCCGTTTCCAGTGAGAGTTGGACTCCGCCAGGGCTGCCCTTTTCCACCGATTCTGTTCATAACTTTTATGGACAGAATTTCTAGGCGCAGCCAGGGTGTTGAGGGGTCCGGTTTGGTGGACTCAGGATTGGGTCACTACATTTTGCAGTTGATGTAATCCTGTTTGCTCCATCAGGCTGTGATCTTCAGCTCTCTCTGAATCGGTTTGCAGCTGAGTGTGAAGCGGCTGGGATGGGAATCAGCACCTCCAAATCCGAGACCATGGTCTTCAGCCAGAAAAGGGTGGAGTGCCCTCTCAGGGTTGGAGGCGAGATCTGCCCCAAGTGGAGGAGTTCAAGTATCTCGGGATCTTGTTCACGAGTGAGGGAAGAATGGAGTGTGAGATCGACAGGCAGATCAGTGCAGCCTCCGCAGTGATGCGGGCTCTGCATCTCTCTGTCGTGGTGAAAAAGGAGCTGAGCCGTAAGGTAAAGCTCTCAATTTACCAGTCGATCTATGATCATACCCTAACCTATGGTCATGAGCTATGGGTAGTGACCGAAAGAACGAGATGGTGAATACAAGCAGCCGAAATGAGTTTCCTCCGCAGGTTGTCTGGGCTTTCCCTTAAAGATAGGGTGAGAAGCTCAGTTATCCGGGAGGGGTTCAGAGTAGACCCGCTGCTCCTCCGCATTGAGAGGAGTCAGATGAGGTGGCTCGGGCATCTAATCAGGATGCCTCCTGGACGCCTCCCTGGTGAGGTGTTCCGGGCACGTCCAATCGGGAGGAGGCCCCGGGGAAAACCCAGAATACGCTGGAGGGACTATGTCTCCCAGCTGGCCTGGGAACGCCTCGGGATTCTCCCGGAAGAGCTAGAAGAAGTGGCCGGGGAGAGGGAAGTCTGGGCATCTCTGCTCAAGCTGCTGCCCCACCTCGGATAAGCGGAAAAGGATGGATGGATAGATGGATGGATCAACATGCAAGAGGAAAACTCATTTAGGCTATCAAGAGTAAAATGACAACCTTAAAGGCACTGCAGGAATTTATTAAAGTAAATGTCTACTTTATACAGATTACAACCATTGACCCTCTGAATACTATATCATGTGTTCTC
Organism: Polypterus bichir lapradei; assembly: GCA_026402145.1. Classification (NCBI taxonomy): domain Eukaryota; kingdom Metazoa; phylum Chordata; class Cladistia; order Polypteriformes; family Polypteridae; genus Polypterus; species Polypterus bichir. The sequence goes on along the minus strand of JANRMT010062814.1, from coordinate 89,730,889 downwards.
CAAAAATCTCCGCTATGAAGTGGAGGAAGTCATTTCTCAAACAAAAAGAGCCCCCCCAAGCCACTTCAAATTTTCAAGAAGACATATTTGACTTCCCAAAACCATGTGGTAAAATGTGTTATGGTACAATAAGACCAAAGTAAAATCTTTTGGCCTTAATGCCAAAAAATATATTTGGCAAAAAGCCAAAATAGCTAATCTCTCTAAGAACCCAGTAAAATATGTATGGAAACAATAATAATAATACATTTTATTTATTCATAGGTGCCTTTCCAAACACTCAAGGACACCAAACAATAGATAGAAAAGAGAGAAAAAGCAGTCTTAAACAAATGAGTTTTCAGTTTTAGATTTGAAAAGTGAGAATGATTCAATATTTCTAAGCTCAGATTGGACACTTCTCTTCAGTAAAGACTATAGCTTTGGTTGGGATATGGGATAAAATGATATCAATCACACTAATATGGTTCAAAACCTTTTGCACTCTGGCAGAAAGCTGATGTTAAAATGTTATAACTTCCTAAAAAGGGCCAGACAGAGCAAACCTTTATGAGAGAAGGGTGAGATAAAATTACATAAGTCTGTTTGGACTGGTGTCTATCAGGTTAGTGCAATTCTTGGATTTTCAAAGTTATCAGAGGAGAAGGTGCATTGAAAAAGTACAAGTTAAAGGGTGTGCAGAGTTACACAATGTACTGAAAGGTTTATTTTTTTCTTAGAACTCATCCTTTTCCTTTTCACTTAAATATTGTTGGTAAGATGATTTGATGAAGATGTGATTTAAGGTAAATTCAGGGTCTATATGAAGAAAAGCTGAAATTTTCATACTAGTGCGTAGTATATTGATATCTGGTATATGTAATGAAAGAGGGTGTAAGATGCAAGAATTGACACTGAGTCTTTGCAACTGCACAGTTTAGCATTGCTGATAATAGTCTCACTTTCTGGTGAAGGCCCATCAGCAGCTTAGCTTTTATCTGCCCATTGCTTTCACCCACAACCCTGCTTTACGTGCCACTGCATATTTTTACTTTCTCATATAGGGAAAGTATTATAATCGTCAAAAGATTCAATGTATAAATTTTGATGAATCTCGACGTTTTAGACCTCCCTGTCTTTCTTGTATATGAAGTATGGGAAAAGTATTGTAATCGTCCAAAAATTCAGTTTCGAGATTTTGATGAATCTCAATGTTTTAGACCTCCCCGAGTCCAAAAATACCATTTTTGGAATTGTGTGTGTGTGTGTATGTAAACACAATAAGCTGATTACGCCTTCACTTAGGTCAACCAAATTTTGCATACAAGTATTTAGGTACAAAACGTAGATTTCAATCAACTTTTGGGCTATTTCCGTTAACCGGAAGTGGTACTTTACCTTTTATTCATGTAGCTACAGAGTCCGATTTATTAAACTTTACTTTTATAATAATTGTTCAATGCATTATTAATTTGATTTGATTTGTTGTTGATGGTTCTTTAATGTACATGATATAAAAATATAATCATTGTCTTGTGGTTTACTCCTCAAATATCCATCCCAATATCTGAGTATACAAGAAAGTCTAGGGGAGACCACTCCCGATTTTCTATATTTTAATTTCTCCCTTTGCTGCCCTCTCCTTATCTCTTTTAGTCCTTAACTCTCTTACTCACAAAATATTCAGCTTTATTCTATATTATTTTGTGACAAATCATCCTATAATATCTTGCAATAGTTATAATAGACAGGCAGTGTGGTGTAGTGGTTAAGGCTTTGCCCTTCAAACCCTGAGGTTGTGGGTTAAAATCCCACTACTAACCCTTTGTGACACTGAGCAAGTCCCTTGACCTGCCTGTGTTCCAATTGAGAAACCAAAAGAAATGTAACCAGTTGTATCATAAATGTTGTAAGTCGCCTTTGGTCAAAGACACATAAGTAAATGGAAATGTCATGCAAAATAAATACCCACTTTCCAGACAATTATTCTTCCACACTCGTGTACTCTGCAATCATAATAAGCCTTAAAAATATTCCTAGCCATACTGCTGTGGTCCACATTGAGGAAGTGAGGCAGGTTTGGCAAGCACTTGCCAACTCTGTCCTTTATTTACACGCATGTTGCACCTTTAGTGGACTCAGTAGGACTTTTGACTGTGCAGAGGTACTTACACTGAGTCACTCTTGTAAACGTCAGGGCAACAAAGGGGTCAAACGAACAGGAGAATACGTCAACGGTAAAAAAAAAGAAATAAAACAGCTTCAAAGTGTAGAAAATTGCCATCCGCACAAAGAGGGAAAGTCGGGCTTTATGTCAATAAAAACAGGGGTTATTTATTGCTGTAAAAAAAAAAATGGCAGCTACTCCACGCGAATCCCACGACGGCATACTAGAGAATGCCTCTTCTGTAATAACAGCTTACAGATCAACATTGTACAGCAACATAACAGCGTGCTTATAATTTGCTCTAACAACTTCAATTATCCCGCTTATTGATTCAACCACACATTTAATAGGAGTAGCCACACCTCTTGCATTACAAGTCATTAAAGGTGTTGAACAGTGAAATTTTAAAATTGTCTCTTCTCTTGTGGATGTGTGTGTGACAGCATAATTTGTTTCCGATTGCAGCACTGTAAACACTACACAAACGCAGTGGCATTCCTGCATTTTATTAGGATTTTTTTTTATAAATACAAAAGCCAGTGTGTATGTGAGCCACTGCCAGCAGGTCAATGCCAACATGCCATTTTTTTTTATCTTGCTGACAGTCTCTGTGTCTAATAACAGCTTTTCACATCCTGCACAGCAAACCATTCTGTCATTTATCATGTAGAAGTGCCCTTCTATCTTGGTACAGATGAGCTGTGAATGAGTACCTTTATGTCTGTCTGTTAAAGGGCCCATTCCTGTCATGGAGCATATGGGTTTAGAGTGAAAACCCTTCACGTTCTTTCTCCAGTTCTGTGCTTGGGTATTCGAAGGTGAAGTGGGTATCTGTACTCCCTTCTCATGGAGGAGCACCCTTCTATCTTTCTTTCTGTCTCTGCATATAAGGGTCATATAGGTTTAGAATGTGCATCTTTGATGCCCAAGTTTAGTTTTGTGTATATCCGACCACAATTAATATGCGTGGGCTGCTGTAACCCTGCAGTTTCCTCCTGGAATCAATAAAGTATCTACCTTGTAATGGCGTTCCAGCCTCTTTGTAAGTGACATGTTGGTTTCACTTCTTTTTTTAATCAGTTATCTGAGTTCTCTATAAACATCTTCATCTCCATGAACAGGACATGACTACCCTTCCATATTCAGAAGGTATCTCTGGATTTTGAGAGAGGGCATCTCTTCCTGTATACAACATTTGCACATTTAGAAAAGGTGCCCTTCTTTGTTGTGGAGTGCATAGGTTTAGAGTGAGTGTCCTTTTCTCTGTGTACACAAGTTTTACCTTGTTCTTCCATTTGAATGCCTGTGCAAATGGAGCTATACTGTGTATTTAGAGCAGACACCTTTATCTCTGTCTGCCCACAGTTTATCCCTTTTAAGCATAAAAATGTTCGTTTTCAAAAGGTATGCTACCTCATTCTGCAGACCTAAATATGAAGGTCCTGTTGAGTTACACTTCATACAAACTCCTCAGAAAATCTGTTTATAAAGAACATGGAAATTTACAACAGGTATTCTGCCATGTTCTGCAAAAGCATTGTTCCCTATTTATAAGTAAACATAAAGTGGGTTTAATAAAGGTTCCCGCTGTTTTACATAAATACCCTTCAAGATATATATTTCATGTTTTAGTAGTTGGCAACCCTACAGTGTACCGTTAAAACAGGCATGTCAATCTCACTGCCATTGGTATGATTGCTTTGACTGCCATACGTGCGTCAGCGGGCCGCACTGAAACAAATACTATTATACAAGGTTACTGTAGATTTCTTTCCAATACTGAAAACTTAAAAAATGTAAAACTTAAAGCAATTTATTTCCATACACTCTCCGTACAACAGAGTACAATTAGACTCTTATCCTCTTAGCTAGGTCCTTATATTATTATATTATATTCATTGCTTATATAGGAGTCTTACAGTGTGAGATCTATTTCTTTTGTCCCGACACTTGGCAGCTCTTGTTAGTAACCAGTTTGTCAATATCAGGCTTAAAATCTTGTGCAGCTGCAACTTTTATGAGGGATGAAAGGTGCTCGACAGTAAGTCTTGAGCGATGTGGGGTTTTGGTAGCTTTCATTAACGAAAACAATTTCTTACAAAGGTAAATGCTTCTTCCGAACATAGACAGTACACTTGCCAGCTTACGGATCTGCACATACGAGGGTGGCAGGTAAACATACAAGAATAGAATCTGACTGCAGTTCAATCAATTCCATTTGGATATTCTCAGGCGCATTCTCAACGTTGTAAGAGAACAGCACAAAGTCCTGTTCGTGTGAACTGAAATCACGAAAACGCTCACTGAATTCATTGCTCAGTAATTCAAGTTGGAAAACAAATCCTCCAAAAATAAAATTTTACTTTACTAAGCTTACTTCAAAGTTTATATTGTAAAATAAGCCAATATTCAAAAAGCCACCTGACCTACACTAATTTTACAAAGTCAAAATCACAAAAATATGTTAATAAGCATCTCACCATTTTCTCACGCCCACTTCAGATCTTCAGCTGTAGTCTGCACTAACTGTTCGTCACAATAGTAGCACAAAATTACATAAAACTAGAGCAAAAAATGTGAAAATATGCGAGCTATTACTACTCATGATGGTCAGTTCTGCCCAGTGGCCAGTCTCAGTAGCCCACCCAGTAGTGTAGCCTAGCAGGGGCAGCTCTAAGCTCGTGGCGGCCCTGGGCCGAGAAAGAATCGGTGGCCCCTTCGCCCGCCAATGTCAATATGGTATCTTATGCACGGCGGATGGCCACGTCCGTTGCGGACACTACATAGCCGCCTCGTGCTCATGACACGCTTCTATATGCATGTGTCCGTAACTTGAAAACCAAGTGGCAGCCCATGATATTCCCATTACGGCAGAATGTTATAATCTATACTAATAAACGGCAAAGCCCTCACTCACTCACTCACTGACTCACTGACTGACTGACTGACTGACTCATCACTAATTCTCCAACTTCCCGTGTAGGTAGAAGGCTGAAATTTGGCAGGCTTATTCCTTACAGCTTCCTTACAAAAGTTTCATTTCGAAATTCTACGCGTAATGGTCATAACTGGAAGCTGTTTTTCTCCATTTACTGTAATGGAGATGAGCGTGAAACCCGTGGGGGCGGAGTTTCGTGTGACATCATCACGCCTCCCACGTAATCACGCAGTAGGTAGAAAACCAGGAAGAGGCCCAAAAAGCGCTGAAGAAAATATTCACGGGTGAAGGACTGTGCTTATGCAGAGGAAGATGAGATGGTCAGGGTGGTGTTTGGCACAAACTCAGCGAAACTGCGAGAGAAAGTTTTAAGTGCCGGGACTTAGGTAACATTAAATACAGCCATGGACATAGCACGACATGGTACCAGCACAGCTGGGAAACTTCGATGCATGTACACTGAGCGGCTCACGTGAACTGACGCAGTGCACAGACAAAAAGCAACAGTTCCAAAGAGCGCTGAACAAAAACCGAATTACACAATTGAAAAGGCAGCAAAAAAATATGAAGCGTCTGATACATACAAGCATATTATTCATAACTGCAGCTACTGCAGAAACAAAGCACACGGTGGAAAAAGTGAATGTCCCGCTAAAGGAAGACAGTGTTAAAAAAAAAACCCGTGCATGCAGTGTGTCAGGTCTCAGATAAAAAAGAAGACGAGCTGTTTATTGATGCAGTAAGAAACGAATCTTTTTCATAGCTTCTTTAACACACTACGTCTCCGCTGCGATACGCGGGTATATATATATATGTATATATATATACCCCGATCTACATACTCGAATAATGAATACTTTATTCGTAATCAATGATTGTTTTGGTAAAGCCAAACTCAGTGTATTCATTAGATGAACGGTAAAAAAGTAAGAGCGAGGGGAGGGTGACTTATTGAGGCATGCAGGCAAAACCACAATAGCACGCGGGCTCGATGTACGAAAAAATATATCTTTTCAAGTTCTATTTAGTCCATATGTGTCAAACTCAAGGGCCACGGGCCACATCCGGCCCGGCGTGTAATTATATCCAGCCCGCGAGATCATTTTATATACTGTATTATTGTTATTAATGGCCCGGGTATATGAAGCGCTGGTAACACAATAAACTACAGATCCCATAATGCAGCGCTTCAGCTGCCTTGCCGAACACTTACCGCGTTAATCAAGTCTAGCTTGCAAGTTATTGCGAAGCTAGCCCACACGATGCTGAAGAGAAAAGTTGATTCTGAAAATAGAGCCTTTAAAAACCGATGGGAGGCTGAGTATATGTTTACTGACATTGCCGTTAAACCCGTGTGTCTCATTTGTGGAGCTAATGTGGCTGTAATTACAGAATTTAATCTAAGACGGCACTGTGAGACAAAACATCAGGGTAACCTGAAAGACCTGAATGCAATGC
>JANRMT010062814.1:89701757-89719347 GCA_026402145.1 Polypterus bichir lapradei | reverse complement strand
AAATTTTTCCTTTTCTTTTTCATACCTTCTTTAACACACTACTTCTCCGCTGCGAAGCGCGGGTATTCTGCTAGTATATATATATGACAGCAACACTCATCACTCACAACAGTGACAAAACAATTACATTGACAATCATGTTACGTTATTTTCAAAATGTTTCCTTTTCTTTTTCATTGCTTCTTTAACACACTACTTCTCCGCTGCGAAGCGCGGGTATTTTGCTAGTATATATATATATATACACACAACAATTACATTAACAATCATGTTACGTTATTTTTAAAATTTTTCCTTTTCTTTTTCATACCTTCTTTAACACACTACTTCTCCGCTGCGAAGCGCGGGTATTCTGCTAGTATATATATATGACAGCAACACTCATCACTTACAAAAGTGACAAAACAATTACATTGACAATCATGTTACGTTATTTTCAAAATGTTTCCTTTTCTTTTTCATTGCTTCTTTAACACACTACTCCGCTGCGAAGCGCGGGTATTTTGCTAGTCTATACTAATAAAAGGCAAAGCCCTCACTCACTCACTCACTCACTGACTCACTGACTGACTCACTCACTCATCACTAATTCTCCAACTTCCCGTGTAGGTAGAAGGCTGAAATTTGGCAGGCTTATTCCTTACAGCTTACTTACAAAAGTTAAGCAGGTGTCATTTCGAAATTCTACACGTAACGGTCATAACGGTCGACAACGTTCGCCATGTTGAACTTTCTTATTTATGGCCCCATCTTCACGAAATTTGGTAGGCGGCTTCCCTAGGCTAACTGAAACCAATGTACGTACTTATTTCGGTGGTATGACGCCACTGTCGGCTACCATATTGAACTTTCCAACGGTCTTTGTTACTTATGGGCCCATCTTCAAGAAATTTAGTACACGGGTTCCCAACGCTAACTGAATCCTACTTACGTACGTATATACGTCCATAGCCTGCAGCTCGGTCACCGTGTGAGACGGCGTTGGGTCCCCCATCCCAACACCTCCCACGTTGTTGGCTGCCTGCCTATATAAGGCCGTCCGTTGCTCCGGTCTCTTCATTCCCTTCCTTGCCCTGCCACGGGATTCACGTCTCCCTGCTGATAACTACAGCCTTTTTATTTAATCCACAGCTTCTCCGCTGTTTTATTGTTCGTGTATTACGATTATAGTTATTGTGTAGGTATTTTAGACTTACTTTACATTGTTCAGGTACCCATTTCCTTTATCGTTCCAACCGTACCCCCATTAACATGTCTATCGAGGTGATCACCATCGATCAAAGAACTGTCACTTACCGAGTGGTTTCCATGCCCAGAGATGGCACCTGCCTTTTCCATTCTCTTTGTTACATATTGCACGGCCATATCAGGCCCACTCTTGATATCTGGAGGAACATTGTGTCTTATGTATTGCATGACTGGGACAGGATCAAGGTGTGGACTGATGACGGTACAGGAGATAATTGTACTACACAGGAGCACTATAAGAGTGAAATGCTTAAGCTCTTCACCTATGGTTCTGCATGTGAGTTGATGGCTGCCGCTGAATTGTTCGGTTGTCGCTTTTAAGTGTACCGAAATGGCCAAACATTTTACACCTTTCGACAACCGCCAATGCCTCTTAAACATCTTAGATTGACGGGTGACGATTTCAGTAGTGGACACTTTGATGTTTATGAATGTTTACGCTCTCAAAAGCTGGATGTGAAGTTATCGATGAAACCGGTTGTATGCTTACAACTCTTGACAGATGCCGAATGTCACTTCAACACAAGTCCTGCAAATACTGTCGTAATTGAAACAAACCATGAAACTCGAACCGATTATGACAGCAGCAATCCAAGCTGTGAGATTTCAGACAAGATTACTTTTCACATAGCCAACTGTACATTGCATGCTCATGAGTAAGTTCAGCGCACAGCTTGGTCATATTACAACCGGAGGGCCGAATTGACAATGTGGTATACAAGGAGATCCTTAACAAATAATTATTGGTATATTTTCCCTCAGTTTTAAAAGGTTTAATTTTCTTCTTAATAAAAATTTTAAGGCAGTACTTCGCCGCTGCGAAGCGCGGGTATTTTGCTAGTACTACATATAGCTTACTGCTCTGACTCTAGCGACATTAGTAAATACAGCGTACTAATTAACAAGAAACACAATGTTTTTCGGCCACATTGCCATTACCTGTGTCGTTCTTTTCTGTTTCTGTTTTATATTCAATATATATTGCCGCCCCTGCTGCCCGCTGTTGCAGCTTAGAACTTCAATTGTGACGTTGTGGCTCATTAACTTTAGTCAAGGCTGGTAGCTATACTAGCAGATGACGTTTCCAGTACCGTAATGCCATGGGAAAACGTGCTTTTGTCAGAAGGCAGAAGTAAGAAAAGTCAATAAGTATCGCCGAAGATGCAGAATGATTCAATCACAAACGGTAGTAATCATTTTGTACATGTTCAGTGCTAACTAGGATTTGTCCGCATGTTTGACATGCCTGCCGTAAAACATATTCCCTACTCAGCTGTATATGAGGTGCATAGCATGTGGGGTTCTAATCAGCACCTTAGCCCAGCGTTTCTCAACCTTTAAGTATTTGCAACCCGAGTTTTCATAACAGTTTTAATCATGCCCCCCCCAACATTTTTTTGAAATGTAGATGCATATTTTATTATACCTACTTAACTTTTATCAACATTTATCTAACCCTATATTTATTGTTTTAGTATCAGAATGTAGTTTAAGTTAATTTGTTTTGGTTTCAACAGATTTTTTTTTCATATTTTTGTTTCTTGTTTTCTTTTTTTCACATCTTCGCGCCCCCCTTTTTGTTACTTAGCGCCCCCCTAGGGGGGCCCACCCCACAGGTTGAGAACCACTGCCTTAGCCTGTTCACTTTATACATAAATACTAATTTACAACAGTTGCCTTGATCTGCTTAAACTCACTTTAGGAAGTATATATAAAGGATATGTGGAGTTTACAACAGACATCCTACACCATTTAGCATGAGTGCACTTGTTAATCTTTTACACAATGGACGCATTGAATTGTTCAATAGAAAACCAAATCTCAGTTTGTACAGCGCCCTTCTCAAACTTTATATAAAGGGCACGTAGGTTTACATCAAGTAAGCCTTGACTTACTCTGTGTCAGTGTCTTCCCAGTCCTGTATATGAAAAGGTACTGCACATGAGTTTTCAAACAGGCACTCTCGTTTTTTCTCTACAAATCCCCTTTCTGATCTGTATGTAAATGGCTTAGAAGTTGGCAACAGACACACAAATACAGGTGGTCATACTTTTAAGTGTATTAAGTTTATTTACACAGTTCTTTTCCATCTCTTTGCTAAAGCCTCTTAGGTATTTAGTTTTCTTGTTTATGAGTGCCCTCTCTCAATGCAGATGATACAAATGCACTTATATTTGGCATCTTCTGTCTGTCTTGCTCTTCTTTCTCTGCTATGAAATGGCAGACGATATATATTGTGTTAACAACAGGCGCACTACCTTACTGTTGTTGTTGTAAATTTTTTGCTGTTGTGTCTTTGAGGTGGTTCTGTAAGATGAACAACCATTCTGTGATGCATGCGCCAGTAGTGGGTCTGGTCTGATCATGGTGCTAGCGCTCCATGCTGGACCAAGTCACCTAACACACAGCTTTATATTATTTGATTTTCCTTGCTTCAGTACCACCGTGTTTGTTTGTTTGTTGAGTTAAGTTCTTCATACTGGTTTTTATTTTTTTTTATCAATTGTGTATGAAAAATGTATATTATCTGGATGTATACCAAGTATCTTTACAGTCTCTGTTTTCTTAACATTTAGATATGAGAACTTAGAGAAGGCACCTTTATCCCCTGTCATGCGAGTGCCCCTCTTTACCTGCATAGAAGGGAAATTCAGGTTTACAATTAACATTGTGGTGGGCTTTAAATGGACACTTTACAATTCACGTGACATGTGCTTAAGGGCGGCACGGTGGCACAGTGGGTAGCGCTGCTGCCTCGCAGTTCGCTTCCCGGGTGCACCCTGAGTGGAGTTTGCATGTTCTCCCCCTGTCTGCATAGGTTTCCTCCCACAGTCCAAAGACATGCAGGTTAGGTGCATTGGCAATTCTAAATTGTCCCTAGTGTGTGCTTGGTGTGTGGGTGAGTGTTTGTGTGCGCGCCTTGCCTGGGGTTTGTTTCCTGCCTTGCGCCCAGTGTTGGCTGGGATTGGCTCCAGCAGACCCCTGTGACCCTGTAGTTTGAATATAGTGGGTTGGATAATGGATGGATGGATGGACCCATGCTTATTCTTTATCTGCATAAGTGTGTATACTATTAGCAACCTTACTTTCCCCTGTATAAGCAATCTTCTTGATCAAATAATTCTGCCCTTTTTCTCTTTTTACATTTGAGATGTGACTTTAGAAAGTAGAGTAGTTCTGCACCCATCCTTTGCTTGCTTTATCTGTAAAGATGTGGCAAAATACTTTATACCAGGTAATACCTGTAGAACATGCATTAACAACATTTGATTGCACATGAATGTTTTTGAAAGTGTAAGTGTGGTAAATTTAGAAGTCATTCAGAAGAAGTAATGCAGTGCTGAAATAACCTTCTCACATAAAGGCTGAGCTGTCTTTCTTTGCTTGATTACTAGACCTCACATTTTTGTTAGGCATATCTTTGGTTGTTAGTGAAGTTCAATACATCACTGTGCTCTGTGTATTTAAAAAAACTGACATTCACATATGTAACCTGTTTAATGAAATATTCTTTCATATACAATGTATGTATTTCTACTTACTTCTATCATGTTACATGGCTTGGTTTTTTATATGGTATATATTTCACATTCTTGCCTTTTTGCCTATACTGTATAATTCTGTCAGAAAGAATTTCTTGGGGAAATTCTCAAGAAGGTTAATTTTTTTCTGGAGGAAAATTTCTAGAGAAAGGGGTAATCTCCCAGTTAAACACTGAATGATTTATTGTACCAAGACAGCATTATATAAAGTTGCAAAAAGCATTGCTATATTCTGGCACTTGAAATCCGCACAACTGTTTGATTCCAGATAGTTGGAGTAGTACAACTGCTGATCTGCTCAGCACTGAAGCTTTTGAATGGCAGCCCTCCATTTCCTTAAACCCTCTAGACTTCTGCACACTCTGATAACACCTGGAACACCTGGAGAAGTCAACAGCTGGAGTTCTGAGAGCACCTGAGCTAACAGAGAGAAAGAAAAAAGGAGAGAGACAAAGAGCACAAGAGCATCCGAATTGCTGCAGTGGCGTTCATTCTGCCACACTCCACACAGGTTTTCCCAGCAAAGCCTGACATGAATGGTAAAATGACTAATTTTTTAATAGAAGCTAAGCATAACATTATTATTTGAGCCATGATTTTACAACAGGTGCCTTTAACTGCTTAAATTCACTTTTGGAAATATAAATTCCACATATCCTTCACATATAACATGCACATCACTGTTTTGCTGCTGTTATACATTGGCTACATATGTGTCTTTGAGGTACTATTGTAAGTAGATTGACCTTTTTATGGTGCATGTGCCAACATTTAGATTGGTCCTTTTGTGGTACTAATGCTCCTTTCTGGGCGCGCCCATCTGACAATCTGAATTTTACTATTTGATTTAGCTTAGTCAGTATGGTAGTGTACATCTGTTGAGATATCTTTTAAGTTTTTTATATTGGTGTTGCTTTTTGTTTTTGTCCCCTTGTACTCTGAACTTCTTGTTTGCTTGATCAAAATTTTCAGAACTTTTTTTTGTTTATAATCACTGCTGCTTATCTGCTTCTAACTCTGCTATCTCTCTTTTAAAAAATACTGCTGCAGTAAACTACCTCTGTTCATATGCTCAAGTGCTGGCACCCTCAGCATTATCTGGAATTCAACTAATCTGAGAGACTAAGGGTTGAAGAAAAAGCCCTCTAAATATCTGGGGTTGCCCAGCACTGTTTGGAATGTGGCACAGCATTTCTAAAGTAAAAGACATTATTCATGAATTGTGAAAAAAATGAAAGGATTTTTAAGTAGTGAGGTGGACTGCATGACAGGACAGATAAGTGATGCACTTAGCATGCAGGCAAGAAGAAAGAAAGAATGACAGAAAGATATATATCTATATAAAAAGCACTATGTGATATGTATAGATAGACAGGTTATGAAAGGCACAACATGATAGAAAGAGTTTGACTAAAAAGGAATTAAATGTATGAATTAATGAATGCAACATGTTAGGCATGGAAAAGTGCAAGTATAAGCTAAGAAAAACAGAGGTTATTTTATTATTTAAGACATCCCTGATTGGACATTTAAAAAAAAAAAAACCTTAAGAGAATAATTTGAAGACAAAAACAATAGTAAAACAAGCACGCAAGAGGCTTACTAGAAATGGCTAGACTTTGCAGGATTTGCCAAACAGTTTCTCAGGGAGTGTGGCCTGGATACATTGACATATAGTGCTACTGTACTTCACTTTCACTGATGATCTAGATACATCTCCTAGCGGTACTGTTAACTCCATAAGCTCACAGAGAGTTAAGCTTCATCCAATAAAAAAAAAAATAGGCTTTCGTTGATAACTACCCCACTGTGACAGCAGCTGCCACAATGAAAAGCAGAGTATAACTTTCATAGTTTAATGCCAATTACATGCCCCCTGGCTGGCAAAGTGCAATACTCTTGACTAAAATGTCCCATTAACTAATACCACCCAGACCTTAGGTAGCTTTTGTTACATAAGAACATTAAAACATCAGATCAGAAAGAAGACATTTTTTCACTCTCTCATGTTCACCTTTATATGGATAGATCTATAAGCTGTAGTAAAGTTAAAGAAAGAGGAGAAAAAAAAATATGTTGGGGAAAACCTGTGATTGTCCACGTATGACTCATCATCTCTCCTTCCAGCTGTGCATAAACTGCAATAAAGTGTACATATTAGAAACATATGAACAGTACAGTCTCGCATAAACTTATCTAGCATCACTAGCAGATGCTCCACGAGCCCTGCACTGTCTGAGAAATGGTGGACAGTTGAATGTTAAGTATTTTACTGGCAAAATGGGCTGTTTGGATATGCATACCAAATCACTAATCATGGGAGGTTCCTTTCATCATATGATGGTCAAAATATTTGTAGCTTCCTTGGAATAACAAGCAGCTCTTGGCCACCTTCAGTAAACATTCTAATTTGCACCCAGGAGATGACAGGCAGCTTGCAACTCTGTCACCTGCTTTTGACAGCCTGGAGGTATGTGTCACAATCATCTGCCTGTCATTGAGCCTAAAACCAGAAGTATGTAGTCATAATCCATTTGCAAATGAGAACCATTCTGTTTACTAAATAGTCGAAGCTTGATTTATTTCATTTTCAGTCACCTATGTGATGCTCTTGTGTATGTTGTTATTGCCATCATTAATTACAAATTCCCTCAATGGTCATCATTCTAGCACTAGAAAATGAAAGCCATACTTAAATGATCAAACCAGTACACTTATAAGGGAACATTACTGAGCTCTGTGCAAGGGTTTCCATTTACACAAAAGTGCATTCTGTCACTTTCCTCACCCTTTGGATGAGGTTATTATTACAGTTTTAGGGAAAGTCTAATTTAAGAAATGTAAACAGGCTTAAACACAAACATCAAGAGCAGTCGCTTCATTGTCTCACTTACCTGAATCAGTTCATGACAAAGTGCCTACTATTACAAAGTAGTGGAGAACAAATAAAATATCATTTGAATTACCCTAATGTACAGCCTGACTAAGTTCTGATAATGTGCAAGGGAAAAGTGTAAGCACAACACATTAATATATTATAAGCAAGCAGTTTAGGTTTTAATGAGAATGAGCCTTTATGCTCATTTTATTGTTATTATCTTTCTTCATTTAGCAGACACCTTTACCATGATAAAGTTTCCAGAAACAAACTTAAGTGTACATAAAAAAAATAACATGATCAGAAAATAAAATTTAAGTATCTGAAAAGACCATTTATTTGAAATATAACAGGTACATTTGTTACAGAAGACATCAAGAATGTTTATTTTATAACATGGCCACCATAACTGCACCAGTACTCCATGTGTCTGCTTACAAGTGTGTTAAACTATAAGCATGACAACTGTTGAAATGCATTTAAGAGTTATGTGTTACAGCCTAATGTTTCCTTCACCTGTTAATTCAAACAGTACATTGCCTGGAAGAAGAGAAAGCTGTATCAGTTTGAGCCTCTAAACTCTTAACAGTATTCGTTTTGCATAGATCATCTTGTATTCAGTCATTAATGTATCTTTTACCTGCATGTAGCATTTCGGGGTTGTGGGCTTTAAAGTACACAGTATTATCCAAATGCCTTTGACACAATTGAACACTGTCCAAATCTTCAGGTCAGTTTTACTCTGGAAATGTATTATTTTGTAAGAAAGCTGATTACCTTTTTATTTTTTTTTATTGTTACTCTTTTAACAATGGTTACCTTTTTCAGTAGATATCAATGATTTTGATGCATTGTCAGTGCCTTTCTTTCCATTAAGGTATCTAACAAATTTAGGAATGCGAGTTTGGAGGCAACTGGCAAGTCCTACAAAGAGCACGCTGCACTTCATAAACTAACTGACCGCTTAAGTCCATTCCTAGCTGAAGACCAGTATGGCAGTGATGCTGCAGGTATGCAAACCATTCTAATTTAGAGCTCCCAGAAGGAGCTAGAGGACTGTTCAGCATGGGAAAGCAAACGGTTAAATCTTACAGAGGACAGCCTCTGCTTGTTCTGTAGATATTTTTTTTTTCCTAGCTAGTGCTGCTTCGAACAAAACTGCACTTAATCCCTCCTGCCCTATATAAACTGGTAAGTGCACACTCAGTAAATCCGGCTGGAAAATGCTGCAAATTACATCTGCTCAGTAGATGAGAAGCGTCTTCCTGTGCTGTATGATGTGGCCAGAAACAGTTATTTCCTGTAACAAGCAGAAAAAATTGAGTCTTATCCACTCCTGCAATGAGTTCTCTAAATCTGTGCCACAGATTAAGCTGAAAAGTGAGAAGAGCTGACCCTCGTAGATCCTAACTCTGATCAGGTTTAGTCTTGCAGTCTCCTTTCTCAGAACTTCACTTTTGGGAAGCCGCATGCAACTCACTGCTGCCCTCCTTGAACCGTATGAAGGTCATTGGTTCATAATCTTATTATGATTAGGTGTGCGAATGTTGGGGTATCCAGCAGTGTTGCCCAGTATTATCTCTATGTTATCAGTTCAGATGATGCTACCAAGTTGGATGTTGGTGTCTATCAGAATTCCTTTTATGTGGATTATGCTTTTGGCTTCAGCTTTTATTATTGCAACAGATTTTGATTGTTTTGATTTGTCCTGGTAACATTCTCTGCTGATCTAAAAAACATAATGTAGCCTTGTGACAAGCAAACACTAAATGAATAGCTTGTTTACAAAACCTGCTAGATCCACTTCAGTTGCTAATGTACTTAGCAGGAACTACAAACTAAAACCAGCTCCAATTTGTGGATTACATGGTCATTTGACTTTTCAAATGTATTGAAGGGGACATATAGATTTTCATCTTTTTTTTTTTATTTCTTTTACATCATATAGCAGTACCAAAAGGTGTATGTATTGGGTTTTGGAAATAAGGAATTTTCAATCATTTTCATACTCTGCTGGACAGAGCTAGCCAGCTTTCATCTTGACTAATTTTTAGAAACACCAGGGTCCACTCATCCTCTATAAAGCAAGCACTTATCAGTCGATTCCGGCTTACACCCCCAAGATGCTGGAAAAGGGCAA
Source organism: Polypterus bichir lapradei (assembly GCA_026402145.1). Taxonomy (NCBI): domain Eukaryota; kingdom Metazoa; phylum Chordata; class Cladistia; order Polypteriformes; family Polypteridae; genus Polypterus; species Polypterus bichir. The sequence goes on along the minus strand of JANRMT010062814.1, from coordinate 89,709,539 downwards.
AATGAAATAATATATTATTTAAAACAACTTTAAAGTGTGCTGCGTGCAGGCTTACAAAATATAAATGATTGGAAGCAAAAGTTACAATATGCCAGTAGAAAGATTTCAGCATACCAAAACAGTGAGTAAATCTTGAACGCCGTGCTTAGCTGTAGTTTTTGAACAACTGTTTCTCTACTGTTTACAACAAAGTAGACTACAATGCACTCCAGGGAGCTCTGAGGGGTAGGCCACAGAGTCACTGTATTAGCCTGAGCGGGTCTAGCGCATTCTTTATGGCTGGCACCCTTGGATGGTGACTTAGTCATGTTCTCCCAGCAGGGTGGATTCAAATCACATTCGCTATGAGAGCCCACATTGACCTGTATTTAGCCTTAGAGCAAACACTGAAACCTGAGCTGATGTTGTTTAGCAGAAAAAATATTGCTTCTCCATGAGCTACTCACGCCCATTCCACTGCCCTCCCCGACAATCAACAAATCCTGCCATCTAAAAGACATTCAATCATCACAGCACTGTGATATCCGCAAGTGGGAAAGCCATTTCACAGCCATTCTCTCTCTCTCTCTCACTCTCTCATATTTATACACTCCATAGTGAGCTGATTTTTGACCCCACCTCAGAAACCCAGACTAGCTAATAGTATATCTGAAAAAAAAATCTCAGAAGTGTTTAGACCCCCTTTACCTCACAGTCCTTGCCTTTCAAAATGTTGTACTAAATTAGACTTGAAATGCACTTATTTTGAACTAAAATTACATAGTGTACTTTTAGTCGTCTTTTACATTTACTGTATGTATAAAACAGTGTAGTAAAGTATATAAACCTTGTTATCAATTAGAAAAATTTTCATACGTTCCCAGTGGAATAAGAAGCAAATGCACTTCTGCTAGTTCTTCTAAATAGCAGTAACATTGAAATGCTTGTAGGCTAGAGTGTATTTCATATGCTTTCTTCTAATGTATCTTCATGAAGCAATCAGACTTCTTTTACCTGTATACTTAAACATTACAACCATTCTTATGCTGTAACTCAGGACATGAGATGTGCTTCTAAGCTTATGTGATCACTCTAAATGCACCCCGTCTGAATGAGTGAGGCTGTGTACATGGCATCCCATCCAGAGCTGGCTTCTCTTTTATGCGTGATGTGGTCAAGATCGGCTCTGATTTATGCAATCTTGTAATAAAAGAAGTCAATTTAGACAAATAATTTATAAAAGGCATATTTATTGTAAATGTTACTAGCATACTTTGTGATGCTTTATGATATACACATTTGGAAGGTGCAATCCAAGTAAATTTGTAAAAAAAAAAAAAAATAAGCATTAATTAAACGGGCTGAGAAGTTAACATTATTCGAATACTTTTCGGTTGTTTTAGTTTTTACGAAATTGGAAGTACACTATTCCATTGTACTGAAGTCTTCAAAGATCAAGTAGAACTTTTTACTGCCCTTTGAATAACTTACGAAGCAAGAATTAGGCCAATTTACCTGGAGGTATGCGATCATGTTTTACTGTATAATAATACTATATTATATACTTCAGTAGTAAATTCTTTTTAGTGCAAACAAAAGCTACTCTTCCATTACACTATTTTTGTAAAACAGGTAAGCTTACAGGCTTAAATGTCCTGGTCCACATGTCTATAAGATTTAAAGTGGAGTTACTGGGCGACTGGCTGAGAGTTACACTACACGCCACCACCATGAGTGCAGCTCCCAGCACAGCTTTATCCAAACCTGCATCCAGTGAACATCATCATGTCCATCCTCACCCCTCTTTGCATCTGGAATAAGATTTTTTTTTTTTCCTAAAATGAAACTTAATGTTGAAAGTCCTCTTGTGTTATTATAAAGATAATAACTATAAATGCTTCTGGTGACAATAACAGTCCCAAAGATTTGAACTAATTTAGTCAATACATAACACACCTTGCTTTCCATATCAAAAGATTGGCTTTAGCTTGCAAGCATTAGGTAGTCAGTGAGTAAAACATCCCTGCCGTGTATTATTACATATAATTGGGCATATGTCACCTTAAACTTAAATAATACCTCAAATGTTGTATTTCTTTTGTTTTTTTAATTGTAGCAATGGTGACGTGCTCATGATCACAGTATCTTGAGCAAGATTTTAATCTAGAAACTCAATGTCAGAAGTCCAAGATCCAATGCCTTAACCACTACAAGGCAAACATTCCTTGCCAATAATATTAATCATTTGTGTAAAAAAAAAAACTACAAATATTGTATATAGAAAAGTCTATAGTGACATAGTACTTCTGATACCCCTGATTAACTAACTACACCATACCTGAGGCCCATTGTTTTACAATGCATATGCACCATACAGAGGACTGCCGCAGAACCAGCAGTCCTTCCTTCTCTTCCTGTTTGGATGTCTCACTCTGTTTTATTCTCCTCATTGCTTTCTCTACAACTGTTCTTACCATTGCTCAAACTCACTGTCGCCTTTTGCAACATGCCCAGCATCCTATTTTAGATGCCCTGTTACTTCATAAGTTGTCATCTCAAAAGTCATTGACTTGGTGAAACAGAGGTGGTGGTCATATGTACTTGACAATGTAACATTTTGATATTTATTTCACCAGAATGTCTTCTGTTGTGCAGTGTGGCTGCTGGACATTTAAGTTAAATTAACATATACAGTATTGTCCCTTGGTGGCCTCACCCCTAGGTATACTCTACATTTACGGCTATTAAACTGTGATGCACTGTTGTTATTATTTCAACCCGGAATGTTAAGAGCAGAACAAATTTGCTTACAAAGAAGAGAACTGTATTAAATTAGTCCAGCTAGCAAACAAAAGGCCAAGGCGAGTGTCAACTTGAGAATAAGGTAAGAGTTTTAAGAAATGAATAAATGAAATACAATTATAGTATGTGCCTATTCGAAGGTAGGGTGGCATGATGGTGACATGGTGATTAGCGTTGCTGATGCATTTACCCTGCATCCCAAATGTTAATCTCTCTCGTGCATTCGTGGCTTAACCTCCGGATGCGTATACTTTCCTCCCAAACTCCCAAAGATTACAAATGTATCTCTCAATGGCTACTTTCCGCAGTCTTCAGATCAATTAAATCCCCGCTATGAAGTTTACTTGCATTTTTTTGTACTCTTAAAACTGGTCAACAGATGTGTTCATGATGGTTTACCAATAAATTAATATTTTGTCTTTGGGTTTTATCAACTCATGTAGTCCCGTCCTTATCTAAATACTGTAGTTTCAAAAAAGGCAGTATTCAGAATTTGGCAGGTGAAATGATTTTCAACATGACAATGACCCTAAGCATAAGGCCAAACTGACACTGGAATGGCTCAAAAACCGGTGAATGTTTTGGAATGGTCAAGTCAAAGCCCCCTAATCTTAACCCCATTGAGAATCTGTGGTGCTATTTGAAAACTGCTGTTCGGAGGCACCATCCCACCAGCCTAGAGAATATCAATAAATTCTGTTAGTTCACATTAAAAATACTGAATAGATAAATATGTGTATAAATCTTGTGTGATGCGGAAAATTATGATGACTTTCAATGGGATTGAGTACTTTCACACACCACTGTATATCTTGCAAGCAGTCTGGTTCTGAATAGACTAATTTTGTATTATTACTCCAACTTCCTCTTATATCCCAAAGACATATATATTAGTTGAAGTGCTAACTGCAATGACCTGGAATGTGTGAGGTGTGTGTGAGAACGTGAGTATACCATGTGACAAACTGGCATCCCATTGCAGTTATTTGATAGGTTGTGGCTTCACTGAAATCTAAATTAAGCTAAGTGACTTAGGAAAATGGAAGAATGGAATGGAAGTGGCATGCCATAGTTGCAGAATGAACCTTCCTGTGTCATAGCTCCTGGATTTGTGTTCTAGCCCTGTCCTGTCACTGTCTATGTGGTTTATTTTACATGTTCCACTTATGCAGCTGAAGAAAAAAAAAAACATGAAAAAACCCTTGAAACTGGCTGGCTAAATTCTTGACACCAGTGAACTGTTAGCTAATCTCACAAGTTTCATGGACTTTGTGGTCTCCTCTCTTGTATTACATTCCTTATGCTTTGGTCAGTCAGGACTACATTCATTTGCTATTTTGGTTTGGCCCATATAAGTTCACCTGGCTACCTTCAGCTGTATGGGACTCTGCCCCACACAGCCTCAACCAAAGCAATATTTTCTTACTGTCTGAGAGCTCTTCTTTATGTGGAGGCTTTTATTTCTCTTGCTTCTACATAGCGTCCCTTAACTCTGCTGCCTGCTCTAACGTTCACTCCTTTACTTTTCTTGGCACTATCATGTGCTGCTCACGTTAATCCTCCTGCTGTATGTGCCTTATTTGGATTATTCGCTATCCTCTCTAGTGATGCTTTCAGATCTGCTTGCTCTCTAAGACTGTTTACTTTATCTACTGTTTTTGCATCTTTGGCTTTTTGTTGGAGAAAAAAAAACTTCTAATCAGTTATTTGAATATTTAACAAAATTATGTTAATATTGAGGTCCTATTAAAAAATATCACTATTATAATTCATTGTTTTTATTATTTTTAAGTAGTGTAATGTAGAGCTTGAATACCTGACATGCTCTCAGAAACCTGAGCTTGCTGCCAAGCTAGCCTTGTAATGTGCCATGCCCATCGGTTCCCATTTAGGGGTAATCAGCTTGGGAAACTTACACAGAAGAAGAAACCATTATATAATGGAAGATCATGTTCTTTGTGCTTATGGGTAAGCAAAAACAAAAAAACAACACGCTCATACATGCAATACAGCAGTAGGCAAGATAAGGCCCAATTTGATTTAATGAACTATATTAAGGGGCTGATTATTTGAAATCATACTTGTGATCCACTTTGAAATTCTATGTCGCTGTTTCTTTATAAGTTGTCATCTGAGATTCATACTATCCCTGCACCGTATGTTACAAAAAGCCTGCTGAGCTAAAATAAGGTACCATTAGCTCAGCATTCCATAACTGTGCTTATACCTTTGTCTGACTAAACTGAATAGTGCAAAGTCTTAGATTTGAGTTGTGTAGGGGAATCACCTGTGGCAGCCTCAATGTGAACCTGATCTAAAATAGTAACTCTTGGGACTTTGGCGGGAAAGAGTCCAAGATGGAACTTGTCTCGTGCTATATATGATTTTTCTTGAAATATTAATGTGTTTTCTGTTTGATTGTATAGGTGTGATATATGGCACCATATAATAACATGTCAACATTCACACTGAAGAAATTATTGAAAGTGATACAGAGAAAGTGAACCCTAGTCTGCTGTAAAATTAGAGATTTGGGTAATTTTTTTCAACAGACAAAATGGGAGTGATAAACAAAGAAGAAGGGTGTCTTGATATAATATTGCACTGTTGGGGAGCAGCTTGTGAACCCCTTACAGAATATTCTTGTTTGCTACAAACCTCTCTGTAAAGTATCAAGCTCTTGAAGCCTAATTACAACTTTCTTAGAAAATCCTATTTTCCCCATCTACCTTATGTCTTTCATTCTTATTATAAAAAGGACCAGGTGCCCTTGGTACTGTAGCTGGTGAGCTGCCAGCTCTCTATGTTACACAGCAGGACCCTACCCCTCTAAGATGAGGTGTTTTCTCAGTTTCTTGGGAATGAACTTGCCCACTGTGACCACAGGACCTGTTCCCTGATTGCTTATGTTGATCTGCACTGTTGCAGTCCATTTGCTGTTGTATTGTGCCTTGTGTATTTTATTTATATCATATACGATTGGTCTCAGCCAATCTCTTGACATGAGTAAAGTAAAATTTTATATATATATATATAATATATATATAATATATAATGTCACAAAAACAGACCACGGACATAAAAAGGATTGGGCAGCCACTCGCATATTGTGCCTTGGCTGCAAAAAGGGGTGAAATTGCTTGTGATGTTCACAGGTTTGAGTCCAAAACCGAACTGAATGTAATAGAAAAAGATGGCAGCTTTAAAGCCCAAGACTGGAGGTGACATCATCTGGACCAGAACCAGAAGTGATGCCTTCAGGAATGGAAGTGACATCATCACTGGCACCAGGGCATAGCGAGATTTCCTGTGGATGGTCTGCAGAAGATTGAGAAAAAGAGAGTTAGTGCAGCTTGCCTCCCCCTGGTCTGGTGTGGTAGTACTATTCTTAAGGTCTTTCAGCTGTCTCCAAATCGCAACTTACAAAAGTTAGGCAGGTTTCATTTCGAAATTCTACGCGTAATGGTCATAACTGGAAACTGCTTTCCACCGTGTATACGGCCATAGCTTGCAACTTGGTCGCCATGTGAGGCGGAGTTGCGTCCCGCATCATCACGCCTCCCAAGTAATTGAGTGCCTGCCCATATAAGGTAAATATTCGCGGGTGAAGGACTGTGCTTATGCAAACGAAGATGAGATGGTCTAGTGTTTGGCACAAACTTAGCGAAAGTGCGAGAGAAACTTTTAAGTGCCGGGTCTTAGCTAACATTAAATAAAGCCGTGGACATCGCAAGATCACACAAGAGAGCGGCTCACGTGAACTGACTGTGAACGCAGTAGGTAGAGAAGAAGGAAGAGCTCCAAAGAGCGCTGAACAAAAAACGCATTACACAATTGAGAAGGCAGCAAAAGAATATGAAGCGAGTGATGCATACAAGCATATTCATAAGTGCGACTACTGCAGAAACAAAGCACGGTGTAAACCGTAAGTTTAAATTAAGTTTATAGACACGCTGCCGCTGGCATTTGTCATGCCTACGACGAATACGATATTCGCGAGATACAAGTTTAATGAGAAGACACGAGGTATAAACGAGACTTTGGATCACATTGTAACAGAGTTAAAATAGTAAAGCAAGGTGTAAAACTTAACTTTAAATTAAGTTCATAGAAACGCTGCCGCTGGCGTTTGTCATGCCTAAGACGAATACGATATTTGCGAGATATAAGTTTAATGAGAGGACGCGGGGTATAAACGAGACTTTTTATCACTTTGTAACTAAGTTAAAACTGCTGGTGAAGGACTGTGCTTATGCAAATGAAAATGAGATGGTCAGGGATAGAATAGTGTTTGGCACAAACTCAGCAAAAGTGCGAGAGAAACTTTTAAATGCCGGGTCTGAGCTAACATTAAATAATTGCTGGTGAAGGACTGTGCTTATGCAAACGAATAGAAAGCAAATGTTGCTGTAGCTGCGTTTTCCAAAAATTACCAAAGTTCTGCAGCTTCAACTCAAAAAAATGGGATTCAACAAAAGCCTGACGCGCAGAAATGATTCCACAGACAAAATATCTTCGTTTTTAAAAGTTTAGTTAAGTTTTAAAGTAAAACAGTTCACACAAAAAAAGGAAAATTAAAATAGCAAAAAGGGAAAAAATTAATGTTAAGAAAAGTTCAATTTTAGGCTTAATCTTGTTACATCTCAAATTGTTACTATTTACTTAACATTTCTGAACCATTTCAAAACGGTCAGAAAACTGTATGCTTATCCCATTTCTAAGTTTAAAATTGGTCTTTCAAGTCCCTCTTTTACTGGGACCTATTCTAAACAAAGCTGAGCTTATTATCACACTGTTACTCAGTTATAGTAAGAAGGTTCTATCTCTTACTAACCTATAGGGGGAAAAGATTATACCATAAGCTATGACTATGAAAGACATTTATATTCTACTAGCAGAATACCCGCGCTTCGCAGCGGAGAAGTAGTGTGTTAAAGAAGGTATGAAAAAGAAAAGGAAAAATTTTAAAAATAACGTAACATGATTGTTAATGTAATTGTT
>JANRMT010062814.1:89620921-89691757 GCA_026402145.1 Polypterus bichir lapradei | reverse complement strand
GTCAGAAAACTGTATGCTTATCCCATTTCTAAGCTTAAAATTGGTCTTTCAAGTCCCTCTTTTACTGGGACCTATTCTAAACAAAACTGAGCTTATTATCACACTGTTACTCAGTTATAGTAAGAAGGTTCTATCTCTTACTAACCTATAGGGGGAAAAGACTATACCATAAGCTATGACTATGAAAGACATTTATATTCTATTCAAATTAAGCAAACATCAATATGAGTTTAATTCAAAACTTTAACTTTCTAAGTTTGGCTCTTACAGTTGCGTTATTTTTAAAATGTTTCCTTTTCTTTTTCATAACTTCTTTAACACACTTCGCTGCGAAGCGCGGGTATTTTGCTAGTTTTTTATATATACAGTACTTATTATTTGTATTACTACACTGTATATTTATTATATATGTGTGTGTGTATCTATACTAATAAAAGGCAAAGCCCTCACTGACTCACTCACTCACTCATCACTAATTCTCCATTTTCCCGTGTAGGTAGAAGGCTGAAATTTGGCAGGCTTATTCCTTACAGCTTACTTACAAAAGTTAAGCAGATTTCTTTTCGAAATTCTACACGTAACGGTCATAACGGTCGACAACGTCCGCCATGTTGAACTTTCTTATTTATGGCCCCATCTTCACGAAATTTGGTAGGAGGCTTCCCTACGCTGACCGAAACCAATGTATGTACTTATTTCGGTGGTATGACGCCACTGTCGGCCGCCATATTGAACTTTCCAACGTCACTAATTCTCCAACTTCCCATGTAGGTAGAAGGCTGACCCCATCTTCACGAAATTTTGTAGGCGGCTTCCCTGCGCTAACCGAAACTGACATACATAGTTATTTTGTTGGTATGACGCCAGTGTCGGCCGCCATATTGAACTTTCCAACGTCACTAATTCTCCAACTTCCGTATAGGTAGAAGACTGAAATTTGGCAGGCTTATTCCTTACAGCTTACTTACAAAAGTTAAGCAGGTTTCATTTCGAAATTCTACACGTAACGGTCATAACGGTCGACAACGTCCGCCATGTTGAACTTTCTTATTTATGGCCCCATCTTCACGAAATTTGGTAGGAGGCTTCCCTACACTAACCGAAACCAATGTATGTACTTATTTTGGTGGTATGACGCCACTGTCGGCCGCCATATTGAACTTTCCAACGTCACTAATTCTCCAACTTCCCGTGTAGGTAGAAGGCTGACCCCATCTTCACGAAATTTGGTAGGCGGCTTCCCTGCGCTAACCGAAACCGACGTACATACTTATTTTGTTGGTATGACGCCAGTGTCGGCCGCCATATTGAACTTTCCAACGACACTAATTCTCCAACTTCCCGTATAGGTAGAAGGCTGAAATTTGGCAGGCTCATTCCCTACAGCTTACTTACAAAAGTTAAGCAGGTTTCATTTCGAAATTCTACGTGTAACGGTCATAATGGTCAACAACGTCCGCCATGTTGAACTTTCTTATTTATGGCCCCATCTTCACAAAATTTGGTAGGCGGCTTCCCTGCGCTAAGCGAAACCAATGTATGTACTTATTTCGGTGGTGTGATGCCACTGTCGGCCGCCATATTGAACTTTTCAACAGTCTTTGTTACTTATGGGCCCATCTTCAAGAAATTTGGTACACGGGTTCCCAATGCTAACTGAATCCTACTTACGTACAGTACAGGCCAAAAGTTTGGACACACCTCCTCATTCAATGTGTTTTCTTTATTTTCATGACTGAAGGCATCAAAACTATGAATGAACACATGTGGAGTTATGTACTTAACAAAAAAAGGTGAAATAACTGAAAACATGTTTTATATTCTAGTTTCTTCAAAATAGCCACCCTTTGCTCTGATTACTGCTTTGCACACTCTTGGCATTCTCTCGATGAGCTTCAACAGGTAGTCACCTGAAATGGTTTTCACTTCACAGGTGTGCCTTATCAGGGTTATTTAGTGGAATTTCTTGCTTTATCAATGGGGTTGGGACCAGCAGTTGTGTTGTGCAGAAGTCAGGTTAGTTGGACGATCATTTATTTTTCAACAGGACAATGACCCCAAACACACCTCCAGGCTGTGTAAGGGCTATTTGACCAAGAAGGAGAGTGATGGAGTGCTGTAAATGGTCATGAAAATAAAGAAAACACATTGAATGAGGAGGTGTGTCCAAACTTTTGGCCTGTACTGTACATATATATGTCCATAGCCTGCAGCTCGGTCACCGTGTGAGGCAGTGTTGGGTCCCCCATCCCAACGCCTCCCATGTTGTTGGCTGCCTGCCTATATAAGGCCGTCTGTCACTCCGGTCTCTAAATTCCCTTCCTTGCTTCGCCACAGGATTCACGTCTCCCTGCTGATAACTACAGCCTTTTTATTTAATCCACAGCTTCTCCGCTGTTTTATTGTTCGTTTATTATGATTATAGTTATTGTGTAGGTATTTTAGACTTACTTTACATTGCTCAGGTACCCATTTCCTTTATCATTCCAACCATACCCCTATTAACATGTCTATCAAGGTGATCACCATCGATCAAAGAACTGTCACTTAACGAGTGGTTTCCATGCCCAGAGATGGCACCTACCTTTTCCATTCTCTTTGTTACATATTGCACGGCCATATCAGGCTCACTCTTGATATCCTAAGGAACATTGTGTCTTATGTATTGAATGACTGGGACAGGTTCAAGGTGTGGACTGATGACGGTTCAGGAGATAATTATACTACACAGGAGCACTATAAGAGTGAAATGCTTAAGCCCTTCACCTATGGTTCTGCATGTGAGTATTTTACACCTTTCGACAACCGCCAATGCCTCTTAAACATCTTAGATTCACAGGTGACGATTTCAGTAGTGGACACTTTGATGTTTATGAATGTTTAAACTCTCAAAAGCTGGATGCGAAGTTATCGATGAAACCGGTTGTATGCTTACAACGCTTGACAGATGCCGAATGTCACTTCAACACAAGTCCTGCAAATGCTGTCGTAATTGAAACAAACCATAAAATTCAAACTGATTATGACAGCAGCAATCCAAGCTGTGAGATTTGAAACTCAAGAGTAAGCTCAGCACACAGCTTGGTCATATTACAACTGGAGGGCCAAAATGACAATGTGGTATACAAAGAGATCCTTAACAAATAATTATTGCCATATTTTCCCTCAGTTTAAAAAGGTTTCATTTTTTTCTTAATAAAAATTTTAATGCAGTACTTCGCAGCTGTGAAGCGCGGGTATTTTGCTAGTATATATATATATATAGTGGTAGTTCAGCCTCGGCACAGACAGACACGGACACAATGTTCCAAAAACAAACTCTGTTTAATTTATAAAAGTCCAGCACACAACACAGTGCCCCTGCACCAAACACCTTTCTTGTCCTTTTCTCTCCCTTCCGGAGTTCTCCTGCTGCCTTCCCACCTCTTCTTCTGAGCGTTGCCTTTGTCCTCCTGACTCGGCTCTCCCACTTGGAGGAGGCGGCCTCTTTTATAATCACCCGGATGTGCTCCAAGCGCTTTCTGATGATTTTCCAACAGCACATCCTGGTGTGGCGCATGAGGTGTCCCTGGAATCTCTTCTGCCAGCACTTCCGGGTATGGTGTAAGTGCTCACACCCAGGGCTCCACAATCCTCCAGGTGCTTCCCTGGGGTGGACATGGGCCCTAATGGGGTTGAGCTTCTATGCTTCGTTCCCATGCTCCCCATACACACCAGGGTGGCCGCCATCTCGTGGCCCAGGGGAGGTATAATCCCTCTCCTGGGGCCTCATGTATAACGCCGTGCATAGAACTTACACCATAACATGGCGTAAGCACAAAAGCGGGAATGTGCGTACGCACAGAAAAATCCAGATGCATAAATCTGTGCATACGCAAACTTCTACATTCTTCCACTACATGAATCCCGGTCAGCGTGAAAAGTAACACACGTGCACGCGCCTGCTGTCCCGCCCCAACTCCTCCCAGAATTATGCCTCTTTCAATATGTAAATTAATATAAATAGCCCTTAAGCTCAGCCTTCTGTGAAAAGACAATGGTAAAAGCATGGGGAAAATAGAAGAATTTCAGCGAATACCAAGTGGAGGCAAGGAAAAAGTACTATTTGTTGGTTTAAACAGCGATATAATCAACAAAAGGAAGTTGATCAAGTGACAGAGTATCGGAGAAACTCAAAAGCTCAAGTTCACAAAGTCACACAGTGCCCGAAATAAAAAAGAAGTTGTCAGATATCAAAGTCGCCGTGAAAAGGCAAGTTGTATCCCACTGTCTGAGTGTCGTATGAAAGCTTATTAGGGTACAGACAAAAAAAAAAATAGGCACACAGTGGGGGAAAAAAGCACGAAATATCAACTTTAATCTCGTAGTTTATTTTGTCATTAAAGTAGAACATCATAAACTTCATCTTAAAATTATTTAATTTACTAGTTTCTCAAATCCCATCGTAACTAAAGTAGTATGTTAAATGCTTTGTTTTGTATTTGATCTTCAATGTGCTCTATGTGTGTGAATAACTACATGCTTCCGTTCTTTCTCTTTCTCCGACAGGAGACAGAAATCCATTACATTCGTGATATTACAGCCATCCATCCATTTTCTAACCCGCTGAATCCGAACACAGGGTCACGGGGGTCTGCTGGAGCCAATCCCAGCCAACACAGGGCACAAGGCAGGAAACAATCCCGGGCAGGGTGCCAACCCACCGCAGGACACACACAAACACACCCACACACCAAGCACACACTAGTGCCAATTTAGAATCGCCAGTCCACCTAACCTGCATGTCTTTGGACTGTGGGAGGAAACCCACACAGACACGGGGAGAACATGCAAACTCCACGCAGGAGTCTCCCACACACGAACCCGGGTCTCCTAACTGCAAGGCAGCAGCGCTACCACTGCGCCACCGTGCCGCCCGTGATATTACAGCTCTCTGAATAATTAAAATACTGAGATGTATACGTGATATAATTTTCATGAAGATTAGAATGAAAGCATGTTATTAAACATGAGAACACGATGGCGCATTTATTGTTCATGTCCCACACAAGATGCTGCTGCGCCATGCACGACCTTCTATGAAATAATTTATTGTAGCATTACTGTCTCTTTCAAATGTACTAACCTCCAATTCCTGTCCTTAATTTCTTTCTCCCAATACCCAATCGCCACACAATCAGCTCCGTAATAGACTTTAAGCCATCTGTAAGCTTAGAACGATTATTCTTCAAAACTTTTAAGGAACATTGAAATATCTTCATAGTACGTGTTTAATTATTCTATCTGTCTATCCTTCCATTGTTGCGCCAGCCTCAGCAAATATACAGCGTGAGGCATGAACAATACGTGAACTCGCTAGCGCTGTGGCACCGTGTCTTCACATGTTTAATTATTAACAACACTGATTATTTAAATTAAGTTAAAGTTTTATCTGTATAATATAATCAACATATTTTGCTGCATTTCAACTTAAAAATTATATCATCATCATATATAAATACGTGCTTTATAAAGTGGCGCAGGTTGTGTAATATTATAACTGTAGTGCAAGTTTACAGTGGGGTAATTGTACTTATAAGTACAGATAGTTCTATAAGGAACAATTGATTGAGTGCGTTTATAGTTCTTGGGATGAAACTGTTTCTGAACCGCAAGGTCCGTACAGGAAAGGCTTTGAAACATTTTGCTGTGGCTGAGACAGTGTGTGCTTGATGCTGTATACTGATAATTCTCTTTCCGATCAGCTGCTGCTGTGATTCCCCACTCAGATACTGTGATATAAATACTCCGAGTGGTGCAGTGAAAGTAATATGGAAAAAGATGATCCGCTGTGGCAACCCTTAACGGGAGCAGCTTAAAGAAGAAAAAGAAGGTGCAGTGAGAGTAACAACGCTAAAGCAGTTATGGTATTTGGAATACTATGGCTATTACCTGGACCATTATATTGTTACAGGTTAATTACAATCAGATGCATTACACTAATAAACAATATGCAGTTAGTTTCATTGTATTTGTAAAGCCGTGTCAGGAATGTGGATCTAAGAAAGAATGGGTAATCACACTGGAACAGTAGCACTGCTTTGACGCTGGGTGCCACCAGTCTGCAAAAGCGAGCAGAGAACTTGCGTACGACAGGGTATGAGGTATCATGGAAATGTGCGTGGCTTTACGCCAAGTTTAGGTTTTATACATCGCGATTTGAATGTGGAAATGTTCTTACGCAACATTTCTGTGCGTATGCACCGTTTATACACGAGGCCCCAGGTAAAAGCACCAGGAAATATTTAAATTTCTTTTTTCCTCAATATTGTGCCACAAAGCACCTCCACCACCCCCAATAAACAATAAATCAGTAATCACAATACAATAATAATATACCTCCTCTACTCCCAGCAGCTCTGTCTCACAGTCCCTCCCAACTCTGGCTCTCTCTGCTGGGTGTTCACCAATCCTTTTAAATAGTCCTTGACCCGGAAGTGCTTCTGTCCTTCTGTCCATGTGATTCAATAGCACTTCCGGGTCAGATGAAGACTTATATTTTCTTCAGCCCGGAAGTACTTCTGTTCTTCTGTGCCCGTGACTTGAAAGTACTTCCGGGCTACAGGGAAAATAAAAGTTCCCACGTCTCCCTGCAGCATCACACAATGGCACCCACTGCACCCAGCAGGGCTGTGAAGCCGAACTCCATCTCCCATGGTGCCCTGCAGGAATCCAGGGCACCTCCATGCTGCAGGGAAGACGCCATATAGCGTCTTGGATGTGTTAGCCGGGATGAGCTGCCAGCCCTCCATCACTATATATATATATATATATAATATAAATATGTGTGTGAGTCTTTTTTTTTTGTTTGTTTTTTATGGTATCGTGGAAATTGATTAGCATTACTCCCTCACAGCCCCAGGACACTCCTGGTGAGCTTCAGTGTTGGTTTTGCACATTATGCCCGCTTGTAGTGGTTTATCTAGTGGTACTCCACTCTTTCAATTTAAAGATGTGCAGTTTGGGTATTCTATGATTCTGAATATCAGAATGTGTGTGTCTGTGTGTGTGTGTAAGTGTACCTTGAAGTGGACTGGCATTTCATCCTGGACTGGCTCGTGCCTTTATCCCACCTCTGTGGACATTGGATTTTGTTCCCCTTGGTACTGAAATAGGATAAGCAGGTTTAGTAAAGGCATGGTACCCAGAGTGCTGAGCTTCAGCATTAAAACTGTTACCAGATACATCTACTGTGCCTAGCATGCTTTAGGTGCACTACGTAATGATTCTTGGTGAGCAGCTCCATTCCATAATTCTTTCCTGTGAGGAGATCTGATAACATGACAAAAATGTTACTGTATAATACTGTATGGCATGACTCCAAACGTGGCTTCTGGTAACCCTATCCTAGGCAAGGTATATTGTTTTTTTTTTTATCTTGTCCATTCATGGGGGATAATTTTGAACCAGTCTTTGTCTGACCTTTCAGCCTAGACCTGTTCGCCAAGGGAGACCCTAACAGGAGCACAAAGCTCCAGACAACTTAGCTCTGAGCATCACTAAAGTGTACAAGTTACATCACCACGTCAAGGTGACAGTGACCCTGCAGAGGCTGAAGTGATTATATCTTTTGGCTGGCCTGGGAATTCCCCACAGGAAGAGCTGGAATCTGTATCTGGAAACAAGGAAGGCTGGGCTGACCTGAATGGTCTGCTGCTGCCATGACCCTCACCAGGAAAAGCAGAAGATGAGAGGAGATAAAGTGAATATTTGTTCACCTGTTTGACACCCACTTAATATGGCTTTTGTACTTGGTTATTTATTTTTTGGCAACAAACGACAATTAAATCTCACAATTATTGAGAATAATGACATTGGTCTTGGAATTGGTAATGAAACAAGTGGGTGGATGGGTTCAGCTTCCCCAAATTCCCCACTCATCTTTTGCGTGCCCTCCATATGCCTATGAGGATTAGAGCAAAAGTGAGATTCAGTCGACATAAGAAAGTCTCTGTGGGGCTGTGGTGAATTAATAATCATAGAGTGCGGTGGGATTGGAGCGGGGGTGGTGGTATTTGCTCTGCATAGCCTCTGATTGTTATCCTATTGTGCATCCTTGGAGGATTAAATCTGTTCAGGCCATCCCTGATAAGACAGCCGTGTTCCTAGAAATCGGAGAGTGTCGGGGTAAATCCTGTGGGTGCCTTTATTTATTCCAGTGGTGGAAGGCGGAGTTGAAAAAAAGGCACTTTGTTTTATGCTCACTTAGCTTTACAGACCCAGTCGGGCAGACAGACGCTATAGCAAGCTGTGAAGTGCAAGCTGAAGACTGATATGGCAATTGCAGTGGTGGAGCATCTTTGCAGTTTTCTTTCTTTCTTCTTTTTTTAATCCTTAAAAATATAAAAAGATATCGGGAGCGATTCAATCTCGGAGCTCCTTACAGAATTTTACGTCAGTTTTCTTGCTTGAGAGAAGGCAGTGAAGAGCAGTAATGTCCAAGGATTTTTTTTTAAACTGTAGTGAAAAGATTAAATTGTTTACGAGCTGCGAGCCCGGCTGCCTGTGCCGGATGAGCCGAGAGCGACAGAGATAGACATTCTAATTCGCGGCTGTACTTAGTGCCTCGGTCCCTCTGTGCAGCCACTAATTCTTTTATCTGGCTTCAACACTCCAGGCAGCCGGCACATTCATAATAAAAAAAACTAAGTGAAAGAGGCAAAAATTACTGTTTTATACGCTGTACAACTGATAAAAAAAATCTCGACTAGAATACTTCATTTTTCCCTCCTTCTTCTTCTTCTTGCCCCTGTCTTCTCCCTCCTTCCTTTCTCGTAAAAGCAGCAACAGCAGCAGCACACTAACTTTGGTCTTTAACCCTTTATCTTGAGCCAGCAGAAAGACATTAACACCACTGCCTCGGTGCATTTGGTGTAGGAAAAGGAAAGAAAAAGCGGCATCCAGTAGAATTAACTGTTATCTCTCGGGCAGAAGAGGAAGAGCGCAGATAAGCCGGCGCAGCGGCGGTAGAGTCAGGCGTGTGGTGAGTGGCCGCATTTGGAGGGGGCTGTTGTAAATTCTCTCTGAAGCTGCCTACTTCTGTGTGCCTGCCATCAGAAAGCGGCAGTGCTGAGGGGTGTGTGTGTGTGTGTGTGTGTGTGTGTGCCCGGCGGCCGCCGCGGTGTCTGATTTGTGAGGACTGCGCTATATGGAAAGCTCGGTTGGCTCTTATCAGCTGGTAAATAACAGGGCGCTTATAGACTGCATGCAGAGTATAAAAGCGATAAAAGAGAGACCTTGTGTCATTAACAGCTATCTGCTGCTCTGCAGAAGCTGCCACTATTGAGTGCTCGCTACGCTTGGCAAACGCTTAAAGAAGAAAATCTGCATTTAGGGAGAGGGGGGAAGGGTGTCCCAAGAGGGTATAAAACCCTGTAACTGTCTGCTGTTGAAGGTCAAATAAATACGAATAGTCCAACCTCCCTTAACACACCCAACCTAAACCTTTCCGAATTGTATTTTGTAAATTAACTATGGAGTATTCTCAACCTCCGGGCTCCTCACATTGCACCCATCAACTAGAGCACTAGCAGAGAACTTCCCACAAGCAGACTCCCCTTTGTCTTTGGGACATCAGCTCCCTGCGAACAGAAGCTCCCAAATGGTGTCTTCATAGCAGCATACTTGAAAAAGGATCATGCATACCCATCTGTACCGTGGACTTTATACATTTTCAGTTGTCCCACAGATAAATCTCCCAGCAAACAGTTAGTCCAGACATTATTCTTGAGCTGTCTACCCACTGTGCTTCCCTGTTTGACCAGGGCAGACATTACTTTTATCCCAAGGTTCAGGTGCATAGCTCGTACTTTGAGTTCATGACTTCTTATCACCTCATGGCTTTGTTCCAGTTTGTCCTCAGGATGGTAGGTTTAGTGCCAGCCTTGTTCTATTGCCAGCCATACAGCAATTTTAAAGATTTTATTGAGCATCAGGGGTGTTAGGGATGCAGCTGGCATGTGTTTCAAGGGTTCTTGCATGAGTTTTTTTTGGTACCAGTGATAGGGACCAGTGAGGGTATGTCACTCTGCTAGAAACTTTTCTAATTTGCTTTCTTATCACCTTTGCATCTGTGCTGTATCTGTCCTATTTTAAATATAAGGATGTTATTACACAGCATTGAACTCCATTCTAGATAAACCGACCCTGTTCTGAGCAGATATTTCAGGTATTAATCACTGATAGCCAGCTTTTTATTGGTCCTATCTTTTAGCATTTGCATGCAGAAGACTTTCTAAGAGCCTAGATAACATGTATGACATTGACAGTGAATTCTTGTGATATCATCTGTGACCTTTCAAGAACCATGCAAGTTTGTGATGTCTTTCCCTTGTCCTGCGGGAACATATTTTCCATAAGCAATATTTTTCATACCTGTGCTATTATCAGCTCTCTGTGTTAAAGCTGTCAGACTGGTTTTGGCCAGTTTGGAAATCTTAGAATTAGAGAGTTCTTTCCATGCTTTGCATTGTGCAGCTGGGATCAGTGTTAAGGGTTATATATGCAGACATTGCATTTATTTTTAATAGAAGAAATATTTAAAATATATGTTAGCATATGTTGATGTCATAACACAATTTTTCATGTCACAAAGAAGTTAATGACTGGTGGTTTTCTCCAGAGGTGAGATTTCTAGAAACTTTGAGCATTCCCCAGCTGGTACTCCTTTTTGTGCACTCTTTTTATCACCTAAATTCTGTCTGAAAGAGAGTTAATTGGAAATGAGAATTAGAAAGTATAAGGCACAAATATTTGGAGCAATTACCTGAAATATTTAAATTTCATATTATTCTTATTAATTGTATTACAACTAATGAACCTAACAGGATATGCAGTACAAACTGCAACAAAGCAGAAATAAGTTGGGAAGAGGTTTGGGGCAGTATGGTGAATCTTTTATACCATAATTGAAAGCAAAAGACAAAAAAAAAAAAAAGTCTTTCAGATGGGAGTCAACAACTGGCTCAGAAAGGTGGTCTGTCTGGTATTATCCAGTCCAGGCAGGAAAGGGTATATGTCCAGGAGGGTAGACAACGGAAGTGACGACAGAGTTGATGAGTTCTGCAATCTTCCATACTGGGAAGAAGGAAGAAAAAAGGCATTATGTAACAGTGGCAACTCCTGGCTCTGCAGGTAATTACCATCACTACAGCCCTTAATCTGGCTTCCATGTGCATGCACATGACGAAATAGAGCATGGAAAAAGTGCAACATACCCAAAAAAAAGTGTAGAAAAATTGCAGAACATCATGAATTATACACAAAAATGTCTTTAAAGTATTTACAGGATAGTTTTCTGTACAAATTCCAATGGCTTGGGTTTTGAAAATTATCATTCTGTATGTCAGGGGTCCTTAGCTCTGGTCCTGGAGGGCCCCAGTGGCTGCAGGTTTCCATCCATCCATCCATTTTCCAACCCGCTGAATCTGAACACAGGGTCACGGGGGTTTGCTGGAGCCAATCCCAGCCAACACAGGGCACAAGGCAGGAACCAATCCTGGGCAGGGTGCCAACCCACCGCAGGCTGCAGGTTTCCATTCTAACTCTTTTCTTAAACAGTGGCCCGTTTTTGCTGCTAATTCTTTTGAGTTGATTTTATTTGACTTGCTCTTGAAGACTCAGATCCCTTAATTGTTTATTTTCCATAATTAGCAGTCAAACAATAAGGAGATATAAAATGAGACAAACATGACCAGCAAACTGTGTCCATCATACAATATCTGAAAATAAAGAAAGGTGAAGGTTCAGAAATGCTGATCTGCTCAGGTCCCTAAAACATTTTAACAGTGCTCTTAGAAAAGAGAAAATCATCAGTTTCGGAAATGTATGCTATTGTACAATGAGAGTAGCAACAAGCCATGAAATTAAAGAAAATGTTTAATTAACAACAAGAATTGGCACCTAATTAAGCAACTGATTGGAGTGAAATTGGTTGAAGTTTGAGGCCCTGACTTAGTTGGTCTTCTGTTGGCTCCCCCACTTCACAGTACATTTCTGTTTGGGTACCATTTAAGGAAAGCAATGAAGCAATTCAGAAGAACAATGAAGAAATTCAGGGGAACAAATCATAAAAACAAGTCAATTAAAATTAATTCAAAAGAAGGCAATTAGCCACATAAACAGGTCACTAATTAAGAAAAGGGTTACAATGAAAACCTGCAGCCACTGCGGTCCTCTTGAACCGGAGTTGGAGACCACTGCTGTATGTGAATGATGTCAATTTCGTATGGATAAAAATGTCTGAAAGCTGAACCAATGACATGTGATAATAGATCCACTCTAAAGCAGGCCTAGTGTCGCCATAGAAACTGGGAGGAGAATGAAAAAAAAACAGGTAAATGCACTAAGTGATAGAAAATCAGAAACAATTAATACAATTAATTGAAGTACACAAGGGGCATCACAACTGGAAAACTTTACAAGGAGAAGACTTCAGCACTAAAAACTGAAACAAATGGGTACAGAATTTATATGGTGGCAGGTTTGTCACTTTTGGGAGAAAAAAGTCCAACGATGTGCATTTTTAGGACTTAGTTATTTCGTAAGCCCCATATTTTGTTGGATAATGGAAATTATGAAGCAAGTCCTATATTAATATGTGCTGTATAGGATGTAAATAATTTTAACAAAGTTATAGTAATTCTGTATTATTTACAGGTTACATTTTGAATGCACATGTAAGGTGGTGCCTTAGTTTGATACCACTGTCTTCCTAGGGGTGGGGGACTCCATTTTTCAATGTGCAGCAGAAACTGTAAAAGGCCAAAATCAGATATTTTGAAAATAGTTTTACTATACAATTTTTATTTAATTGTTGTGATAGATTTAGAGGTACCAGTTGAAGTCATTTTGGTATGCAGTGAGGATAGCCTCTGGTTATTTCAGTAGGAAGCGGAAGAACCCTCAGGAGTAGACCCAGGGCATCATAGATGGATTATTCCTATTGAGGAACCCTATGAAGAGTTGGAAATTCCTCAGAAATATCTCTGTTACTAGAGAGGGCGGGTTGGTCTGTTGCATTCATTACAAGATAAACAGATGGAGAATGGAGTTGAGTGCCTATGGTCCATTGATATTAGGTAGGCTTTGGTTCCCTACAAACCTATTGTTACAAAAGACCTTTATTGCTTACTAATTCTATTCAACTATTATTAGAAAGAAAGCTAAAAGTAATATTCTCAATGGTACTGAAAGCAAAACATTTATCTGCAAATGAGACTATAAAAATGGTAAACAACTGAGCGGGAAAGTGTTCACTAACTAGATAGTTTTAACTTTCAAAGAATTATTAATTGTCATCACTTATGTGCTATTAAAGATGACCAGAAGTTTTTATAATCACACGTAAAGTACAGACCTAAAGCAGCATTATTAAATCCTTAGCTGCAGGTGGAGAGGCTGCTTTTTTATTTTTGGTATGTGCCATGGAAGTAGTGTGGTTGTTGTTCTAGGAAGAATTCATATTTCTTAAAGCATGTGTGCCAAGCCTATAAGTTAGAAGAAATCAGGTATATGCATTGGAATTCATTTGTTCTTTCACTTGACATTTGTCCAATATATTGGCTTCCAGAGCAGTATAGATTTCTAAATTCACACAGTTTAATGCTATAATATAATAATAGAATGATATAACATTTCCTACAAACTATGTATGCACATGCGCATTCTGTACATTTTGTATTTCATAAAGTCTTTTTCAGGAGATCATGTAGTAGATGAAGAAGAGAAACTAATGCAAGCAGCCATAAGTTCTAAAAGAATGAAGTTGTAAAATAAATTCCTCCAGACATGTATTGAACATTGGTCCTGATTTGTTTTTTTTTTGCCATGAGGATATTAGCAGCTATAGAGCTTATGGAAATCAACTTCTTATTAATAGATGAAAAGGAGTACAGTGTGAAAAATCTAGAAGCTGAGAAAGCTGTGCAGAACAGGAAATAGTAATATTTATTGTGAATGAAAGAGAGGTGGAAATGGAGGACCCCAAAGATACTATGGGAGGGTAGGACCAGAACATCTGAAAGAAGGAACCTGGAGCTTTAAGGAAATAAAAATTGCAAATTGGGCCAGGGGGCCTGTCAAATTAAACAGCGTTTCATGGGAGGTTTATGTAAACTGTAAAGAATGTTATATTTAATCAATTGATGATTGGGGCTTTTAGAAAAAATGTTGACTTCTTTTAAAATTGAATTTCAGCACATGAAAGAGGAAGGTGCCACATCTGAATTCCACTTTAGTCAGACAGAAGGAGCTTGCTTGCTGGCATCAGGAACATGATTGTGAAACACATAAACAGCTTTGGAATTAAAAGTGATTATAGGAAAAAACAATTAAAGGCATGGCATGAAACGGAGAATGATAAAGACTCGCTGCATGCTTTGGGGACTGACGTTAGTGGGGGGGTAAAAAAAAAAAAAAAAGGCAGTGGAAGACACCAACTATTTTGAGCAAAGACTCTGCAATATAAAGAACCCTGATTCCCCATAAACATCGCTGTGTGGATGAGCAAGGAAAAGAACAATGGGACAATGGACAAATGAAAAATGGGATGCAAGTTGAAGGCCTAATAGTAAAGTTTGAAATCAGGGCGATACATGCCCCCATCAGCACTGGACAAATTTAGAACCAAATATATGATCCTCAGTCAATGTGCATTTCACACGAAAGCAAACTTCTTATCAGAGGTGTAGACCCTGGGATATTGTTAATTGGGTTAGCAGTTGCATGCTTTCAGTCATCTAGTTGCCTAATTTCATTTCTGAGGTGCAAATTAAAAAATAAATAGTATAATTTGGCATAAGTGTAAACTAGGAATGCTGTTCATAATTTAGATTACTTTGACCAAAAAAGCTAACAGTGTTGGGTGCTTTATTGTAGTAAGGTGGTGCTGACTGATAAGGTGTTGCCATCATATCCAAATAATTTGACAAAATGGGATAGTACAGGGTGGTCCAGATCTAATTATGCAGATCCAGTTCTTCTGGATGACTTTGATTTATGCGGAGACGATTCCAGTTCGGCGCAAAGATGATTCTTCATTTTATTTTTTTTTCTCCAGCCGTCTGGAGTTTTTATTTTGTTTTTTCTGTCCCCCCTGGCCATTGGACCTTACTCTTATTCGATGTTAATTAATGCTGATTTATTTTGTTTTCATATTGTGTTTTTTATTTTTCTATTCTTTATTATGTAAAGCACTTTGAGCTACTGTTTGTATGAATATGTGCTATATAAATAAATGTTGTTGTTGTTGTTGTTGTCTTCATGTCATCAGTTCGCACACTTCTCAATGGTCCAGGATTTTTTGGGTGATTTTCTATGTAATAAACTTAATAAGTTATAGCATAATGAAAATTGCATAATTAGATCTGGACCACCCTATAGTCTTTGATTTGAGTGTGCCAATAGACAAAAATGGGCACAGTGGAAGATGTCTAGGAGCTTCTGGATAGAAAACACCACAAATCAAGCACCAGTAGGCCAAGATAAAAAACAAAAAACAGACAACATTACCTAGAGGAGAATGTAGTGTCAGAACTTTCAGTGTATGCTTTTGTAAAGATTAATGTCTTGCATTGAATATGCGCAACATTAGATGTTTCCTAGGACAGTATACTAATTTATGATTTGTTTTGTATTGCTACAAAATCACTTATCTGTTTTGGAGTTTTCTTAATCTGTACTTTGGGAAGTGGCAATTTTTTTAAACTGGAATAAATGAAAAGGTTTCACATAAATTAACTCTTCAGTTCAATAAATTCATTAATCTATGTTCACCTGACGTTTCCAAAATATTATTTTAGAAGGTGTTCGTTACCTGAAAGAGTGTGACTAGAACCTAGAGCAGTCTGCTTAGTCCTTTCAAATAGATACTCAGCTGTATTAAGATTAGATCTGATACATGACATTAATCTCAAGGGGAAATTTAGATACATGCAGAAGCAGAAACATAACAAATATACAGACTTACAGGACAAATCAATCAATAAATTAATAAATGTATATTGTGCTGAAATTGAAAAATTAACTTAATGAGTATCAACATTTAATTTAAGATGTTGGGAAAGAAGTACTAAATTGCCTGATCGCAGCAGGCAGAAGAGACTCCCTAAGGTGCTGCTTAGCACACCATGGTGGAATATTTGGAATATACTGTATTTGGGTGGGATATTTGCACAGTATATTGATTCTCTAACCAAACAAGTTAAAGGACTGATTTACTACCTCTTGTAAGTTCTTCTGAGATTCATTCAGTCTTCCACGTAAGAACTACTCAAGAGTTAATGCAGGGGTCCCCAATTTTTTTCTCTCAAGGACCCTAAAATGTTGTACCATCTGGTCAGGGTCCCTCCACTAGTATATTATGATCCTGAATCTTAGTTTCTACTAACAGTATTCACGTAGCATCATTCTGGATAGCAGTCAATCTGTTAATCAAAGCAAATTCTTCACTTTAGTAAACTATTGAAGTAAACGTGATCAGATGTCTGCGGTGGGCTGGCGCTCTGCCTGGGGTTTGCTTCCTGCCTTGTGCCCTGTGTTGGCTGGGATTGGCTCCAGCAGACCCCCGTGACCCTATAGTTAGGATAGAGTGGGTTGGATAATGGATGGATGATCAGATGTCTAGTAATATCTCAAGGCCAGGGCTTTCTAACTTTTTAACTTGTGCACCACCTCCAGGATTGAAAGGTTTAAGGCCCCTATTTTGGTCTTAAATTGTTGAGTTCTCATTCTTACCAGGCACAACAAAAGTTCCTTTTTCTTTAAGTCTTCCACTCCCATTCTCATTGCATTTGGTATATTTGCAATGGATTGCAGATCATTTTTATGTGAGTGCATTCTTTCAATTTTTCAAATTTTCATGTCTGCCAAATGCTTATTTAATTAATTCATTTTTAATGTAAGAACAGTGGTGTGGTTTTATATGAAATAAAAATTGGAAAGGCAAAAATGTTCATATTTCTTAATTTATAAAATTAGTCTGAATTTACATGCAACTGTATAAGAGAAGCAGAACAATATTATGGCTTCAGATGAAAATGTAGGTCATAACTGCATTGGTATAGGCCTACCTTTATTTTATAACAGTTA
The DNA here is from genome assembly GCA_026402145.1 of Polypterus bichir lapradei. Taxonomy (NCBI): domain Eukaryota; kingdom Metazoa; phylum Chordata; class Cladistia; order Polypteriformes; family Polypteridae; genus Polypterus; species Polypterus bichir. The sequence goes on along the minus strand of JANRMT010062814.1, from coordinate 89,674,630 downwards.
AACAACATTTTGTTATGCTTATTTAAAAACCATATTAGGCAATATTAAGAATATATTTAAAATTAGAACTGATTTTTTTAGGAATGTCAGCATTGCCAAGTCAGCTGTGCTAGTTTGAAAACCATTGCACTGAAGAACTTCCTCAGACATAAACTTTGCATGATAAGGTGTACTTACATAATTGAAACTTGTTTAGAGTTTTACAAACATCATCAGTAGTGCTACTTATGTCCGTGTTGGATTTTCACATCATCACTCAGGAACAATGGTTATCTTTCAAACAAGTTGTACCAGTCAACAAATCAATGTCCACCATAGCTTGCGGACCCCTAATAAAATTTTCAGCTTGAGGTAGAGCAACCAGTTCTATTCTTAGCGTCACTTGAAAGTCAATCAGTGTTGTACTGTGCCAGTACTGGTATTCATGGGGGCTTTAAATAGCGGTGCTCCTCTTGCTGTCCTCAGTTTTACCTTACCTATCTGAGTCAACAGATTAACTTTATTAAATGCATGCTACCCAGCTCTGAAAAAGTCACATGAACCCTGGCCCTGATCTCCCATCGAAGGGAAACATTTAAATTGCCATTTCTTTAACATGGTGGAAGGGCAGATAGAGGTTTGCTGAAAAGAAAGAGTAAGTGGTTTGTAGTCGAGAGAGAAATGGTGGATAGGGGGTAGAAATCTGATTAATTGAAATCTGTATTCTAACATCCTCTGGTCTTCTTTAGACCATAGTCCATGCCTTGATAAAGAATTTAGTACTCATCCATTTTTCATATTTAATTGCATCACATTGTGGGGTTTTTGTGCATTAGATTGGAAAATGTCATTTGTGAGTCATAAATTCTTTGCATACCCTGCCTAAAAACACAAATAATAAAATAGTAAATTTAAAAAAACTGAAATTACCTCATTGTTAAAGATGCTAGTATTTTGTTGAACCCCATCTGGCATGTATAACAGAAAGTAATCTTTTTGAAAAGGTTCTATTAACTTTAGCGCATATTTGCCCATTCCTCCTAACAAAGATGCTCTACCTGTGTCAGGTTAGCTGTAAGTCTGTGATGAATGGCAATTTGCAGGCCTCGCCGTAGATGAAGAGTGAGGTCGGGACTGTACTGTTTAAGGACAGTCATAGTCTTCATTTTGCTGTGGCAGTATGGTTTGGATCATCATCTTATTAAAATGCACACTTCTTTCCAATTTTCTGGGTTATATCCATTGTCGTGTTCCAGTCATCCTTCTGTCCCTTCTACTGAAAGCATTACCGCACCATGATGCTACCATCCTGTTTAGTTATGGGTATGGACTGATCTGACTGGTATGTGGCATTTAATTTGCATCAAACATACCCTTTAGCATTCAGAAGTTGTTGTATTTTTATCAAATCACAAGTATTTATGATATGTCCTCCAGATATTCATTTGTAAACACTGCAGACAGGTATATAGATCTTTTCAGCATGGATTTCATCCTTATAGTTATTCAAAGAAAGATTTTTTGTAGAATATCTTGGATATTACTGATCCAGAAACATAATTGTATATTATGACTTATGATTCCTGAAACTTGAGGATCACAATAACTTCATTAATGAAGTTCCTTGGTGTCTGACCAGAGGTAGGTAGTGTAGTGCAGTGTAATGGTCATTTCACGTTTTTAGACTTCATTGAGATCTGTGGGGCATTCAGTACCCTTGAAATGGTTTTGCGCCCTTTGTCAGACTTCCACCATTCTGTAGTCCGATCTCTTGTTTGGTTAGAAGCTTTTCTTCATTTGGAAATTTTCTTTTGCAACACTCCAGCATTTTGTGGGACACTACATAAAAAAAAGGTTATTTGTCCTAAAAGGAATTAAAGTCAGGTGACCTGCTAATTCCACACATCTTTGAACACTGAGGACAAGTAATTTAAGGTTTTGAGTGTTTTTTTTTGTGAAATGCACTAAAATGGGAGAATAGCTTTTTAATATGCTCCTTTCCATTTTTCATTTTATATAAAATTTTGAGTGTTTTTGTACATTTTCCTTTTGATTGGTTAGTCTGTACCTGCTGTAGTAAACCATCAAAGCAAAAAACTGATGCAAAGTATTCCAAATTCCAAATCTTAGGCATAGAATATTTAGAAAGAAAAAAAAAGAAAAGGTTCAGTGAGGTATACTTCAAGCCACTATATATGACAAGTCACAGCATCTTCGCTTGGTTGAGAAATTTTTTAAACTTCTTGCAGCAGATAAAGGCCACACGTTTTCAATATGGGCTGAAGGAAGACAGGTTCCTTTGAAAATTTTTGCATTACGCTACTTCTTTTTAAAGGCCAGTCAATGAATATTCTGCTCAAAATAACAAAACCTTTCTCTCCTGTAGGAGCGTGAATGAACAATCCGACAGGGCAGCCAGACATGTTACTGATAAACCGACGCTCGGCAGCAACCATTTACAATAGGACAGAATTCATTTGCATGACAGAATTGGCTCTCGGTGTTGATGTGTTTGAGCCAGACAAGTGTAACATTACAGAGAACAAGCAACCATGGGGAAGGTTAATACAGACAATAAGGACAGGAGATAATGTGAATTGGGTTCCTGTTTCTCAAACTCCTTATCTTAAGGGAAGAAAAATCAGCCTGCTTTGAATAAAACTCAAAATGTTTAAAGAGCTAGGTGCATTTAATAAGAGTGCTGCTAGGCGCACATCCTCATATGGTTGCTGTATGCTGCAGGCACCAAATGTGCCCAGTATGCTTTCTAACCTTAGCAAAGCAATGGGTTAATCTGCTCCAGCAGGGGGACGACAACATAGAAAATCTCCTCTATACTCAAAATATGCCCTCTTTTGTACAAAATGCGACTTTTATTTTTGGAACATCTAGTCCATAAAAGCTATATTGGGCAGTGCAGAGCAGTATCTTTTTCTAGATCTCATCCTCATAATCTTTTGTGATTCTGAAAGACTATTAAAAGGCTTCTACGCTAAACTGAAGGTGAGAACAGCATGTAAATCTGGAGACATTTTTTTATTATTAAAAGAAGAGAGACAGTTTTCAGAATGTCATTTTGGCAAGACAGGTAGATAAAGCTGTGCATTCTAAACTTTCTTTTGTGAATCAAGTCAGGCAGGGTGACAGTCGAGACAAAATTACCAAAACAAGTTAAGGTCATTTCCCAAAGGTGGTTCGTCATGTGGTGGATGCAGTAATGTGCCCTTTCAGCACATGCTCCCAAACTCATCTCTCATGAACAGTAAAGGAGAGGATGTTATCTTTACTTTTGTTGAGGCAGATGATAGCTAATTATTTCTCTATATCTTTTAAATGACCAGCCTTGCAGAAAATGGTTACGGGTGATCTGTATGGGTTTGTTGAGATGAAGTAAGAAAATGATGGTGTTTGGTCACTTTGTTGAGTCAGAGTAAGGTTTCTTGCCATTAGTATAAGTGCTAAATTAATTGTAAATAAAGTGTTATGTTTCTTCTTTCTTCTAAATTCATGTCAAGTAATATAGGCAATGGTTTTTGACAGTAAAGTCAAATTAGGTTTGTAATCATTCCTGACAATTTGCTTAGACCATTTAAGAAGATGAGGAAATGTGGTCATTTCTATAAGCATGTTGAAGCCAGTGAGGCAGATGATGATTACTGGCCAGTTCTTTACGTCTGTCAAATTTATGAGTCAGAAACTGATGCTGAAGCTGCATCATTCGATTCATTTATGGAAAGAAACGAGACAGACAGCTTTATAACACAAGGTACCAAGAGGCTACATTAAGATATAGCATTTAATCTGCCACTCTTCACTTCCTCGGTTTCAGTTGTATAACCAGTCTGGAATGCAAAGTCAGAACAAGTGCAAGCTATTAACACTTTTTTGCACATTATTCTAATTCATTGTGGACATCTGCAACTGTACCAGGTTCCTTAAAAATGTGATATCCAAAGAAAGGAGAGAAATACAAAAATTACACAGTGTGATGCAGAGCAGCGATTAAAAAAGCAAGCTCTGACACACTACCCATTATGTTAACTGTAATTATTCATGAGGTCAGCAGCTGCACATTGCCCATCTATGTGTAAATCGAAATGTTACAGAATTGAGAAAAACAGATTTAAAATGTACAATAAATATCAAATCATTTATTCCTGAAAAGATGATTAAACTGCCATTAATCTCAGTTAGTGAAGAGACCAATCATATGCTGGTTGCAATGGGAGCAGATCAGAAATCATTGAACATTATGTAAGACCATTTCAGTGGCACACAGATAATCCAACTAAAGCAATCGAAGCTGTGTTTCTTTTCCCATCCACATTCCAAAAACCCAAGCCCCTTGAAGAAACTTACATGGTATCTGGAAGAACAAGCCATCCATACAAATGGCATTTAAGTAGGAGAAAATAATGAACATCAGCACTTTCAGTTGTACTGTAGTTATAATTGTTTCTTTTTTATGACATGCCAAATCAGCTAGAGTCTTCATTTAATGTACATTTTGGGAAGTTTTGGAAAATTTGATCCGATTGGAGTTTGCTTAGGATTGTTATCAGTGCGCTGCGGTGGGCTGGTGCCCTGCCCGGGGTTTGTTTCCTGTCTTGCACCCTGTGTTGGCTGGGATTGGCTACAGCAGACCCCCGTGACCCTGTAGTTAGAATATAGCGGGGTGGATGGATGGGTGGATGTTATCAGTGCGTTGGTCAGAATGTTACTGGCAGCTTCGCATTGTGCTTTTTGTTTGGAAGAACAATGTGTCCAGCACCATAGCGCACAGCTGAGCATGGCATCTAAGTGGGTATGAAGTGTTCGTGCTGAATTTATAGTCCCATTGAAACGTCATAATCATGAGCATATTTACAACAATCTAAAAAGTGAGTGATGTAAGTAGCAGAAACAATTTGGGGGAGTGAACAGTTTAAAATAAATGTAAGCTCAAATTAAATAAAATCACATGTCCTTTAAAACACAACAAGAGTGATATATAAAACAATGCCATTTGTTTTTCATTCTGTAAAGAATTTTGAAAATAATGTTTTGGTTTGCAGTGGTAGTGCTGCTGCCTCGCAGTTAGGAGACCTGGGTTCGCTTCCCGGGTCCTCCCTGCGTGGAGTTTGCATGTTCTCCCCGTGTCTACGTGGGTTTCCTCCGGGCGCTCTGGTTTCCTCCCACAGTCCAAAGACATGCAGGTTCGGTGGATTGGCGATTCTAAATTGGCCCTACTGTGTGCTTGGTGTGTGGGTGTGTTTGTGTATGTCCTGCGGTGGGTTGGCACCCTGCCCAGGATTGGTTCCTGCCTTGTGCCCTGTGTTGGCTGGGATTGGCTCCAGCAGACCCCCGTGACCCTGTGTTCGGATTCAGCGGGTTGGAAAATGGATGGATGGATGAATGTTTTGGTTTGTGAATATATCTGAATATTATTCTTAAAACAGATAAAATCTGTGCAATATTAGAATATACAAATGTACATATTTATACATTGCTTTTCTTTTGCTTGCTTCGTTTAGCCTGAAATGATCATATTCTGTATTAAAATAGTGTTGTTAATATGTACATAGACATATTCAGTTAGAGAGTGCTAATGGGTTCTCACTTGGCCACCCCCATCCCCTCTTTCCGGGGACGCGCTTCACGCTTGCCATTTCACTTCATGTCCCTGCCACTTACCTTGGGGCTTGAACACATGCTAAGGAGATGCCGACGAATCAGCTGCTGGCTTGCAGCTGCTGCTACCGAACTGCATGATCTGCATGTTGTGCTGCACGACGATCATTTAAAAGCCTGTACAGCAGCTATCCTTTTGTCTCACTTCCTCGTCTCCCGGGACGTTAAAGTGTCTCCCCAAGATGATCACGTCTCCACCCAAAATTTTTTTATATAATAGATATATATATATATATATATATAGTGGAGCTAAAATGTATAAGAATATAAAGTTAAGGGGCAACCATCAGCAGAAAAGCAAAAAACAAACTTCCAGTTTAGGGAGAATCTATTTGTCCATTGCTAGCTGACATTCCTACCTGAGCATTCTTAGCAATGACCCTGCTGCAGGGAAATGTCTACTTTCTCATTTAATTAGTTGGACCTTCCTCTGTATGGATTATTTTTGACAAAATTGGATGCAATCCAACATGTTAATCAGATTGAAATGTAATGTATATGCACATGGTGCATTTAATTTTGGCACAGTTTTCTCATGTCATAATAAAAACATATCAAGCAAAGCATTGATTTCTTTTCACTGCGCCACACAATTTTTATGTCAGTTTAAAATGCAATACAAAAAGTACGTAGTACATTGTCATTCTTGTCCTTAGATTGTGGGTCACAACTAGAGGAAAATCGGTTATATTTTGCTTAGCAGTAGCTGGAGTCGTGTATCACATTTCAATTCAAGAGTATGCTTTAATGGTACCAAAACTAAATGTAATCAATTGACCAATTGGCATCAAAAGGTGGGGAAACGGGTGTCAAAAGTTGGGTTAAGAGGTGCTCCACTCACCAGTGTGTTCAACCAGTCCTAAAAGTGGCGAACAGGGAGATGATGAGGCAGTGGATCTGCCATCTCATTGAAGAGGTGGAAGCTGGTGATGTAAATGATGATTTGATTCCCTTCTGTGTCTAAAGAAAGAAAAAAAAATATGTAATATATGGTTATCACAGAGAGTATAAATAAAAAAGCTATGAAGAAGCTAAACTAACAAATATTTCACTATATTCAGTATTTAGGTAAAACTGCTAATGTAACCGAAAATGTAACCACTTGACTTATTTTAAAATGCATTAAAAAGAAAACAACTTTAGACCACTTAACATATGAGTAAACGTTTTCAGAGAATTAAACCATACTTTACACTATTTCAGTTAATTACTTCACAGTCCACGTTGACGAAACTTAAGCTAAAGGCCAGAACACAGAGATGTTTAGAAGTGGAACGCTCCTTACCCTCAACTGTTGATGCCACTTGCCCCACCTTTTAATGCTAATTGATTAATTACATTTAGTTTTGGCAGGATTAAAGTGTGGTCTTGAATCGAAATGCAATACACTCTAGCTGCTGCTAAGTGAAAGGCAACATGTCTGCTTTGCCTTTAGTTATGACGCACAATCTGTGCACAGGAATGAAAATTCAGTTTGCTTTTGTTTCAGATTTTAAACTGACACAAAAATGATGTGGCATAGTGAAAAGCAATTGATAAATTATTTATTTTTTCAATTATGACACGTTGTGTCAGTATTAAATGCACCGCGTGTGTATACATTACATTTCAATCTAGTTAACAAATTGGATTGCATATAATTTTGGCACGAATAATCTTCTATAGCTCTGTACTCTTCCAGTCTCATTTCCACCTGTTGATCATTACCTTACAAAGACTTAAATAACCAACATAATTCAAAGTAGAATACAGAATAAAACCTTAACAAAGTAAAATTATTAATATGTATTCATTCCCGTATGAATGAAATATATAAAACAAATACTTTAAATGCTCTTAGGTGCCTATTGAAAGCGATCAAATGCTGCTTAGCATTTCAGGAATGACACACTAAAGACAGAAACTGGTAACTACATACTTAATAAACTGGACAGGAGTCCAAAACCCAGAACTGGCTGGAACAAAAAAACTTTTAGCCAGACTGGGTTTAAGAACCATTGCTCCACAGGGTTCAGATAACATAACTAATTTACTAGAAGTGCATAATTTCCTAAAAGTGTTACAAGAAAAGTGTGCATTTATTCCTCAAAAGAAAGAAACCACTACTAATAAAATACAGTGTTGTGATATATTAAAAAATAAGTTTAATAAGCAAGTTAGGCATAAGTATGCATCACACAATTAACACAGAGAAATTAAGAGAAGGAAGCAAGCTGGGTGGATAACCATACACCTTTTCCCCTAAATCATAAAATTCAGTTAATGCTCTAATATAATAATAATGTTCCTGTTGTCTCTTCATAATTGCTGTTGACAGGACCGCTACAATTTTCCTCAGATCAAAAGCTCCCTTCAAAGGTAATTCTTACTCTAGCATAATAAATTAAATTGGAAATAGTATCTAGAGCAGGGTAGATACAAGGTTTTCTTATATTTTTAATGCTTTCTCTGAGTATAGTTTGTTAGGCCCGTGATATGGACAACTTTTCTTTAAGATCATTTATTCTGGACACACTTCTCTTTCCTTCCTTGATCAGAAGCTCGCTTGTAAAACTCCTTTCTCTTGGCTTCTTGCACATTTTTTTCTGGGTGCATTTCACTTTGTTTCCTTATAGATTTCCTGTCACCTTCTGCCTGTTTTCTGTAACTCTTTATATCTTCTCTTTATTTTCTCAATTACTATCTCTGCTTTTCACCACCATGTCTCCATGTGTCTCAGTGGTCTCTGTGTCCAACAACGTACTCCTGTTGTTTTCAACCAGATATTCACCTTTGCTTCCCACATGTCATTTAAACGAGGTGATACTTAAACCTCATTTGTTCTTGCTACCCTACCAACAAATTCACCAAATTAACATCTCACTCCCTCCTCTTTCAACAACTAGACCTTCTCCTTTGGTACATACTTTTTCTTACTTCATGACTCAGACAAAAGATCTCCCACAAGCAAGCAATACTGTGATACACAATCTTCTCCACAGGTTGGTGGGCAGAAGTGATCAGAAGTTGATAGGTGTGATGTCTTGAGTGTTGTGGTTGTGTAAGGTATGACACGGGATCCAGAATAAATGTTAAGGTGCCAACTGGGTCACCCCATTTAATTAATAATGCAGCAAAAATAGCACTTGGTGGTGCAAACAAGCAAAATATTGGGCTGATATGGCTTCTCTAACCTGGGTATCAGGTCTGGAGTAGAGATCCATTTTGGTATGAGCTTTTCTCCAAATGAGACGCCTCTTTTCCTCAAATATATAGTCCCCTAGCCGAAAGGAGCGGAGTCATTTACAGTACACTCACTTAGTGTCTGCTCTGGGTGTCTTCTCTTCACTTGGTGTCTGTGCAGTGGTAATAAAAAGAGATGATACTGTTATCAACAGCATACCATCTCATCCTGGGCTGGTATTGCTTACCAAGGATGAGCCAGGAAAGGTGCTCCTCAGATGTGCATGTGTGATAGTGTAATGGGTGGCAAATGGAATCAGCATGTTGAAGTCATGGTGACTATGAGGGAGGCCATCCAAAGTATTTAGAAGTTTGGATAGTACATTGGAAGAGCTTATGTGCATAGACATTTCTTAGGCAGAAAAATTGATCAGGGCATAATGGGGAAAAAAATATATGTAGAGTATATATTACATTCATACCTTCAGACTTTGGTATATGTAGGGTAAATAAAGGAACCTTCAGAAAGGGGACCTGAAAAGTTGCCAAACTGTTTTATAGGATGAAAGAAAAAAGGGGATCAATAATTTGTTTTTTCAACTGATAAATATTGCTTCCTTGATTAAATCTACTAGAATAAGCAAACACAAATCTACACAACAATAGAAATAAAGATATGAGATGTTTGCTCCTTGTCTGTTTTCTAATTAAATTTGATAAGATTAACTATTTCTTATTGATCCTTGAATTCTGTCAACTTTTACAATATTTGCAGTGATATGTAAATATACTGTAAGCATTGAAATGTGCATGTCAACTGCAGTCAAAACTTTATTCTGTCATTTGCCAGTAGCTGATCCTTCCTCTTATCCTTGACTGCAGAAATACTCTGACATGCTGCCATAATCTCTTGGCTAGAGCACAGCAATTCTCTCTTCAGTTGTGTTCTTGTACATAGTAATGGCTGACTGTATCAGGCTCAAATTTATACTTAACTCAGATCAAATATAACAATCATATCACAGCTCAAATACACTGACATAATTTCCAATGCAGAATGACCTTTTTACCTTCTTGTCATAATAACAGATTGAAGATATTGAAAAGGTTTGGGGCAGCCACCCATATATTGCACCCTGGCTGCAATTGGGTAATTTCGAAGAGATGTTTATAGGTTTGAGTTCAAAACAGAACTGAATTGAGAGGGAAAATATGGCAACTTTAAAGGTCAGGACAGGAAGTGATGTCATCTGAAACAGGACAGGAAGTGGCGTTATCAGTAGTGCCGGGACCGGAAGTATTATCTTCATGACCAGAAGTGATGTCATCAATGGCAGCGGTACAAGAAGTGACATCATCAAAGGTGCCGGGACCTAGTGGGATTTCCCGTGGATGGTCTGCAGAGGATTGAGAGAGAAAGCCAGTGCAGCTTGCCACCCCCTGGTCTGGCATTGTACAACTATTATTCAGGCCCTCTAGCTGCCTCCCAATCACACATGTGTATCACACTTCTTTACTACGTATATGTGTTATTATATGTTTTCAATATTATATGTTTCCAATGTTCTTTTTGTTATACATAAACAATCTAGATAAGAATATAAACAATAAGCTGGTTAATTGCTACAGGAGAATCTGAACGGCATAGGCTACTGGCTTGAGCAGATACAGTATGTGGCAGTTGAAATATAATGTGAGTAAATATAAATGAGAAGAATACTATAATGTGAGTTACAAAAAAGATTTCACACGTTAGATAGTGTTGTGATTCTGAAAATGAGAGCTATTAGCTGTGAGGAAAGAATGAAGGAGCTGAAACTTCTTGGTTTTAAGCAAATGGAATTAAGTAGTGACATGACTGAAGTGTTTAAAGAACAGTGGATAGTAGGTGTTACTTTAAAGTAGATTATTTAACCAGAACACAGGGACATAGTTGGAAACTTGTTTAGGGCAAATTTTACACAAATGTTGGAAAGTTTTTATTCACCAAAGATCTATAGACACATGGAATAAATTGTCAAGTCATGTGGTAATAAGTAGGAGTTTAGAGATTTTTAAATTTCAACATGAAATATTTGTGAAGAATCTAGGCGTATAGGATGGACAAATCTGTTGGGTTGAATGACCTGTCCTTGTCACAATTTTTCGAATGTTTTGATGTAAACATTAACAAAAATCCAAACAGATCCAGGGAAGATGTGCATTTTGCATACAGGACAGTTTAACTGAATAGTCACTAGACTTTTTTTCTCAGCAAAGACAATGCCAGACTTGCATTTTGATGTCTCAGCTTTCAGTAGCAAAGAAAGATGTAGTGCTTGAAAGTGTGATCTTAAACATGAAACTTGGGCAACTGCTGGTTGATTTGAAAATGGACCAAACAACTATAGGCACAAATAATTTGCAGAATTGTGTGATAGATACGAGGGGCCTCATGTACAATGCCATTTGTAGAATTCACACTAAAACATAGCGTACAGACAAAAGTGGAAATGTGCGCATGCACAAAAAAATCCAGATGCATAAATCTGTGCATACGTCAAGTTCCATGTACTTCCCCTTTACAAATCCCAATGAATGTGAAAATTAATCCATGTACACGTGCCTACAGACCCACCCCAACTTCTCCTAGAATTTTGTATATATTAATATGCAAATCAATACAAATATCACCTTCCGTTCAGTGTATGTTTAAAAAACAATGGAAAAGGCATGTGAAAAAGAAGTACTTCAGTGAATGCAAAGATGAGGCAAGAAAAAACATACTATCTGTTGGCTTACGCAGTGGTATAAAAAACAAAAGGATGCTGGAGACACTTGAAACTTCAAGTTCAGAAAGTCACACAGTGCCCAAAAGAAAAACAAGTGGTCAGATATCACAGTCAACATGAAAAGGCGAGTCGCAGCCCACTGTCTGTTTATTCTGTTTCAGACAATATTACAAAAACTGCCCCCCGTGCGATGGTCAGGTGGTGATGGTGCTGCTGTGTTGAGTACGTCTTTGGGCGCTGACTGCACACACACCTTTGCCTGAGAAGCCACTGGGAGGCCACCTGGCTGTGTGCTGACAGACTGTTCAGGAGTCACAAAATGCAATAGTGGATGCTGTAAGATATATGGCCAATGAACTATGAAATATAAGGGCTATACTATTTGATATTGACCACAAATTAAATTAATTGGTTAAAAAATAAATACTGCATCTGATTACCTGATTTTACATTCTATTAATTACATTCAAACGAAGTTGTAACGCTGTCTGGTTTGGCTGATCATTTGGTGGGTCAGAATCAGGTTCATCATACCGCATCTGTTCAGGTACATGCTTGCACACTGCGACACATTTTCTGTGCACTGTAGAGCAGCACATTAATAGAGTGGAAATGCTTTCTATTTACATAAGCAAATTCATTCTAGGAATGTGCCTTTATAATGTAGCAACGGCACCAAGTGCAACAACGGACCGATTCTCTGATCTTTACTTTGAGGTGACTCACTATCTTTAAAAGGACTTCTTGCCTTTTGGCGCACTAGTTGGAAAGGCACCTGCGACTCTGCGGAGGAGCTGTTTTTATAGGTTTTCCAGCTATATATGATGTAATGCCAGTTCATTCTTTTGGTGATTCATCCCTGGCTGATGTAACTTGTGTGGCATTGTTGCAATAGCAATGTGTGTGCAAACATTTGGAAAACTGGATGATGCTGGGAATTGCAGTTTTATATTTACCAGTTCAACCACAGTGTAATCGTATTTATCTGAATGACAAGTGGATAATACCATTCTATACAGCTGTCATGGCACGACTCGGTGATGTTTGTGAAATAGCTGCAAGTTCATGTTGAAAAGCTCCTGTGGCTAAAAACCTGAGAGTGGACAGAACCTGCAAAGGAGCAGGTAGAGCACAATTCCTCAAAGTCTGCCTTTGTAAAGCTGGCCCTAGTTCAGCACACAGCTCCAAGTGGATAGCTCTTGGAAATCGAAATCGATTTATAAGCCAGTCATTATCATCTGTAAATATGTGCTCTTTTCTAATTCTTCCATCTGCAATGTCTTCTAACAACGCTAAAGCAGCCGTGGTAGTTGGAATAGTTTGGCCATCCCGTGCACCATTATATTTTTACAGAATCATTGCAATCAAATGCCTGAAATTTATAAACGATATGCAATTTATTTCAGTGTATTTGTTGGCAGACTACAGATACAGTAACACTGCTTTGACGCTAGGTGCTGCCAGTTTGCAAAACTGAGCAGAAACTTGTGTATGCAAGGTGAGTCCCTGCTTTGAAAATGTGTGTGGCTTTATACCATTTAGTTTTTATACATCTCAAAATGAGCATGGAAACGGGCATACGCAACATTTTTATGTGTACGCACTGTTTATACATGAGGCCTAGACTTGATGTTATTTTGGATAATCTAGGTGAACAGGATGGAAAATGTTTGTTGAACTAAATGCTCTATTATTGTCACAGTTGTTGTAATGTTTAAAATGCACATTGTTTAACCAAGTTAAGTAGTGATAATTCTAGTGCATTGCACATGCAACATGGTTCAATTCCAAACTTGTCTTTTACATACCATTTGTGTGTTCTCCCAGTATTCATTGGTGCTTCTTTCAGGGAACAATAAAGAGGTATTCTGTTAGTTGCATAGATTGCTCTAGTGGTGTGAAGTAGTTGGACTGTAAGGTAGTTACGTCACATGGCGACCACAATCAACTGTATAAAGACCTAAATCTTTTAAATATAGACAACCTTTTTATCTTCAACACTGAGTATTGGCTAACCTGCAGTATAAATACTGAGATGAAGATAGTTTTAGAACAGAAATGGGTGTTCTGTTCTCATTTTGTTCACGTTTCAGAATTCAGTTTACAGAGTTGCAAAGAGCCTCAGCCTTTCTCTGTAGCGTTATCCTCAAGGGTGGCCCAGTCACATGTGGGATACTGGTTCATCACAAGACACTCTCAGTCACACACTCAGTTTCACTTATACCGGTCCAGTTTAGTGTTACCAATTAAGCAAACAAGCACCTTACTCATTGTAAACTAGTAGATGTGCTCTTCTAGTTGTCCTGAGCCAGAATAACACCAATGAAAACATAATCAATAAGACTAGTCTTTTCTTATTATTGAGAATAATTACAAGGAAAGATAAACAAGGGAGGTAACTCATTTGTAGGTGAAGCGTCCTGTGTTCAATTCAAAAAGTAACTTTCATGAGGGTTTAAATTTCTGTTTGTGTCCAGTGCTGATCATTCCAGAAGTAACTATTCAACAATATTTTGTCAAAAAGGATTATTGAGAATAATTACAGGGTAATATAAACAAGGGAGATAACTCATTTGTTGGTGAGGAGTCCTGTCTTCAATTCAAAAAGTATTTTCATTCTGTTTATGCCCAGCGCTGATTATTCCAGAAATAAGTGTTTAACAATATTTTGTAAAAAAGGATGCATTTTACAGGTTTTGAGCCTACAACTATATAACTGACATGTTGATTATGCAACACAAGTAAAATGAGAATTTTTTTTTCTCTGTTTTTTTCCATGGATGCTTTTCACATCGTTTGTTGTTATACGCCATTGGTTATTATTGGTTTCACATTCTTGAGGTAGAAGAATATATTGCCCTCTGCCAGTCTAGAAAGGTATTGTCTTTTTTTATCATTTTTCTAAAAGTGTTGGGCAACTGAGGCATTGCCTGCTCATTCTCTCAAATACTGGCACCACTGCCTGTTCCATTTCTGTAGCACATGAAACATGAATAGGACGTGTTGCTGCCCAGCAGTGATTTTCTTCTCTTGCTGGCATAGCAGCATGCTTTATCACTGTCTGTACATGTTTTCCTCTTTCTTATGGCTTAATGGGGCAAATTACCTTCTCCACTGTACCCTCCATCATAATACATTTATAGACTGGTGTGTCTCTTAAACAAGGATGCAGAGGATACCTTTGCTTATTACTTTTGTAATAAAAATGCTTCTCTGACTTTTCTGTAGACAGCAGCCCATTCAAGTGAAGAAACCATTTCTAGTGTACCCAGTAATCACTGTTTCTGAGGTTGGAATCTCTTACAGTATGTAGTGTTTCTTGTATATAAACGTCTACATGTGGAAGTGTGTGCGTCTGTACGGCCGAGACTGAGAGGTGGAGTCGGGGTGAGGGCTCCACCTCCCAGGAAACAGAAAACTTGCTTAGCCGCTAATAATACAAGCGAGGCCAGCACGTCAGCAAAACGAAACCTCAGAAGAAAGACAAATTCGCTTAGTCGCCAACATCGGCAAAATGGTATACCTTTAACGTTTCCTTCAGTCACTAATACACAAGCGAGGCGAGCACGTCGGCAAAACGAAAACACCAAAGAAAGACAAAGTCGCTTAGCTGCTAACATCAGCAAAACAGTATCCCTTTTACTTTTCCTCCTAGCACTAATGCACAAGTGATTCAAACACGTTAGCAAAACGAAACCTCATAGGAGAGAGATGCCCAGAGTATTTCCTTTCAATTACCTGACATCTCGACATTTAATTTTTTTTTTTCTGACGATTTCAATAATTTCTAGGACCCCGGGCTTTTTACAGCACAGGCTTACACAACTAGTATAATATAAATGGCAGTTCAGCTTGTATTTATATATGTGTGAATATGTATTTATTGCATGTCTAAACTGCACCAGCAAGAATTGGTAGCCTGGTTGCCAAGGATTTTGACTGGACACCACAAAGTTACAACCCAGCTCAGTCACCCACCTATTGTCCCCAACTCTTTGGACGCTCCTTTACAACATTATCAATATTATTAAAGAAATTCACTTTTTCTTTTCAACAGAAATTTTATCAACACATACAGTATAGATAGATGGACGGTCTCTCATGATGAGTGACAGTAATTTTCAACAAGAACTAAGTACAGAATTATGTTTAACAATCTAATTTTATTATACCATAACAAGTTATAATTACATGAAGGTTTGTTTGTCCAAAAAACATAATCTATTGCACAGAATGTATTTGTAAGTTTTTTCATTTTAGGTTTTTGATGGCTATATTTCTGTTGTTGTCCTTCAGAAAGATGAACTGTCACTCAAGTCCTAAGTCTTTTGAAGGCTGGAGCAGGTTTCTCTATAGAATTTCTTTTTACTTTGCAGAATTATTTTTGCCTTCTGTCCCCACACGTTGTCTTGATCCTGATGCAGGGCTCTCAATAGCATGTGCAAAATGAGGATGATTTGCAGTCTTGTGAGAAACATGGCTTTCAGAGGTGAGGCCAGTTTTGCACTCTTTATACAATGTGTCTAAATATACAGCTCAAAAAGGAAGACTTTTTAATCAGAGTATACCATCAGGTCAGTGAAACTTCTGGGACATTGATCTGGTCATTTAAGTAGCAGAGGGGGTTGTTAATCAGTTTCAGCTGCTTTGGTATTAATGAAATTAACAACAGGTGTACTATGCAACAATGAGATGACCCCCAAAACAGGAATGGTTCAACAGGTGGAGGCCACTGACATTTTTCCTTCCTCATCTTTTCGGACTGTTCACTAGTTTTGCATTTGGCTATGGTCAGTGTCACTACTGGTAGCGTGAGGTGATACCTGGACCCTACAGAGGTTACAGGTAGTCCAACTTCTCCGGGGTGGCACATCAATATGTGCCATTGCCAGAAGGTTTGCTGCGTCTCCCAGCACAGTCTCAAAGGCATGGAGGAGATTCCAGGAGACAAGCAGTTACTCTAGGAGAGCTGGACAGGGCCGTAGAAGGTCATTAGCCCATCAGCAGGACCAGTATCTGCTCTTTTGGGCAAGGAGGAACAGGATGAGCACTGCCAGAGCCCTATAAAATGACCTCCAGCAGGCCACGGGTATGAATGTCTCTGACCAAACAATCAGAAACAGATTTCATGAGGGTGGCCTGAGAGCCTGACGTCCTGTGGTAGTCCCCTGTGCTCACTGCCTGGCACCGCCGAGCTTGATTGGCATTTGCCATTGAATACCAGAATTGGCAGGTCCACCTCTGGCACCCTGTGCTTTTCACCAGTTCACCCTGAGTACATGTGACAGACGTGAAAGGGCCTGGAGAAGCCGTGGAGAACATTATGCTGCCTGTAACATCATTCAGCATGACCAGTTTGGTAGTAGGTCAGTGATGGTCTGGGGAGGCATATCCATGGAGGGATGCACAGACCTCTACAGGCTAGACACCTTGACTGCCATTAGGTATCAGGATGAAATCCTTGGACCCATTGTCAGACCCTATGCTGGTGCAGTGGGTCCTGGGTTCCTCCTAGTGCACGACAATGCCCGGCCTCATGTGGCAAGAATATGTAGGCAGTTACTGGAGGATGAAGGAATTGATACCATTGACTGGCCCCCATGCGCCCCTGACCTAAATACATTAGAACACCTCTGGGACATTATTCTTCAGTCTATCTGACGCTGATCCTGCTGTCCAGGAGCTCAGTGATGCCCTGATCCAAATCTGGGAGGAGATTCCCCAGGACACCATCCGTCGTCTCATTGGGAGAATGCCCAGACATTGACAGGAATGCACACAAGTACGTGGGGGCCATATAAACTGCTAAGTATGATTTGGAGTTGCTGTAATGAAATTTCGGCAAAATGGACCAGCCTGCTGTATCATTTTTTCACTTTGATTTCCGGGGTGTCTTTGAATTTAGCACTCTGTAGGTTGATAATTTTCATTTCCATCAAATGATGTGGCATCCTTTCATTCGTAACACATTACACAGTCCATATCAGTATAGATATCCAGCAGGACTTTTTTCCCATTGAGATCAGATGTGTTTTCAAAGTGTTCCTTTAATTTTTTTGCGCAATTTATATATAAACAGTGAATATGTGTAAGCTTCCAAGTACTTCAAATTATTGAACTTTTGTTTTTTGTAGTGGGTAAAATAGATGTGATTGTAATTTTAGATTTTCTAAAAGTTCACCCACATGTCTACTGATTTGTCACCTCAGTCTAGACTTGAAATGTCTCTGTCAGGACCATCAAGAAGAGTTAGCATTTCATTCTGAATCAACATCTGAGCTGTCTCTCTTTATAGGCTTTCTAATTTGTTTCAGAGCAACACAGCAGTTGCCTAAAATTTGGGACAAATTGAAAAAGAACAAAAAAAGTGCAAGTGGGTGACCATGAGAAGTGAACAGTTCTCTCTTGATCTGCTCCTGATTCCTCTACTGGTCCAGGCTGAGGTTGTAACAGGATGGCGCTTGCCACTCATCATTTTGAATTAAGTTTGAACCCAGGGGTGTCTCAGCTTTTGGAGAGAGTGCTTGCCATCAAGAGCTGTAAATCACCAGCTCTGGTCTTCACTCTTGTCAAGTGCGTCTCTCTATGATGACATTTAAACCATTAATTAATTAGGAGTCGGCATGATGAGGAGGTTTTTTTTTTTCTGAATCATTCTCCTCTCACTCTTTTCCTAATTACTATGGTGAAACACACTCAATTAGGCTCTTCTCTGGACGGGGAAGCTGTTATATTTTTGACTTCATTTACGTATTTAGATTTTTTTAATGAGTACCTCTTCCTAACTGTAGCATAAATGGAAAAATTAGAATTTACTTATTTTTTTTTTAATAGTGAGCCTGATTTTGACAGACTCTTCAAATGTGTGAGAACATTTTGAAGATTTGTAAGTCACATAATTTTCATAAAATTTTAAAATGAGAGAGTTCTAATTTGTATGTCAGGGCTTTTCATTTGCTGCTCTTTGTCCTCTTTCAGCCGACATCCTCCTCCCATTCATAGGTCCCTTTTTCTCTTTAAAAACCTGTGGCTGAAGCTTTTTTTTTTTTGATAGATTTCTGAGGACTCGCTATTCTGATGAAAACTCAGAGAGAATGCAATATTTGGAGGAGACGCTTCTTCAGAAATTGATTGCTAAAAATAGCTTCAAAATGACTCTCCTCCTGGTCTAACTCACATTTGTTTTCATTTTCAGTGCGGTAGCCGATTGTCTCCACAGAGGCTAATTGTCACCACATCACCACTTTCTAAATTTAAGTTTTAGGCATCATTTCTTGAAAATACATTTGGGGGAAAATGCTTTTTTAGAGCAAAGTAAGACTAGATGAGGTAGTTTTTATAATCTAGAAAAGGCTATTCAGTTTCACATTATATATACTCACACATTACTGGATTATGTACAGTATATTTAGGTGGACTCATGGTGCAAAATGGCATCCATAAATGTGTTTGCCAGCCTGTATGTGCTGTACATCTGACTGCAGTGATGTTTTGAGTATAATGTAATAAAATCAAGCAAATATTGTTTCATTAATTGGGAACCTAATAATACAGAATGATATTAAGTAGATTTGTTATCTGTGTTTATGCAGAATGCAAGTGTTCATTTAGTATGTTGGAAAGTGGGTTGTAGTATGCAATCTTCAAGTGAAGCTAAAACAAATAATATTAGTATACTTAATGTTTTCACTAATAATAAACAGGGCAGAAGTGATCACACAGAAAACAAAAAATGTCGACAAAAAAAACGTTCTATTTGCTATATTAGCTCTACCTGTCTGTCTTTAAGTGACAAGTTTGATGACCTGTCAGATTGTTCATGCTAAAATTTTTCCTCTCACCTCTTGCTTTGCCTCTGGCTCTTCTACCTTCCTGCCAACAAATTGCTGTGCAACCCTAACTCCTAACTCCAGTCTTAAGCAGTGCTGGAAGTAGTTTTTTACACACCAGTATTGCTTATGGCCCAGCTAAAATGTGCTTTCTAGTTTAGCAGAATGTCTTAGTGTCATAGTTGGACAGTTTTCTTTGCATCCCCACAGTTTATTCTAAATGGTCATACATGTCTTTTGCTTTGCCTTTTATATGTGCAGTCCTACATACAGTATGTGGTAGAGTGTTAGAATATAATTTCTGGCGTGTGGAAGTGCTGGAGAGTCAAGCTGTTGTCATACTAATCTAGCTTCCTTCCAAATCACATGATACATTTACATGTGCTACCACTCCCTAATGGACGTGTGTTACCCAAACTGTTTCTCACAGAAGCTTTTCAATTGTCAGAACTGGTTATTGTGCAGTGTTTCTTCCTCTCTCTTAGAAACATCTCACTGTTTATTTACATTTTATTTTGCAAGCTAAATGATTTTTTTTCCATTTATTATCCATTAGAGATCAATGATAATGAATTGTGTCTGCTATCCTTCGCCACATCTAACCATCTGACTGTGGAAAATTGCCACTTCCAGCATCCCAGCAAACATTAGCTTACATGGTAAAACCCTTCAGGCAAAGATTCAGCCATCCTGGACTACATCTTGATCAGCTTACAATTCCAAACATCACTCAAGGATGTTCGCGTCATGAGATGGCCAGTTTGCGGATCCGACCACTACACAGTCTGTGCTAAGATACAGCTGCATCTCCAACGGGCAAAGTGCAAAAAATCTCCATCAGCCAAGCTGAACTGGAAGTGTCTGAGGGATCCAGCAATCAAGCAAGAATTCCAAATTGGCCAATCCAACAAATTTGCAGTTCTCAATCAGTCTGACGATGTGGACAAAGAACAAAAGCAGATATCAGAATCCATCCTGGAATGTGTGGTCCCCCTGTTCCCACCCATCCGCCGTCAGATGCAACTGTGAATCTTGGATAAGTGCCTGGACCTGGCAAATAAACAAAAACAACTTAAACTCACCAACTTCAAGCAGTACCAGGAAATGAACAGAGGAGTCCACCTGAAGATGAAGGCAGAGCAGGAACCCTATTGGAACACCGTAGCCGCTGACCTCAAAGAAGCAGCATCCAGGCATGAATATTGGACTCTGTTTCAAACCATCAAGACACTGAGTGGTAAGACTAAGTCAACTAATGACGACATCAAGAAAGCAGATAGGACTTTTGTGAAATCACCCAACGAATGCCTGCAGAGGTGGAAAGACTTCTTCCAAGAATTATACAACCAAGATCCACCTTAGGGACCATCAGCAGAGCTGCCACCTGTTTATCCACCAGAGAACCCATTCCTTGATGGCGAACCAATGATTGATAAAGTGAAGACCACCATACCATCATTGAAGGTGCCTGGAATGGACCAAGTCATTGCTGAAGCAATCAAGGCTGGAGGGGACACTTTTATTGTATCAACTACACACAGTTCTGGCATTGAATTGGCAGTCAGAATGTATACCAATTGCATGGAAAAAAGCCGTCAATGTTCCAATTTTGAAGAAAAGTGACAATTGAGAGTGCAAGAACTATCGTGGCATCAACCTCCTTTCCGTCATCGGCAACATATTTATGAAGAACATCCGATCCAGGTTGCAAAAATATTGTGAACAACCCAGCCGAGAAGAACAATCACAATTTAGGCCAAACTGAGGCTGCTGCAATCAAATCTTCACTGTTCTCCAACTGATGGAAGAAAGAATCAGGTGTGGATATCAAACTGTCATCATCTTCATTGACTTTAAGTCCACGTTTGACTGTGTCCAGTGGCCAGCCCTTTCAAAAGCATTGGAAGCCGAGTATATCCCTCCTAAGATCACCCGACTTCCTCAAACTTCATATCATGGCTCGACCAGCTCTGGGCTGATTCAAAATGAGTTATATGAGGAATTTTCCATCCAAACTTTAGTCCACATCTCCCTTGCTGTTCAACACAGTGATCGACACCATTATGAGAAAATCATTCAAGGCCAGGTGTGGGGTGCTGTATGATAAATATAACTTTTGTGACTGATTTGATGTTTGTAGATGACAGCGCCACATTCACTGATACCGACACTGAGGTCACCGATATCCTCTATGACATTGCCCATACCACCCAATCGTATGCTCTAAAGATTAATGCATATAAGACCAGAGCTCTGGCAATGGATGGATCGCAGGCCATCGTTCACCTTGATGGAGTCCAAATTGAACAAGTTGAAAAATTCAGGTATTTGAGGTCACTGATCCAAGTTAAGAAAGTGATGTCCACTACCATGAAGTCCACAACCGTGCTGGCCAGGCAACAACGGCATTCACCTTTCTCAAGTGGTGTCTGTGGAGGAAACCCAACATCTCCCTCAAGACTAAAATCTGCCTCTTCTGAACACTAATCCTGCCGATTTCTCCTCTATGGATTTAATATGTACACCCTTCTCAAACAAGATCTGAACAATCTTGAGGACTTCCAAACGCGATGCCTGCAGCAGATCCTGGGTGTCTCCTTTTGTGACCGTTTTCGAAGTGAAATCATATGGACAAGTTGCAACCACCAACAAACAGTTGAAGAGGCAATACAACTGAAAAGGCTGAGATGGTTCGGCCATGCCTGGAGGATGAACACCTGCCGGGTACCATACAAATTACTATGGTGGAAACACCCTGAGGTTTGGAACTTTAAAATAGCAGCATCTAAAAAGATGTGGTCCAAACAAATTGTGGAGGATCTGAGATCTCAGTGATGCTAAAGTCCTAGCCATGGACCTAATAGCATGGGAAGTTGTTACGTGTATAATCTGAATTCCAGCAGCACCTACAGCAATGTATGGGCTCCGGAGGAAACCCCCTCCTATCACCCGCTAAGGATCAGCAATGTTTTTCAGTAGATCTCTGAGAGCAGTCCAACTAGAGAAAAGAATCCAAAAACTACCAGGAGCTGGATAATTCTGTTCCTCCACAAATCAAAATCTGACACAAAACACCCATAACACCCACATTCCTAAGTCCATTTCCAGTTGAGTTTTATAGTGTATCCTTCTCATTTGTATATCCGCAAAAGCAGCTCAGGGATAAATAGGCTTACAGCCTGCCTACGTTTTAATTATATATTTAAAAACTGGTAGTAACTTCTCTTCTCTAAGTTTCAGAAGAAGGGCATTCCAGAGACACAGAAGGCTCTTTCACCCATTGTACTGTATTCTTCTTAGTTCTATAAAAAGTAGAGGAGTGACTTCAGATGATTGCAGTTGATGGGCAAAACACAAGTAAAAGTTCAGAGAGATAAGAAGGACCTTGGTCATTTAAGGTTTTGTAATTTAACAAAAGTATTTTGTAGTGAATATGATTCAATTGGGAACCAACGTAGATCACTCAAACTGGACATAATGTGTTCTCAGGGCTGAGAAGCTTTGATGCAGATTTCTGTACATACTGTAGTTTAATTAGAGCAGACTTTGGAAGACCAATAATCCATTACAGTAGTATAACCTGTATGTAATAAACGTATGGGCTAAAATTCAGCATCTACCAAAGGTCAGAGTCGGGCTAATTTCCTTCAATGATAAATGGGGTTTTTTACTAAGTTAATTATGAGTGGAACCAGTAACGGCATACTGCACGATAACGTGCATTGAATACTCTTGACTTGAGCATTCCTAGTTTTCATCCTCTTTCTCTGTACGTTTAGCATTCGTTTGCTCAGAGGTTGATGCGCTTGCTGCTTCCTGAGTAGCTCTTCTTTTCTCCACCCTAGTGGCCTGCTTCTTCTCTTCTTTTGTCGACATCTTTTTGTACTAAAACTGATTAAGTCAGTGTTTGTGTTGCAATTACTTAGTACGTTTTCTTTAATTTTTCATTTAAGCTGGCACTTAAGTCTTCAATCTGCCTGAAGAATGATTTAAGATATGAAGAGGTAGGGGAAGTGACGGCAAGGGTGGCCGCTGCCGAGAGTTGATTCTACAATAAAATAAAATAAAAATAAAATGAGGAATAACCTTGGAGGTCAATCATCAGCCCGAAAGTGGATAGTAGACGTCATGTAGTATATGTGTACCAAATTTCAGGTCAATAGGTCAAACGGTTTGTGAGCTACAGGCGATTTAAAATCCTGGACAGACAAATGAACAGCCACGGTAGCGTATTATATAAGAAAATAAGTGACAGAGAAGAATCAAATGTAACACCCAGACTTCTAACTACCGCTGAAGTCTGAATGGGGATACCATCAACTATTAATGTAAAATGATCCATCCTAGCCAACTGAGACTTATTTTCAATCAAAAGTACTTCAGTTTTTTTTCACTGCTTAATTATAAAAAAGTAGATGCCAGCCATAACTTGACTTAACTGTCATATAAATAACAAGGTGGTTAAATTTGCAAATGATACCAAGCTAGCTGGTTTGGCAGATAATGTAGAAGAAACAAATAGATATTAAATAGTAAGGGTTAATTTTGAAATTCTGAAGGCAAATGGATATTTCACTTCTTGCTGTTCATACTGTACAGTATGACTTACCATTTTATTGTCTTGTTTTGGATAGAATAGTTGTTCTGCTGAACTGTTTTCTTTAGTTTATGTGGAGAGAAAGCTACAAGCACCTGGAGACAGTATCACATGACATTTGTAGGAGTTTTATTGAGACTTTTAGAAAAGGATTAAGTGACATGATCAGGTTCACAAAGTAAGGAGGGGGTTTGGTGCAGGTGTCCTTAAAACATTATCCACTAGATAAACATATAGCACCTAAGCTTTCCATGCACACACATATAATAACTTGCATAAAAAGCACACCAGCTCTCCTGGTGATTTCAATCAATGCCTTATGTTAATTCTACCTCTAGCCATATATGTACTGGCTTTCTGGATTCAGTGTATAAGAGTAGGTCCTTAAACAGTAAAGATCTAATTTGCAAGAGCAAATGCTTTATGGGCTTTTTAAGGAGTTTGAAATCGGAAGAATTACACTTTAGCATAATTCACTGTTTCACTCAGCTTTTATCCCCTCGGCCCTTGTGTACTTCAAAGTGGGGTTGCCCAGTGGCCCTGAGAGGTGGAAACAAATGTCATATTATTTTCAGGTATGACTTTCTTTGTCTCCTTGAGTCAACACACTTGAACTCCTTTGGACTTTGAGAAAAAGTGCCTACTTGCTAGAAGAAAAATTCTCAGTGGCTAAAGGATTTGAAACCTGTAGGTTCTTTTTCAGTTTCTAGCACACGTAAAGAATCCTTGTGAAATCTGACGCAAAATACATTTTTTTTTAAGAAAGACTTCATAAATGAGGCTTGTTTGTTTACTTAGTGTTCTATTTTTGTCGGTGTACTGATTGATTCTGCCTTCTTATACAGTATGCTTCAGAGAAGCAGTTATGGACAATTGAGGTAATGGGTGACTCACTTCCATTTTAACTTATCTTTGCCTTTGCTGTCCTATGTATCACTGAGTCACTGAGTCTGCTCCTGTTGCCCTTCAGACATGGTTATATGACACAGTAAAATCAAACTGAAATCCCCATTCAGACATTAGTCCCCTTATATGACTCTGTGTTAAATCCCCTAACTGAAGTTTCTACAGTATTCATTTTAGATGCAATGGATAGATAGACAGATACTTTATTAATCCCAAGGGGAAATTCACATAATCCAGCAGCAGCATATTGATACAAAAATAAATATTAAATTAAAGAGTAATAAAAATGCAGGTAAAAAGTTAGTGTAATACACAATAGTGTATCCCAATATTTGTTTTTTATTTTATTTTATTAAAATCAAATAACATTCCATACAAAAAAAGGTTTGAAACAAATCAACCCCCATCCCTGCTAATTTAAGTTTAGGTTGCTCCTGAGTCAATGCCTTTGCTGTTTTGTCCTTTGCAGATGACAAGAATGACAAAAAAGACACCCGCATTTGGTGTAATCATCCCAAACACAAACTGTCTGTGAACATTTCAATGTCATATCCTGACAAGATATTTTCTTTCAGCGCAAACAGAAATTTTACCTATCAGTAACACACAATGCCGGAGAAGCTCTTCTAAAGCCCATCGCCGATGTGATAGGGTTGTTTTTAAGCCCTGAATCCCATACAAAGACTTTATAATCTCCTCAGCTATGACTGTGCTTAGTAATTTGTAGTGAGACTCAGTTGTGGGTAGGACACCTGCACCCTGCTCTTCCTGGTAGGAGGATTTTTATTTATTTATTTTTTTATAAGGAGGTGTAAAATTGTGAAAGATGTTAGCAGTGTGTCAAGGGGGTGGTCCTAGTGTGTTTCTGTGTATTCATTTTGAATCAGTGTTCTGCTATTTCTATTGCTTGCCCTCTCTTTTAATGCAGCAGTAAAGTTTACCTTCATATTGTATCAATCAAGAGAGCATTACCTATGCTAAAAAGAAAACTAGATGCACATCTTATTTGACATTCACCAAGTTTTACATTTGTTTAATTGCTTTTTTAATCCTTGTATCATCAATTTTCTTAGCCTGCATTATAAAGTATATGGAGGCTCAGAGCCCATTACAACTTAATGTCAAGAAATTACCAGAGAACAGTTGTTATACACACATTGGAAAAAATTTCATTTGGCTGTCACTCAACCATAGCTCTTTCTTTGTTCTGTGAAAAAGTGAATCCCTAAGGCAGACCCACATGAACACTAGGAGAACATTGAAAATTCACAAAGATAAGCGGAGATTAAGATCTGGGTTCAAGTACTATGAGATGACAACGCCACATGCTGTGTGGCACTATATTTAATAATCGAAATGTGCTGTGGTACATTTTTACTATTGAACAAATACATTTCAGGAAACAAAGAAATGCCATGGGTGTCTGAAGTCAATGAAAAAAAAAAGATCTTTCCTTGCATTCTGGGGGGCTAATGTTCACAATTCAGTCACAATTTTATATTGAAAGTGTGAACCAGCTCGCTGTATGTGGCAGTCACCTAAAGAGAGGCATGAATTAGTGCATACAAATGAGAAGCCAAATGAAGAGCCATTTGGATCTCTCCTTGCTGTCTGGCACCATTATAATTAGCCCGGGCTATTAGCACAGATTTGGATTCTGATGAAAGTAGACAGACAGTAACAAGGGATCATCATGGCACCAGTTAGCATTCCCTAAGTCCATTTGTACTGTTGCTGGCCTTTGGAGTTCGTGGCTTTAAGATGGAACTGGCAGATCAAACTCTTCTGTCTCTAGAATTGGAGAGCATGAGAAATATAATAGCCAAGAGGAGGCTATTTAGTGCGTCATAGCTGGCGGCTTCGCTAAATGCTGAATTTGAATTATGCCAATACCCATGTACATCCATTTTTTAAAAGCTGCCAGGCTGTCGACCATAACTGCATAGCTCACTAGTTTTATTCTGGATTCCCACAACCCACTGAGTAAAGAAGTATTTCCTGTTTTCTGCTTTAGATGTTTGCTTAAAAAACTGCAGAAAGTGTTCCATCTGGTTTGACAATAGTTAATTTCTCCTTAATGTCCTCCAGTGTTCTCATAAGTATTTAACTGATGGAATTCTTTTGGATCAGATTTTTTGATGTGTTTGGGTAAGCTAAGTTAATTTACGCTCATCAGAGTGGAGTATGACCTTCATTCCAGTGATGCATCAGGGTCCTCTTTGCTGCATAATTTCTGCTATCTTTGACCTCTTTTAGGAGATGAGTTTATTTAGTTCATTCCTTGTAACCCCCAAAGAATAAAATGCAAAGGGCGGTACTACGTGAGTGAAATTCTAAAAAGTAAGGCACATAACCATAAGATCTCAGGATCATTTCCTGTCCCTTAGTCTGTTATGATAAAGGTATGTGCAACATCTAGAAATCTCAATGTAAGAGGTCCACAGAACAATTAAAGATGAAGAAAAAGTGCACACAGATAGAAGAGAAATAAGTGCAGGGAGTCATGCACAAGTACCAGCTAAAACAAATAATACAGGCTGTTCTGCTTAACATTTATAGATATATGGACCTCTCATTTGCTCAGGAAACACTCCAGAAAAAATAGGTTTTATTCCCCTGCACCAACCCAAAGAAGAAGTATCTTCTCTCTTCCAATTTGGTTACATTACTTCTGCTGGGTTGAGTCTGCCATAGCTCCCCTAACAGTTACAGGTCCATTTTGACTTTCTGTGTAAGGAACATGACTTGGGTCAAGTATTATTTTTAGGAGACTTGAAACCTAAAACTTAGCTGCTACGCCACACCATAGCATTAAATTCACTGAAATCCTCAAACAACCTCCTGTTGCTGCTTTCGTAGTAATATTGTAGTGTTTCACCTTTGCTCTACCCATCCCTTAATCCTGTCCCTTGAAAAGTAAGGGTGTCCTCATTAACCTCCGGATGGGATCCCCCTATCATCAGTGGTGTTTCTTAACTCAAGGTTCTTTACTCCTGCCTTTCATTGCTAGCTAGCAGATCACCCTCTGGAAATAATTTTTTTAAAACTGTAATACAAACTATTAACCATGGGCCGTGCATTTGTCAATTTCTGCTGTAAATACACATCACTGCACATTCCGTTGATTGTTTTACATTCTGACTTGATGCCAGGATATTTTTTACTATATGCAGGACTCATTAATTCCCTATGAAGTGCTTTCCCTTTGGATCCACAATGTTACCTTAATCAGCTTTATATTTTACTCCTATCTGTAATGTAAAGTACCCTGTGAAGATCTTTTTTATTACAGTTGCTTATAAAGGATCGCCAGTGATAGAAGGGGTATTAATGTGGCTAAAAACTGGGGAAAAAACCCCACCACAGGCTGTGCAATGCTTATTGGAGACCTTCTTTACAAGCCACTGGAGGTTGACAGGTGACACAAGAGTTAGTAACCTTACATCTGCAAATGGTAAAATAAAGTTTCTAATGGTCACAGGGAATGTACACACTTTTTTCACAGGATACTAGATGGCATTAGACAAGCCTTTCAAACTGTATTCTATGCCCTTTCTTTTTAGATAAAGTTAGGCAACCTGAAAGTAATCTGTAGGTAAGACTCTTTAAAGAGAGATATGGGGGCAGTACCCTTAAGGACTTGCAAGAGGGGCCTGGTGTTAGTAATAGTTTATAGGCTGTTCCAAGCTCCAAATTTGACTCTGGAGAAATGTTAAAAATAATTCAGTTTAAAGTAAAGGCTGCTTCCTGCTAGTAACAAATTGAATCTCGGTTTGAAATTTTAGCTGTTGTGCAAGCTTTAGAAAAAGAGGAAGGACAGTTATACTGTATGTTTGGGAACAGAATGAAAGAACAGGGGGTGAAAAATAGATACACAATCTAACAGGCTGCTGTGTTTCAAGACAAAAAAGCGCAGTGCAATTCCAATTTGCTCTAAGACTAACACAAAGAGAGGCAGACGTACAGACAGGACGCCTTTCAAGAGGAAAATCTGAATCCTATAGCCCTACTTCCAAATTTCATTCTGACCCAAACCACTGCCGTATTGATGCAAGTCTAGCTGTTTCACTTTTTGTTTCCAATTGCCCTCTCATCCAACAGAAATTAAGTTAAAAAGTATTTATTGATATCTCTTGATGAAGCAGCATCCAGAATAGAAAAACAGTGTGAGGTCTCTAAAACGGCCACAAAAACCAGGCCAGCCTAGAATAGGCCTCACCCTAGTCAGCCTCACAGGCATGTTTCAGGCCTGCCCAGGCCCCCAAAATAGGAAACAGGCTTTTAAAATTTTAATTATTTTAAATGTCCCAAAATGCCTCTTAAGGTAAAGGAAATTAATGAATGAAATAATTCTACAAAAGATTATTTATAAAAGAAGATTTATTTATGTAAACAAGGGAAGAACAAAAATGGTTAAAAAGGCAAAACAGGTCAAATGGATGTGCCTGAAATGGCAATTGAAGGTGATCAAGGAAAAACAAAGAAACCCTAAGCCAAAATCACAGAACAGAAGCAAAAATCCAGGATCTGGTACACTATAATCATGATAGAGCAGAAAACCATAACCTTTGATGAACTTTATTGAACCACTGCTTCAGAATATAAAGGCAGAGGGCAGTCCTTCATCGGTGAGATCCTTCTTCTAGGGTTTCCACCCATAAAGCACAAGAAACATAAGAGAACAAAACAAATTACTTAGAAATGAAATAGTTAATAAACAGAACATCCATCCATTATCCAACCCACTATATCCTAACTACAGGGTCACGGGGGTCTGTTGGAGCCAATCCCAACGCGCAAGGCAGGAAACAAACCCTGGGCAGGACGCCAGCCCACTGCAGGGCACACACACACCAAGGACAATTTAGAATCGCCAATGCACCTAACTTGTATGTCTTTGGACTGTGGGAGGAAACCGGAGTACCCGGAGGAAACCCACGCAGACATGGGGAGAACATGCAAACTCCACGCAGGGAGGACCCGGGAAGTGAACCCAGGTCTCCTTACTGTGAGGCAGCAGTGCTACCACTGCACCACTGTGCCACCCTAAACAGAACATTATTAACAAAAAATACATTATTACAATAAACATATGAAAAATAATTATTTATATTAAACAGGAACAAAAAGGAAAACAAATGTAAGTCAAGGAACAAACTTTGTGGACAAACAAAGTTTGTGGATACTCTAAACTAGGTGTCTGTAAAGTTGTTTTGTGTTTCAACTAATTTGCTTAATTTGAAACCAATCCTTGCCAATAACAGATCTTATTTGATTTTATCTGATGTTATGGCTTGTGAGTGCTTTTATTTTGCCATGTCAGGTCATTCTTTTATTGCAGGTTTTTTCCTTTCCAAGGATATCATTCAAATGATTTGTAGCCTGAAGTGAATGACTAATTCTTAGTCCTTCACTTTTTTCTTTTCAGTTTGCTTCCAAATATTTCATTAAAGCAGTTAGTTCACAATGACACACTGGTGTAAATGGAAACAAGTTAGATGGAGAACTGCAGGGTCTATTGTCATTTGAATGTTATTGCTGATAAGGAACAACAGTGAATGCAGTGGTTTAAGACTAAAATAGCACTTAAGGGTGAGGAATCTTAACAACTAAAAGGAAACATAAAAGTGTTGCTTGAGCAATAAGTGTTTCAATAGCAATAATCAATTCTCATTATGAAATTGAATTGGAACAAAAAGCTGCGGCTGCTGCGGTTCTCCAGGGCTGACTTTGCAAATCTAAACACTTCATTTAGTGATTCTTTTGATTCCATGGTTTTGGAAGCATCTTGCTACATCATTTCTTGTGATTCTGACTTTTGGTTAAAATATTGGATTCTGGGCAGCACGGTGGCGCAGTCGATAGCGCTGCTGCCTCACAGTATGGAGACCCGGGTTTGCTTCACGGGTCCTCCCTGCGTGGAGTTTGTATGTTCTCCTCGTGTCTGCATGGGTACTCCGGTTTCCTCCCACAGTCCAAAGAAATGCAGGTTAGGTGCATTGGCGATTCTAAATTGTCCCTAGTTGTTTGCTTGGTGTGTGTGTGTGTGCATGCCCTGCGGTGGGCTGGTGCCCTGCCCGGGGTTTGTTTCCTGCCTTGCACCCTGTGTTGGCTGGGATTTGCTTCAGCAGACCTCCGTGACCCTGAAGTTAGGATATAGCGGGTTGGATAATGGATGGATGGATGGATATTGGATTCTGAACTTTTAATGCATGGTGCTTGTGTTTTGGATTATGTATTCATCTCTTGGTCCTTCTTTGTTGCCCACGTGCCTGCCAATTTTCATCCTGTGGCAGAGCAGTGGACTTTGATGCCATTGCTTTAAAAGATGGTGACATGGCTTACCTGGCATCTGAACTTTTACTATTTAGACTATCTTTTTAAAATCTTTTTAGGGACTTCACACTTTGGACTCATTTAGTTTCTGATTCTTGTTTTTGTTTTGGCTTTGTTATTCTGGTTTAAATGTTTTCTCTTCACTGACTTCCACCATGTCTGACTGTTCTCAGGATCAACCCTTTAAAACTGTTTGCATATCTGTCATTAAGAAATAAATCCAAACAGTTATCAGATTATTATGTGTATTATTATGTCTGTATTGTATGGCCCTTTGGCTTTTTGTACTTTTGGAGTCTGTGCGCATTCTGGATTCCATCCTTCAGAACTATGACCACATGTATTGTACATAATTGTCTCTCTGGGAACCTGGGGTCTCATGTCTACAAATGCGCATAGAATATTCCTAAGTCAGAATTTACAATTATTTCTTATGAATTATTTAATGAAAGAATGTACGCTTGAATGAATATTCCTAAATTCTTCCCATTCAAGGCCTGCTTATAAATCATAACTCATCTTAATATTGTGGGCACATGAATGAGTGCATTATGTCCACCCAGACAATGCCATCAAATATCCTTGTACAAATGGAAAGAAATCACCAGTAATTAAACCTGTTAAAATGGTAAGTGAATGGGAAATTCAGAGTGGAATGAAAATTTTCTCTTCAAATGAGGTAGAGGTTCTGATAGTTTCTGGAACATCAAAAGTATACCGGTTAGCAGATTGTCAAGTAAAATCAGTGCATCTTTCTGTAGAACTGTTAACTAAGTTCACTAGCGTCTGAAATCATATTCTGTTGATATTATTCTCTCAGCGATTTTTCTGCCTACAACCTCCAGAAGGAGTCCACCTTTCCATGTCTTCCAATGGGTGTTGATTCATTCCGACAGTTTTCCACATGTGGCCTTTGAAACATGCGCTTCTACTTTTGACTATCTGTTACAAAACCTTCCTTATATTATGCACCTATGGAGAAGGCTGTTAGGTCTCTACCTAGTGCAAAAGGTTTTTTAACGTTTTTTTCTTTTTGTCATCTGTCATCACAAATTCAACTTTTAACCCCTATATTTGTATTTCCTTACATCAATCTATGATGACTCATTCATACTGAGGTGGGCTGGCGGGATTTGTTTCCTGCCTTGCACCCTGTGTTGGCTGGGATTGGCTCCGGCAGACCCCGTGACCCTGTAGTTAGGATACTAGAATATCCATAGAAGAATGCAGACATGATGAGAGTGTACAACCTCAATGGAGACAGTGAGCACCAAGGAATTTGGAGCTTTAAGTACTGTGCCACCATGCTGCGATTGTCGCAGAGACCACTAATCAGTAATTACTTCAGTTTTTTATGAGAAATATATATTGATTTGTTTTGTAATTATTAGGATGTGACAACTTTTAAGGTATTTTAACATTACTGCCATAATACCACCGTAATTTGTGAAAATAAATATGACTGAAGTATGTGTTTTATCTTCCAAGATTTACTTATAATGAATAATTTCTAGTATTAAAAGTGTGTTTGGAGCCAATATCTCATCTTAATATGGACAATATTGTTCTTTTACGCTTTCTGTATGTTTATTGTCTTAAATAGACACTAAGGTTTTAGTCTGGGTATTGCTGTCTTTCTGTAGGAGAGTTTTTTTTTTATTTTGTGCTAGTTTTTAACTCGATTTCTGTTGGATGAGAGTGCAATTGGAAACAAAAAGTGAAACAGCTAGACTTGCATCAATACAGCAGTGGTTTGGGTCAGAATGAAGTTTGGGGGCAGGGCTATAGGATTCTGATTTTCCTCTTGAAAGGCATCCTGTCTGCACGTCTACTTCTCTTTGTGTTAGTCTTAGAGCAAATTGGAATTGCACGCCGCTTTTTGTCTTGGAACACAGCAGCCTGTTAGATTGTGTATCCTGATTGTGAGCAATATTGACAGGCCGTGCAGCTGCTGAATAGTTATACAATCTGAAATGCACAAGATTGACTTGTCTGTTTTAAAAGCGGCAGGCCGCTTTGTTGTCAGCAAGGATTAAATTTGCTGCTTATTCCTTGGGCATTTTGCATATCCTCTCATGGGGTTAGCCTCTAAACCAATTATCGATCATTAAACTGTCAATTAACACATTAATGTTCATTCAGATGACAAGTCTGCTTGAAATTTTATGTGAAGTACTATAACCAGATGTAGGTTGGAGGATATGGGTGCTTGTGTGAGTTTGGAGTTAAGATACACATACAGTATGTACTGTATGTACATGGTTTGTTGTCTGCATATTTGCTTGTATGGAATAGCTAGGTGGATCAATGAGATGCAGCTACCTATTGTGCTAAGACCCTGTGTAACCTTCAAAGGCATCCTCACACACTGCGGCCAGGCATGGTTCGTGCGCTCAAGGCTGTTTCAAACTGCTCGGACATTTGCTTTTGCATTGGTAAAAATGAAAGAAAGGATAAAAAAAGTTTTAGCTCAAGGTTTCTGTCAACATAATTAACTGCTTTTCAAAGGAGAATCCCACTCACTCTCTGTGCCATTTTGTTTTGCAGTAATGGCCACTTTGTTGAACTGGTGTAATCCTCACTGCCTTTTAAACACCCTCTGAAGCCTTACAAGGCTACCTCTTTATCCATGGTGGAGCCCCTTCATAGCTTCATCCAACTCCTTTTCCATCTTCAGAATGAACCTTGTGTGGACCTATAGTAAAAGTTTTGACAGTGAAACAAAGGTGTTTTGCAAAATTTGCAGCTTCAGTTTTTGTGGTGGCAATTCCAATTGTTTTTATATTATTGTGCAGAGTGATCAGATGCATTTTAATTCATTGCAAAGAGTTTTATTAGCATAAAAAGTTAACTTTATCGCAAAGACCCAGTTTCACTTATTTTAGCCCTGGCACAAAATGATCAGCTAAAAGTGTCTAGCAAGTGCCAGGGCCATCTCTCCTCCTGAGGAGTCAGCTACAGAATTGTGTTGCCACCAGTGCAGAGCTTGCTCAGTATTGGTAGCAGGTGGGTTTGAGTGCATCTGCACGCACAGTGAGGCAAACATTTTTGGACAACAGCCTTGTGTCAAGAAGGGTAGCAAAGAAGCCATTTCCTGAAATTCTTCCAGAATTACAAGGATTAGACAGCAGAAGACTGGAGCAAAGTTATTTTTCTGGATGAATCCTCCTTCTGACTGTTTGGGACATCTAGAAGATCGATTGTCCGGAGAAGGAAAAGGTGAATGCTGCCATGAGTCCTGTGTCGAGCATCAGTATTGGCAGTCCAGTCCAATTTATCATCCAGCTGTACTCCCAGGTATTTATAGGTCTGCACTCTCTGCACACAGTCACCTCTGATGATCACGGGGTCCATGAGGGGCCTGGGCCTCCTAAAATCCACCACCAGCTCCTTGGTTTTGCTGGTGTTCAGGTGTAGGTGGTTTGAGTCGCACCATTTAACAAAGTCCTTGATTAGGTTCCTAACTCCTCCACCTGCCCACTCCTGATGCAGGCCACGATAGCAGTGTCATCTGCAAACTTTTGCATGTGGCAGGACTCCGAGTTGTATTGGAAGTCTGATGTATATAGGCTGAACAGGACTGGAGAAAGTACAGTCCCCTGAGACGCTCCTGTGTTGCTGACCACATGTCATACCTGCAGTTCCCGAGACGCACATACTGAGGTCTGTCTGTAAGATAGTCCACGATCCATGCCACCAGGTATGAATCTACTCCCATCTCTGTCAGCTTGTCCCTAAGGAGCAGAGGTTGGATGGTGTTGAAGGTGCTAGAGAAGTCCAGAAACATAATTCTTACAGCACCACTGCCTCTCTCCAAGTGGGAGAGGGATCGGTGTAGCATATAGATGATGACATCCTCCGCTCCCACCTTCTCCTGGTATGCGAATTGCAGAGGGTCGAGGGCGTGGCGGACCTGTGGCCTCAGGTGGTGAAGCAGCAGCTGCTCCATATACTGTATGTAGTTGAAATACATATTTTTAAGACTACATTTCCCATAGTACATTGTAGCAAAAACATTTCCAAATGTATTGTGTATCAGACATGAAATATACTATGTGTCCAAGCCCAAGACTGGTTATGCCTTATATTTTAAACCTGGGAAAAGCAAAACCCAGTCTTCCCCGTAACTCACTAAAAGTAGTTCAAGCAGCTCCTTCTGCTAGCATACCTTGGCTTCAGATTATGGATCAATGAACTCTAGAGTGTTTTGCCTCCATCTTAAAGGAATAACTCTTCTAAAATTAAAGATTTCGGTGAAGTTGTCTTTCACTGAAAATTTTTATTGGGTAGCAAAAACTGTCTATTCTAGGCCAGGTGTATTTAGTTTTCCTTAAATTATATTCACTACCACATATCCATATACACTACACAGTGTATTTAGAGACATGAACAAAATGATTCCTATAGAATACCACAGAACATAACTTCTGCCATCTTTATGGCTATGGAATTCCACGCCATTGTTAGAATGTGGTCTTTACTGCAGGAGATATGTAGGATTCAGTATTCAGGAGACTGTCAAGTACAACACCAAGGTTTTTATAGTCAATGAAGACAATTTAACAGGATCCGATATTCACTGAGGTCGAGTTAATCTTCTTGATGTATACATGAAATCCCACGACATTTCAACTTTAAGATGAGAAAATTTTTCATTACCCAACCACTAATATTTTTGAGGCAGGCATTACATTTAACAATGGCTCTTCATTATGAAAACAAAATGAGACCAAGGTTGTCCTATTACAAAACCTCATTGAAACATGTTGATATTAAAGAGCATTATCCCAAGCAAAGCAAGTTAAAGACTAGCACAGGACATTGTCACTAAGGTACAGGTACACCCTTAAAGAGGAAAATCTGCATGCAGTCATATTTGTAGCAAGTAGAGGTCTAAGCAGGACTAAGCTTTTAGTCATGCTGGATGCTCCAACTTTGATGAGGTGTTCATTACATTAAACAGATGACGAGCATTAAGGAATGCGTGAAAGAGTGTGACACATCCTCTGTGGTATTGTAAAAGTGTTCATAGTTGTCATTAATATTTGTTGCAAAATTAGAATATTTAAACTCAAGGACATGTTTTGGGTACCATCTCATTCTTTAGAGCTTATTAAAAAATAAATACTATTAGTGATAAAATGATTTGATATGAGTATTCAGTCCTGCCCTAATACTCTTCCACTCTGCACTGCATTAGCAATTTTAAGAAATGCATTGTTTGATTCAGTGCAGTTGTGCTTGGTGAGCTGGTCTAATATTGTCGCAATGACAGTCATGTTAAGGAACTGACTTTATATTGGATTATGATGAATACATTATTGCATAATGATCCTAAATACTATATCTAATTTTGTTTAATGTTTTTTGTACATCTCTGGTGTTCAATTTGATTAAAACTTTAGAAAGTTTCTTCTTTTGTTTTTAGTGTTCTAAAAACGTGTTTGCTTTTTCTCCATGTTTATAATATGAGTAAGGTAATTTATGTATCAAATGTTAGTGTATTTTTTAAACAGAAGGTCAAACTACATTTGGAATACAACTTGTTTTTTTTTAAGATGGGAAGTGGCTAAAGCCTCCGAATTATGACTGCATATTCTAATATACTCCCTGTGTTTTGCTCCTGTAGAGATAAAATATCCAGAATGGAGTTAGAGTTCTTCATTGAGACAATCTGTAAGGACACATATTTAACAAAGTTTTCTTTTCCAAGATGGATTGGATTAAGGCAGCAAGGACTGCATTGCAAATGTTTGTTTGTAACTGACAGGCTAAGATATTAATTTGTAAGTAATGGAGAAAAGAAAGAATGCTGGCTTGAGTATGGACAAAAAAACTTCACGTGTCAGGTTCTTCAGGAAGCCTTGAATTGCTAAAGCAGATGAGGAAAGTGAGGCTGATTTTTAGAATGTGTGATCTGTGGTGAACTTACATACTGCCTGCTAGAATAAGCTGATAAATGCACATGTAAAAAAAAAACAACATAAAGTCACTCTTGTCCCATTCGAGAGCATTTGGGAGGAAAGCTTTATCCAGTGTTTACTTTGGGAAATCTGAGTGAAATAATACAGAAAAATTCAACAACAATACTCACTAGTATTAACCTTTCTCCACCAACAACAATGAACCTCATGGGGGACTCACTCCCCAGCCTGTAACGTTTAGGTGGTGGGTGATCCCTTTAGCAATAATATAATGGTGTCACTGCCACATGGGATTTCATCCACATGGGCCGGGAGGGAACAGGCAAACTCCATGCAGGGATCACCTCGGACATGAACCCAGGTTTCCTTAGTTCTTCAACTGCTAACAGGGCCATTCTTAGGACGTTGGGGGCCCTGAGCATAATTAGACTGTGGGGGCCCCAATGCGTGCAGTATTAGCTACAGTTCAGCCAGATTTGACCTGTTTCCATTGGGTACCACGTGGAGGTATGTAGCTAAGCCCAGCCTGTGCAAAATGTGCAGTGCACTGGTGCATATTTTTATAAATTTTAGAGCATTTTATTTATTTTTTGTCACAATTAAAAAGTGTGTTTTTATACCATTTTCCATTTTTTTCTATACCAAATTAAAACTTGGGCTAAAGAACATTCCAGAATAAAGTTCAAGAAATGAAATCAACTTTTCGCGCTTTAACACTTCCGAAATCTTTAATAATTAATGCCGAGTAATCAAGCGATTGGACAACGTCTCGCTCAATGGACATTAATGCTAAAGCATTCAATCGTTCTTGTAACATGCTTGTCCTGAGGTAATTCTTGATTATCTTTAGCTTAGAAAAGCTGCTGGTCAAGGTGATACGTAGCGCTATTGCGACGTTTGGAACAGAATCTTGCAAGCTGTTCTGGCATATAAACTGCAATGTTTCAAGAGCAGAAGCATTAGGAGGCACCAGATTTGCCAAAATACGCCATTCAGAGAACAAGTCCTGAGCATCAATATCGGAACCAGTCGTTTCATCTGTTAATATCGCATTGAGATCCTGACAGGATTTAATCAAATCCGCATCACTTAGACATTTTATTCTCTCATAATTATAAAGAAAACCAAAGTAACCATAATGACCTTTCATTTGGTCAAAGCACTCAGTCATTGACGATATCTCTTGGTCAAGCAATACATTGAAAAACTCAATGCGATATTTATCCTTTGGATCAAGTATTCATTGATCTTGTGCTTCGTAGTCAAAATTTGAGTCAAATTGTCTGCGCATTCTTCTTCTGTGCAAGCATTCTGGTGCAGGAAAGTTAATTTCTTGTGGATTCATTTCCAATTCGTCCCTGCCCCGGGAAAGGGCAGTAAGCTTAGCAGTAAACTTCGTAGTACAGATACGTAGCTTGCGTCGATCTTAAAAAGAAAAAAAAAAAAACCCTCGAATGATGGGGTCCCTTTTGTATCGGGGCCCGGGGCGACTGCCCTGCTCGCCCATGCCTAAGAACGGCCCTGCTGCTAAGACAACATCAATCACAAATAGAAGACACTTGCAAGAATGTTTTAGGCACTAAGGCACCTGATCTCCTGGTCAATCTTACTTTTCCAACCTTGATGGACAAACTTGTGCACCACTTATCAGTCAATAAGGGTGGGGCTTATATTTACTCCCACAACCAATGGCAAAATGTCTGTTTATTTCTTTTTAATTCAGTGTCCACACTAGCGACCTGCTCTCTTTGTATCAACCTAGTCTGGGGTCAATATCTTCCTTCCTTGGCAAACTTCCTGATGCTTAGGTTAAAGTCTGTTCCAAAGGGTCGAGCTTAAGGGAGTCATTTAGCTGGGCTAAGCCCCCTTACCCATACTGTCGGGCTTGACTGGTGCTTGATTTGAGATGTCAAGGCAATCACCTCTGGAAGTAGCACTTTGGCAAGGGTGGCATCTTCACGTAGCTTCTTTTTTTTCCTTATTACTACAAAATAATAAAACAAAAAAGTTAAGTGTAAACATCGAGAATTACATACACATTGCATGCAGTCCCTTATTTACAGTATATGGTCAATTTTTTTAAATCACAATTGTAAAATCGTTTGTGCCTTTTAGCTTGTAAGACAGTTAAAAACAGCCAAGAGAAGCATGCAGGAAAGTTTCATTTTGCATTCAGTTTCATATTATACATTTTATTGTTTTTCATACTATTTTTGTGTGTTTTATTGTTTTAAAGTGAATCATTTTTATTGTTTTACATTTTTTCTAAAAGTATGATATTGTTTATTTTTTTTTTTTTTGCCCGATGCTGAGGGAATGCACAGTTTCTCGAAGCCTGTGTAGTCGTGCAAATTGTATGTGAATTAAGTGGATCTTCACCTACCTGTAAATATATAGGACTTGGAGTGAATGGGCAGCAAAAACGTACTTTGCCACAGGCAGCATTACAAAAAGTACTTTGATTGTTGTGTTCACCAGCAGAAGCTCTCATTTTCTGTTGTTTTAACGGCTGCTGGCTTCACACTCATTATTTAATATGTCGGATATACTGTTACATGTTGGAGTTTTAGGACTTTATCACACCATCCCTTCCCTAGCATTTCAAATCCTCCCTTTGCCATTTTGGTCTGGAGCCTTGGAGCTCCAAGGGACGTTTTAGTGGCAGATTTCAGCAATGGACCCCTGTCTGAAACCTCAAAGAATGTAACTGAAGTACTGCAAATGTCCAAATGGGAGGGAACCTTCCAGATTAGTTGGACAAAGAAACACAAAGTTTGCTTTTCCTTAATGTGTGTGTTGTGTTAATTTGTCAGCTTTAACATTACAGTCTGTTAGAGCTGAACACCATCTAACTGCATTGACATTGTTGCTATGACACTGTATAAAGTATATTTTCTAATGGTGGTTCAGCCAGATGGCATGAATGGAGTCCATGAGAGGGGTCTGAAAAATAAAGGAGGAAAAAGATGAACCACAAAAAGATGGAGGGCAGGCCAGGAAGAGGGGATGACTATTAATGTCTGAAAGACAAATTGTTACAATGTGCCATACATGTCTCAAGCCAGTGAAGAAAGGTCTCTAGTCATTGGCCTCACAAGACTGCTGCTAACATGTAATAGTTGTAAAATGTCTAGTCTGTGCCAAGTTAGGGACTAGCAGTCTCTGGGAGCCTTAACTATACATAGTAGTAGAGTTCCTTATGAAAAAGGTAGTAGTACTCTGCTGGCAAGTGAAGATGACTTGGGAAAAATTATAGGGACCTGACTCTTAAGAGGGAATTTAGTGCTGCTGGGTGCATGGAAACCACGGGTAACCAGAGAGCACTATTTAATAGCCTAATTTATTCAGTTATTAAATTAAATAATATGGAGTTTGCCGGAGTTAATTGAACCTAGCATTGTATGGGGTGATGGATTTTGCACAAGGTGAATAAGTTGCCAGACTCAGAGAGATACAGTTGAAGAATAAAGAGCAATAGTGGAGGTAATGAGAAAATTGTGAAATTTTACCAAGCACCTTCTATCTAGGCCCACACAACCATTACAATTTCATTGTGTGTTCTTTTTTGTGACTATCACATATTGGATTATTTAATATAAACAATATTTATTGAATTTAATATATCATAAATAATAGGATGGGAAAGCCAAGCCCTGTAATGCTGTATTTATTTATTGTTCATAGTTTGTAATTTGGCAATCATCTGGCATAAATTTAGTAATTCCTGGAAATTCTTATTTTTACTGTGTGAGGTTCCCTCTAGTATTTATTTGGTAAGCAGACTCTCTTTCTTGTTGCAAGAATATTCAGTGTCTTTTTAAAATTACTTTTTTATAATTGTCTTTAATTTGATACTTAGGAAGTCATTTATTTCTCATTTTGTTAAGCTCAAAACCATAGAATGCAAGAACAGAGGGAGCATGCTGGTGTGGAATTTGACAATCTGATCTGCCTGTTCAGTGCAACTGTCCATGTGAGCAGCAGGGTTCGAGGACGTGGCCGATCTGGAATACACAATGTCTCATGGTGTTTCTTCTAAAGCACAGTAAATTGGAGGCAAAAACAAACTAAAGTGTACTGTTGTTCTAAAATCAATGCAAAAATCCAGGAAGTTGACTTGGATTGTTTAGTGAAATTGTATTCAGTTTCACTCTTTTTATTTGATGACCTGTCTGCTGACAATTCATGGTTGTGTTGTGACACTCGCAATTCAAATTTCTTTAACATGGTGGACTGACTTAGATCATTTATGTTCATTTAGATCATTTATGTTAGGAACAATGCCTGGTGGGGTCTAGATGGACTTGTGGCCTTGGAACCCCTGCAGATTTTTTTTTTTTTGTTTTTTGTTTTTGTTTGTTTTTTCTGTCCTCCCTGGCCACCGGACCTTACTTTATTCTTTGTTAACTAGTATTGCCTAATTTTCACATTTTTTTTCTTTCTGTATCTTGTAAAGCACTTGGAGCTACATCATGTGTATGAAAACGTGCTATATAAATAAATATTGTTGTTGTTGACTGCCTTTAAACCTCAGTCTACAAAGTAAAATCAATAACACACAAAAGCATAAACAATGGTCAAGGATATCTTTCTAGAAGAAATTCTGTAGATATACCCATGGCCAAGGCCTCCATCAATGATGAACAGTTCAGTAGAAAAATAAGAATATTGTGGAATGTTTTCCCTATGCTACCATAATTCATTTTTACATTAATGTATGGTCTTTTAGAAAACAAAAGTGAAAATTTGAAGTGATTTATTCAATGAAAAAAGGAACAGATTTTCTGTTTCCGTCTGTGGAAAAAGAAAGTACACTCTAGTCTATAACAGCTGGTATTTGCCCCTCAAGTAGGCATTACAACTGCCCAGTAGTCTCTGACATCAAATGGGAGACCGTTTTTCCCACTGCTCCTTGCAGAGCTCTTCCAGCTATATGATGTTTGAGGGGTGTCTGGTGCCCAGCCCATTTCAAATCCCCCAACAGGATTTATATCTGTGCTTTGACTTGGCCATTCCAGAGCCCTGCATTTCTTTCTTTTCAGTCATTCCTTGGTGGATTTACTGGTATGTTAAGGTTCATTGTTCTGTTGCAAGGTCCATTTCCAATTGAGCTTCAGTCTTCTGACAGATGGTCTCACTTTATCCTCGAACATCCCCTAGTACAATGAAGAATATGATAGTGAGCTGCCAAGGCCCTGACACACCAAAGCAACACCAATCTATAAGATTTCCACCACCATACTTTACAGTTGGTATCAGCTTCTCATGGTCAATTACCTTTTTTTATTTTAAACCAAACATATCTTCTGGTACTGTGACAAATAATTCTGTCTTTGCCTTGTCTAGCCAGAGCACATTGTTCCTGAAGTCCTGGTTGTTGCCTAGGTGTTCATGGGTAAACTTGTGTCTTGCCCTGATGTTTTTTCTGGACAAAAGATATAATTTGTGCAGCCTTATTCCATTTGACATCAACAAAGGCAAGTGTAATCTCTAGACCCCGTGATGAAATTCTGGGGTTCTTAGACAGATCTTTCAGCATCTCGTGTCCTGCTTTAATAATAATAATTCTTTGCATTTATATAGTGCTTTTCTCACTACTCAAAGCGCTCAGCAATTGCAGGTTAAGGGCCTTGCTCTGGCTTTAGGGCTGAATTTACTGAGGTGGCCTGGCCTGGACAAGCTGGTAGTTGTTGCAATCTTCTCCACTTGTAGATGACCTTCCACACAGTGGAATGGCTTATTTTCAGTTGTTTAGAGATACCTTTTTAAATCCTTTCCCAAACTTACAGAAATCCTATAATCTTCTTTCTAAAAGGCCTCAGAGA
This sequence comes from Polypterus bichir lapradei, assembly GCA_026402145.1. Lineage (NCBI taxonomy): Eukaryota > Metazoa > Chordata > Cladistia > Polypteriformes > Polypteridae > Polypterus > Polypterus bichir. The sequence goes on along the minus strand of JANRMT010062814.1, from coordinate 89,631,631 downwards.
GCTCTTTCAATTTCGGCATGGTGATATCACACACTTCAACAACAAGGAGCAACCCAAGCTAAATGTCTTCCTACTTCCTCCAAGATCCTCTCTCTGATGATGTTCCTAATCATTTACCCCTGATCTGGTGCATCTGGTTCCTATCTTAGGTGCTTGAGGTAGTGATAGATGTAGCATCGTATTTTCGTTTTCCACATGTGAAATTTGCATTTAGGTCAATTTAAGTTACATAGCAAACTACAAAATATAAATTAAGATTTTTGTAATGTTTTGTCACCCTAATGTATAGGTTAATGTGCAAGTAAAGATGAAAGCTTAACATGTCCACAATTGTTAAAAAATAAAAAATATTGCATGGAGTATACTTAATTTTTCACATCAATGTACAGGCAGTCCCTGGGTTACGTACGAGATAGGGACTGTAGGTTTGTACTTAAGGTGAATTAGTATGTAAGTCGGAACAGGTACATTATTTTAATAAATGCTATTGTTGGCCGACTGTAACCAAGTGCTCTGCCAATTAATGATGGAGTTTCACCCCTCTCTGACCTTTTTATTATTTCTGCTTGATTTTTAATGGTGATGTTTTTTCTCTTCATTACTATATCTCCAGCACTTGCATCAGATTTGTGTTTCCAAGACATTGTTGAAGGGTGAAGACAAAAGGTTAAGATGAGCTCCTCTGCACAGCACTGTACATGCTATCACAGCAGGAAGGCTTCAGTCGTCAACACGTCTGACGTACTGACAAGAGACAACTTCCTGCTATGTGCATAACAGTACAAGCAGGCTTGCTACTGAGAATGACTTGAAGGGGCGAGAGGGGGGTTTATCACTCGCCCACCACACAGTCACCTCCACTACAGTATGCTGCCTGCAGCGACCGCCCACCGAGAACGAACACGGTGCAGCCAAAGGCGGGTAGTGAATCGCTCAACCCCAATTCAACAGGCAGCCATCCGAGGCACACTACAATACTACCCTCGCCACCTCGTTCACCCTTAATGACCTCCGTTCAGCCACAACCGGGTCAGCACTTGCAGCATTACCAGCCGTGTGTGCTGGGCGGGCAATGAAATGCCCCCCACTGCTCCATCCAGCCTGTGTCCAGTCAGGAGCAGTAGCTGCGGCGGCATAGTTGGTGGGCAGCGAACCATCATCTTGCACATGAGCGACAGCTGTGGCCCCGGTGACTATGGACCATAGGTCACCGCTTCCCACTGGGAGTCGCCCGAGGGACACTAAACTGCGCGGGCAGCGAAATTGCCCCCCTCCAGCCACCGCTTGCAGCATCCCCAGGCCGAAAGATGACGGAGCGGCAGTTACTAAGACGCATGCGTCGCAGCTGTGGCCTCGTTCATAAGTCGTAGGTCGGATGTCCGTAACCTGGGGACTACCTGTACATACTGTTGACATTCATTATTACAGGATGTGCCTTAATTGCCTGGAGGATGACACCTTCACATCTTCCACTTGGGGGATGTATTATTTTGTTTTTTCCTAAATATGTCTCTGACTAAAGATATGATCCTTCCTCCCTTTAGTTTCTGAAAGAGTTTAAGCTTTGAAAATCACTCCTGAATAGTCGGAGCAGTGCTGGATCTAGGAGTCCTGCCAAGGTCAGTGTACCATGAAGTCTGGGGACTTTGAAACAGGAAGGAGTCTATTGATCCTTTACATAAAAAATGGTATTTGAGTAGAAACTGGGATTGCTTTTACTGTTTGTTTGCATCAAAATTACTGTGGCATTGGGGTTAGCACTGTCACCAGGTTTAGTGGCCTTGTGTAACCTTGTCTTTGCTTGTAATCGCCTGCTCCCTCTCTCATGCATCTTTATTGTTATATGGTCTGTTGTTAAAATTTTGGGCTGGATATTTTATATGCCTATCTGTATGTGTAATATATGTTGCATGCCCTGCAGTCAACTGGTATTAAAACTTTTGTGCCCTCCTGCTAAGGATTTACTTGGGAGTAGTTTGAGGAGTATTACTCGCAGAACCCATTCTGTAATTCAACCCCATACTGTATACAAGAGGTTGAAGGTAGTTTGTCTCAGACGCCAGCCTGGCACTTTCCCAATTTCAGACCCATTTAATGGCCTTTGAAGACAGCTGTTATGCCCATCATGATGCCAGGTGCTCAGCAACAGGTTGTGTTGCATTTTATCATATGCTAAGGAAATATCTTGTAATAAATATAATTTTAATAAGCATATGCCTGCCAAGTGCAGATGTTCCTGCAATTTTTATATCACACACAGTGAAAATCAAAAAAAATAAAAGTTGTAAAAACAGCTATGCAGTATCTGAAAGTGAGCAACAAAGAAACAGCCTTTCTTGCCACAGTGCCTCCCACCCACCCTCCTATTCGAAGGAAATGAAGGGTCCAGCAAAACTCAGGGGAGCTGAACTTCTCGCAGTTTAGCAAATTGCCACTCGAGAAGCTTGTGCGAAAGACAGTTGCCATCACTGCACACCATCTTTCAAGCTCTCACCAGCGATTTAACTATCCTGTGCTCGTTGCCTAATATTTATGTAAATTATCATTTCAAATCTAAACAAAATTGCACGTGAAATGGCATGTCAAAGACGGGACCCAGCGGCAGGAAAGCTCCACATGCCACACTAACTGCTCATCTTAGAAAACCCAGCCACGTTTCTTAGTAAATTTCTCAGATTAGATTTGTAAATCAAAAACCAATATATAACATGCAAGAATTAATCTGTTTTATATTCCTTGGTTACATTTTTTGTGGAACACATTTGGAAGATTTAGAACGTATTTGCGCCTGCTGCTTTCAGACATTATATGCATCAGTTCATACATCTATTTGTGAGGCTATAAAACAGGCATTGACTACCCATGTAAATTGTGTTCCCCACAATAAATTATATGCATACTTGCAAAAATACATAACTGCTGTCGATCGGTCTGTGCACACTGAATGCTAATGACGTAAAGGCGAGCACTTCATTCTTCTCGTCTTAAAGAAGCATGTCCACTTTTTAATCCCGGGGGAGTTAATGCCCGTTCTGCTCCTCTGAAGGAGATTGCCTACTACTGTATGTGAAGTCTCCTTGCCTCGGTGTTCACAGGCATGGGCAGGCCATCCCTGAAGCAGAAGCCCTTCAGACATGTCATTTGTGAGGCATACACAAGCATGCACTAGGCTGAGGGCTGCCATTCAAGTTTCACACAACCAACAGCTTTCTGATTTTTATTTTAATAGTAATTGGCAGCAGGCTGTTGAAGCATATTAATGTGCTTCTCTGCATGTCTTTCTGTACAATGCTATAGAAGTACTTGGGACAGGCAGACATGATAGTATCCCCTTCCCCAAATTAACCTAACTGGCATACCAAAGTGACCATTAAATCAGACCTGCAGTGTTTCATCTCTTCTTCTGTCCCTCCATCTCTCTCTAGTATCTGTTTTGAATAGTTGGGAGGTATTTGCTGTAGCACAGCATGTGCTTTGCACCTGAAGCGGCTGGTCTCAGCCCAGAGCTAATCTGGGTTTTGTTTTCTTTAATAACTGGTCCATGGCTTAGTTATCTGGTCTGGCTATTGGTGCAGTTGGGTGGGATTTCTTCTAACACAGTATATGTGATTATGCTACGATTGCTAGTGTGGATTAATTGCAACTAGAAAGATTTTGATCTCATATCTGGTAGAACTAGCTGTCTCATCAAGCATTTTGTCATAAGTCAAAGTGTGACAGTTGTCATTACATACTGTCACTGACCTGTTCTCTTTTTCTTCTTGGTCTCCTGCTATGGTACTTGGCTGTGGTGTCACTGCTATTCTGAACAAACAGACATGAAACAACACATCCAAACAGGTGAGAGACTTTCACATCAAGGAGGTCCGCACACAGGACCAGACCATTATATTATTATTCAATTAATAAAGACCCTTGTATGTTTAGTTGCAGTATTGCAGATTGCCCGATAAGAGGAGGTGGCCTGTTGGTAGCTCTAGCAGAGATTTTGCTTCTTCCAAAGGCCTTTAGAGCTCCCGGTGATGTATTTTCTTCAGGATTGTTATTAACTGGAGATATTGTTGCAAACTGAACACATCTTCTATTAGCTTGCCTTGCATTACTTTTTCACCAGTGTCACAAAACTCACACAGAGTCATAGAAAGGTTTGGGGCAGCCACCCATATAATTTGGTTTCCTGGCTGCAACAGTCGTTTAAATGAATACTGCACTGATGTGCACACAACCAAGTCCAAGACAGAACTGAGGGATTAGGGAAAAGGTGTAGGTTTTTAAAGGGGAAGACAGGAAGTGAGATCATAGGGATCAGGCTCATGGTCTTCAGCCATTGGTTCGAGTCCAGACGTGACATCACAGGGGCCGGGGCTGGCAAGGTCTTCTTCCATTGGATCGGCCCCGGAAGTGACGTCAAGAGAGCCAATTGGGATCTCCCGTGAATGGTCTACAGGAAAGGGAGAAAAAGAGTCAGTGCACTCTGCCACATCCCGGCATGCTTCGGAACCGCCCTTACTCAAGCCCTTTAGCTGTCTCCCATGTGCACGTATGTGACACCAGATAGTTCATGGATCTCTTCATTAGTTTTCATTCAGATACTTGTGTTTGTTTAGGTTAAGTTTGCATTGTTTTGCACTTTTTTTTGTTAGTATTTAATGTTTTTAAATCTGTACAGTATGTACACTCTGAGTCTGTCTTTAGAGAAGAATGCTATTGCTATGACCAGCAGGCATGTAAAATAAAAGCAATATTGCTGTGAAACAAATGTGCCAGTGGGTTGGCTCAGTTAAACTGCACCAAGAAGATATAAAGAATGCAGCATGTGGTAGAAAAAGACCCAATGATAGTTAAAAATTAAATGAAAGAACTAAGAAGGCCCACAAGGGCTTGCTTAAATCATTCGACTCTACTCAGTCACTATGAGCCCCTGCCTAAAAAATCCTTAGCTTCTTATGGATTCTTAACCACCACAGTGCTAAAAGAAAGCATCTAGCTAGCTTTATTTTATTCCTTTAATTATCAATAGCTGGTCTTATTTAATAAACTTATAAAATAAGATTTAAAACCTAAAAATAACAATATACAAACACATAAGGGAAACTGCCATAAATTAACAAGGAAAAAATATTAAAATAGCGTAACATTGCATTTTTTCTTTAAATATAATAATAATCACATATGATCTTATCATGTTTCCAAGCCTCCTTTTATGATATCACAAAGGCAGTGGCCATTTTGGGTGTTTAGTGTAGTTCAGACACTACAAGGTGAAAAAACAGAACTAATGAATGATTGAACAATACAAAAAGACCCCAATCAACTCTGCACACACTGTGTAACTTGGCAAGTCGGCTATAGAAGAAGAAGGCTATTCTTCAGTTTATAGAAGAATAAACTGAATTGAAATTGTGCAATTTCTTTTGGGCTGTAGCAGGGGTGACTCTTTATGTTTAATCTGGCAACTGTTCTATTGTTGATCTAACTGATGTGTCCAAAATGAACTTGTGAGCTGTTAGTTCCAGTGTACATGAGAGGTGTTTCCAGTAGTGTCACCAGGACGCTGTAGTTGAGCTGGACAGCCCAGCTGGATGGGCTAGTGGGATCTTTTTATGATGTCATGTTTTTAGGTGAGCTGACCAGCAGTGGAGACATGTTTATTGTGGTTACAAGGACACCACCAGCTTAGAGCATGCCTAGGGGGAAATAAATGTACTTTTTGTTTTTTAAATTATGAAATAACTTGTTTTTTATGGAATCAAATTGTCTTTCACTTTCTCCATTTTTATTTCAGTCCAGGACACGTGTGAACTGCCAAAACATTTGTATTGAGCTTAGTAAAACTTACAAGAATGTGAACACAAAAATATAATGATCAACTCACTATGTGCCTTAATAATAGTTTAATTTAGAGTGTCATAATTAGTAGCTGAGAAGAAATGAAAATGACAAGTTTAGTTTGCAGCTAGCCAGATACGTTTATTTCTTTTTTAACTAGCCTTGCATTTCCACGAGAAACCAAAAGTAGTAGGTTGGTTGTTATAAATCTCCCCATGGGATTATTAAAGTTTATCGAATCAAATCTAATCTAATTGCTAGCTGGATGACATATTGGCATGTCTGTATGAAAACACGAGTTGTTAAGTTTGGCGTAAAATAGTCTGTCTCCAGGCGTAATAGAAAGCCACTAAAAAGTCTATTTGTAAGATTGGGCTAGATTCTTTTATTTTTTTAAAGTTTGGAGCAAATAAAGGTAAGAATTGAACATACTCTTGAAGTGTGTATACTCTAGAATCTAAAATGTTTTGGACACATTCCTCTCACTTTATAGCTGACCTGGCCAAGGTATACCGTAGCTAAATAGCATTTCTCATGCCTGTTGTGGAAGAAACTGATAACCTAAGACAACTTTGAGTCAAAACTTCAGACAGGAGGAAGCTTGTTTGTGCATCTTTTCATTTATTTATACATCACAGCAGTCTGTTAAGGGAATCGTCCCAGAGCAAAGTCAGAGTCCCATATTTATAGACATTTGAGTTTACATAACTGAGCTGCATTCTGGGATTAGCAAATCCCTGATACTCAGGTTACAGTTGGTCCAGAATGCTGCCGCTCGCTTTCTGGTTGGGGCAAGAAAGTATGACACTTTTTCTCCTATTTTAGCATTTTTACACTGGCTGCCTGTCAGTTTTCAAATTGATTTTAAAATCTTGTTGCTAGTTTTTAAATCTTTACATGGGCTTGCTCCTGCCTATTTATCCAAATTGTGTGTTTTACACCAGCCATCCAGAGTGCTTAGATCTTCTGCTCAGTTGTCTCTTGTTGTCCCTCGTACCAAGTGTAAAACCAAGGGGGACAGGGCTTTTGCAGCTGCTGCCCCTCGCCTGTGGAACTCTTTACCTCATCACATAAAGGAGTTGTCTACAATTGAACTGTTCAAAACGAGATTAAAGACTCATTTCTATTCACTTGCATTCCGTAACCTTCAGTAATACTGATGGTTTCCTCTTTGTGATTATATAGCATTACTTCTATTTATTATGTATTTTATTTTATGTTCATATATTTTATTTCTATTTATGTTATTTGTTTGTTTCATTTTATTCTATTATTGTAAAGCACTTTGGCCACAGCATTCCTATGTTGTTTTAAATGTGCTATATAAATAAATTGAAATTGACATTAATGCTTACACGACATCTAACATTTACTCTGATTAGTTCTCTAGCTTATACACCCAAATAAAAGTCTTATTCTGCTACATTCTTGAACCTCTCAATAATACTTAAGTTTATGGAATTTCTGTGTATGTGACAACTGTCAAGTCTTTCATAACCACCTAGAACATTCTATCTCTTTGTTGCTCATGCAACCTTCATCTGGTTTCCTAATATGCTTGCTTAAGCAAACACCCATTGCAGACGTCATTTCATCCATCCATCCATTATCCAACCTGCTATATCCTAACTACAGGATCACGGGGGTCTGCTGGAGCCAATCCCAGCCAACACAGGATGCCAGGCAGGAAACAAACCCCGGGCAGGGCGTCAGCCCACCGCAGCATTTCATTCTACTTCTAACATAAATTATATATTTTACTGTGGAAAGCATACCAAACACTTAATATGCAATCACTATATTACCCTTAAATAACTACATTACCTTTTGATCGCCTTTATTTTCTTTCACACTGTACCTGAGATGAATGGTCTAGCCCAGTGGTCTCAAACTCTGATCCTGGAAGGCCGCAGTGGCTGCAGGTTTTTATTCTAACCCTTTTCTTAATTAGTGACCTGTTTTTGCTGCTAATTAACTTCATTTGAATTAATTTTAATTGACTTGCTCTTGAAGACTCAGGCCCCTTAATTGTTTCTTTTTTCTTACTTAGCAGCGAAACAGTAGTGATATACAAAATGAGCCAAAACATGACCAAGAAACTGTGTCCATCACACAATATCTGAAAATAAAGAAAGATGAAGGTCTCATGAAGGCTGATCTGCTCAGGTTCCTAAAACATTTTAACAGTGATCTTAGAAAAGAGAAAATTGAAATGTCTGCTATTGCACAATGAGAGCAGCAACAAGCCATAGAGTCAAAGAACAAGTTTATTTAACAGCAAGACTCTGCACCAAATTAAGCAACTGGTTCGAGTTTGAGGCCCTGACTCACTTCACATTTCACTTCTGTTTAGGCACCATTTAAGGAAAGAAATGAAGCAATTCAGAGGAACAATGAAGAAATTCAAGGGAACAAACCTTAAAAAGCAAGTCAATTAAAATGAAAGGAAAAGGGGTTAATTAGCAGCATGGCTCACCAGTTAAGAAAAAGGTTAGAATGAAAACCTGCAGCCACTGCAGCCCTCCAGGACCGGATTTAAAGACCACTGGTCTAGCCAATACTCATCTGAAATGAATTCCATCTCTGGTGTCTATCAAAACTCACTATCTGTGCTGAGAAAGTTTGATCTTTCAGATTTGTGCTATGACAATGCAGCTTCAGGTTTTGTTTATCATTGTCCTCGTCTACTCATGAGAAATGGATTAACAAGGTGGGAAGAGATGTAAAACTTTTGTGACTTCTTTTAAACTTTTTGCTTTATCTTTTTTTCTTTCTTACTGCTTTTTCTGCTCTTTCAGTTGTTACCTTAATTGTATCTGTAATCTTCTGACAAAAATTCCTCCCAATATCTTTATATGTGTAATTGTCATATCCGCAAATTGGTTGGCAACATCTGTATTTTACTGAAAACACAAGTACTCGACGTTACTGGAGGAGTCTATTTATGCTCTAGTTTTATTATCCTAGCTGCAATTCTAGTGGTGGCAGTTCTAGTACCTCCAAGAAACTCTAAAATGCTGAGCAAACAGAAAGAGCAAAATGCCCGTCAGTAATGTAGTGCTTCTTAGAAATCTAAAATGCTGAACAGACAAAAAGAACAAAGTGCGAGTCAGTGGAATTTGGTCTATCAAGACCTGTCCCTGCACCACATTACGTACCCTATCACTCTACATTTACTGTGTCAGATCAGACTTTCACAGACCATACCAAAATACTAAACAATCACCTCTCACAAAAATGCAGATGTTTCAAAACTTGGCCTTAGCAGTATGACTCCAATGGGTACATGAAAGCCTTAAAGTGAATTGTCAGAAGGGGGTTCAGGCTGAAATGCCTTTATTGAAGACAGCCTGTTGTATCCTGATTTTTGTCAGAATACCATCAGGATGCCTCTGTTTTTAATTTTATTGGTATTATTCACAAAAAATAACAATTCCATACAATCATGTCAAACTTAACAAAGCATAATTCAGCCCTCACCCGAGAGAAAGAGAGGAGACTGCAACATGAGCAGATCTATAAAAGAAAAACAATGAAGAGAAGAGACTGTCCTTTTCCCTGCTATAAATGCTTATTCTAAAATATGATTAATTATATCTTGCCATGTTTTGAAAAAGTTTTGAACAGATCCTCTAAGTGAGAATTAAATTTTTTCCAATTTCAAATAGTATAGAAAATCAGTTATCCACTGACTTATAATAGATGGGATGAGATTCTTCAACTGGAGGATGCCTCTTTCATAAAGTGGTTCAGAGAGACTGCATTAGCATCACAAAAATGGATGCATAAACTTGTGGTGCATTAACTCATAAGGCTCCTTGGTGTAATATAGTTGATAATGGTCAACATCCACATGTGCAGAGTAAATGTATAATAATATTTAATGTGTTTCTAGCCTGCTGAAGATTTTATCACCTAGGAGCTACTACAGTAATGTTGAAATGGTGAGAAGAAAATTATGTAGCCTCATCAGTTTCCATTCTACAAAGACTTGCTCCGTTAAGAGTAAAAGATGGCACCATAAGGCCATATGATTAGAAAGTGTAAGTGAAAAAAATGTTGCCCTCTCAATATTGGCCCAGTTTGCTGAAGGCAGAGGTTTGCTGCCTTGATTTTAGGTTTTCATACACTAGGGTATAACCATGGACATCAGTACGAATATCTTCATTCAAAGACTATCAAACTTGTCCAGGACTGAGATTTCAGATTATGTGATGCTCTTAGCTATCTTTGTGAGCATTCTGTACATCTTCTGTACATTGGAATTTCATCTGTTGGTGGGATATAAAGCATAATGAAATTATTCACACTTAGCCATATTGTCCAGATTTCACTCCCCACTCTGTCACAAGGACTGAACAGCTGAAGGCTGCGAGGAGATTTAGTCTTCATCTGCTACAGCTCGGTCAGACACCCTTACTGCCATGTACAAGTTAATACTTCCCTCAGGCATGGTGTACTGATTTAGGTGGGATTGGATAGTCATTCTGGTGTCATTGATGGATTAGAGTTTAAGCAGCAAGGGAATGGCAAGGTGCGCATCATCCAAGCTATGCTGTGGTTGTTCAATATACATAATTCAATTTGTAGGAAAGATTTTACCTCTGGCTATGTTCATTTCAATTCAGTTTTTATATATAGTGCACTTTCACTTATAAAGTCAGGGAGCTGTAAACAATTACTAATTTAGTTAAAAACAAAATAATAAAATACAAAATCACACAGAAATACAATACTTAGCCAACAAGCACCATGCCCTTGTTGCCTTGTATTGTTTGTTTTTATATTTAGGCATGTTTTTTTTTTTTTTTTTTTTTTTTTTTTTTTTTTTTTTCACCTAAATCAGTACACCATGCCTGAGGGAAGTATTAACTTGTACAT
>JANRMT010062814.1:89551267-89620521 GCA_026402145.1 Polypterus bichir lapradei | reverse complement strand
ATATATATATATAAATATAAATTGTCATGGCCAGGAAGACTTGGGGAGCCCACAATAAAAGTTGGGAAGCCAGCCGGGTAACCCTGTTTAATGAAAGAAATAAAGTATTGTGGCTTGCTATCAAAAGAAAAGTTGGCCAATCGACCTTTAAAGAAACAAAACAGCCACAAAACTTTTAAAATGCATAACAGTTGAAGCACGTCAGTTTCAGACAGCTTGAGAGCTCCTTCCATGGTAAGGTTCAGTGCCCAAATGAGACATGGTACTCCAGCCATGTCCCTGTATATTTGGTGCCAGTGGAATGTTTGGGGCATTCTCTGGGCTCTGAGGGCAGTGTCAGTGTTCTTGGTATTGCAGACAGAAGAGAGAGAATGGTTAACAACAGTGTTGCCTCCTGGTCTCGGGTGGAATCACTTACCTTGTTTAAGCCCTGAAGGTAATCCCCTGATATAAATAAATATAATATGTGTATGAATGCCAAGCCTGTTGACCACTCAATATTTACCCATAGTACTTTTTAATAAACTTTCTTTCACTCTTGATCTCTCCTTTTTGGTTATGAATATGACTATTAAGTGAAACTCTTCATTTGTAATTGTATTTGGCTTACAGAACTATAATGAATATTATTTTGATATGTTAAAGATAAATAAACAGAAAATACTTTAGCAGAGAGCAAACTGACAATATGGACACTATGGAGGAAATACATGTACAGTTTTATTAGGTTTCAAAAATAATATTTTGTAAATGGGTAGACACTGTTCAGTGATGTCACAATGGATTTAAAAAGGCGTCATGGAAATAAGTCTGGTTGTTTTTTATTTTGCCATACTCGAGAGAGTGAGATTGTGAGAAAGTTGATTGCCATGAATGAGCAACTTTTCTTGGTGGTTGATGGGTGCCCACAAGGTGACCACTAGCACTGACAAGGCTGGCTATGAGGATTGTGTCGGTCGGTTGAAATTGGCTCCATGTTTCTTGACTTTGCAAAAGGTCAGGGGCTATGGATCGTTGGATCCTGGTTCCAGCACCCTGAGCCGCATTGTTGGATTTGGTACTCCACTGCTAGTGGTGCAGTAAAGAAGATCGATCACATTCTCATGGACAGACACAAGAGGCGCCTACCGAACTGCAAGGTCTACAGAAGTGCCCGTTTTGTGAATTTTGACCACAGACTTGTTGTTGCAACTCTGAAGATTCAGTTTAGGTCCAGTAGGCTATCACCTACTAGGAAAATGAGGCTGGACCTGGCCAGACTACACGATCAGGATGTTTCTAACAATGCAGTTTGTGTGAGGCACTTGCAGACTTGGGTACAACTGCTGATCCTAATGTGTTGTGGGAGAACGTCCGTGAAAGAACCCTGAAGGTGGCTGAGGGTTATGTTGTTTGCTGTTACTGGTGTTCCCAGAAGGAGGTATTTCACCTCGCAGGGCACCCTGGATATCATCGAGAGGAGTCACAGTGCACGGCTTGATGGCTAGTCTGGTCTGTAACAGGAACTGAGAAGTATGGCTGCTAGAGCTCTGAGGGCAGATAAGGAGGCATTTGTTAAAGGAATTTGTGAGTAAGTGACATCCCCATCTATTGTCTAGTGGTCCATGCCACTTCCTGCTTACAGAAGACTTGAAGTATTACGCACACCCAAATCTGTTCCTTGGAGAGTCGCAGACAGTGCAGGTGTCACATGGTGGGTGCGTCAATGCTCTGTACTAGTGCATGCTCTCCAACCTGACCTGATCTGACTTCTCCAATACAGGTTTCTGCATGATTTTAATGGCCAGGTGCCTTTCCTGATGTCGACCCTTCCCATGTATCACTTGAGCCACACATTAACATACCACTACAATTTTTTCTGGTTTAAAATTTTAAGAGCACTTAATTCTGCAATATATTCTTTTTTTAATATTTTTATTTAACTAAAATTGATGTTGAAACAATATCGCCTAAATATCTTTTAAAACATAATCTCTAAAAACATGCTTGACTTAGTTATTAAAGCTTCAATACTTTATTTAATGGTGATAACGTGTTTCACATATCACTGCACTTTTCACACTAAATCTGGAAATGCTTAGTTGTGATACATAACACACACATTGTTGAGTTATCTAAATTTAGCTTTAGGTGATTCCTTGTGAGACAAACTTTTATGTATGTAGTAAGGCTGTCTGTTCTGCCAATAATGAAAAAATGGCAGGCCCAAAAGATCAATAGGAAAAGAGACCAGAAGTTTAAAACATTGTTGAATTAGCCAAGAAAAGCTCAAAACCAGGATGTCAAAAATATCTAGGCACCTAACCCAAAATGCTATACAAAAACCATTGAAAAAAAAGAGAGAATCAGAAATCAAACAACCAGTGGACACTTGCAAAAGCATATGCAAAGAACTATTCTATTTTTATCTACAATCTTAGGAAGTGCACTAATCAATGACGTCACGTGTCACATACTTCTGTTTGACATAACATAGCAACCTTTCTAGAAACCATCAATAAATTTTACAAAATGGCAGCACTCACAAAAGCAAAATGGTGTCCCATAATAAACCAAATAAGGCCTGAAGAAAATAAATGTAAAGAATAGTTATAAAATCGAAAAAAAAAACTAGATACAAATAAAAGCCCATACAAAGACTGCAAAGAAAAACACACAAAAATGTAAATAAAACATTTTCATAACATTATTAAGCTATACTTGAGATTAGAAGGTTTTATACTTAAAATAATGCTTAAATACGTGCAAATGTGTGTTTTATATTCTTGGGACTACATAAATATGCTGTATGTTGCCATGTAGGCTATCAATATCCTATTTTCATAATGAATTATTAAACTTTCAAACACAAGCAAAATATGTTAAACACTAATCATTTCTGAAATACTGATAACCTTTCCATGTTAATTAACCTCTGATGCTCTACAAACACCTTCTTTCTTATTCTGATTTATTAATTTATTTCTTTGTTTAAAAAAAAAGTCTTTCTTTTCTTTTTCTGAGAGAATGTTATTGTAGCAGAGGCGAGATTTACATTTGACATGGAGATAATCCTTGGCCAATCAGGAGAAAGCAAAGTGCCCAGCACAACTTGCAAACAGTGCAGTTGAATGTGATGAGCAATTTCAGCTGGGATTTCTTGCATCTCTGCATTTACTTTGACTACATTATGTTTTGTGCAAGGAGAATTCTAAAATGAATATAAATCAGCCTTGAAACTTAACTGACTGCAGGAGTTGTGGAGATATTTCTAGTTTGTTGTGTGCTGGAGTATTTGATTAAAAAGGGACAATGATTGTAAATCATACTAAGCCCTTGATTTTTCGTTAACACATTAAACAAACCATTTAGTATAGGAGTCAGTGCCATATTGCTAATTGAAGTGTGCCGTCAGCAAGAATGTGGAAGAAATAACTTTTGTTTTGTAAGTCATTATAAACTGTGTTGCTTCTCTGTTTCAACAGCAGAGGTTCCAATACCAATACATGCCACAACAAAGTTCTCCTCAGCATATTAATGTTATTGTGCTGAAAAAATTGCCATACACATACTGAATTTGTTTCCACTGAGTCTTCTAACCACTTGTACTAAAATTAAAAGTTCATTATTAAACACAGATGCTTTTCATCAGGGGGTCCTCAATCATAGTCCTGGAGGGCCGCAGTGGCTGCAGGTTTTTGTTCTAACCCAGTGGCTTACTTAGAATGCAATTCTTGCCAATAATTTAATTTCATGGCTTGTTAGTGATTTAACTCTGCTATGTCAGATAATTCTCGTATCCTAGATTTTCTTCCCCTTTCTAAGGATATCATCCTAATGATTTGAAGGCTAAAATGGATGAGTAATTCTCAGTCCTTCACTTTTTTCTCTTCACTTTCCTTCCAAGTATTTAATTAAACCTAATAATGCATGATAAATACACACAGGTGTAAATGGTAACAAGCTAAATGGAGAAATGCTGGTCTCTTTTGTTGTTTGCATGTTATAGCTAATTAGGAGCAATTAAAAACCAAGACTGCAGCTGTTTAAGACTAAAATAAGCAATAAGGGCTCAAAATCTTAACGAGCGAGACAACTAAAGTGAAGCAGAAGTGTTACTTGAGCAAAAAGTGCTTCTTATTAAGCAATTGGGTTGGAGCAAAAACCTGCAGCCACTGCGGCCCTCCAGGACCCTAATTGAGGACCCCTGCTTTACATGATAAAAGAATAATTTGCTTAAATAGAAAAAGGATATGCAGAAATATTTACGCAGGATGATTTTTCCTTCTGTTATATCTTCTTCCTCTTTCGGCTGCTCCCGTTAGGGGTTGCCAAAGCGGATCATCTTCTTCCATATCTTTCTGTCCTCTGCATCTTGCTCTGTTACACCCATCACCTGCATGTCCTCTCTCACCACATCCATAAACCTTCTCTTAGGTCTTCCTCTTTTCCTCTTCCCTGACAACTTTATCCTTAACATCCTTCTCCCAATATACTCAGCATCTCTCGTCTGCACATGTCCAAACCAACGCAATCTCGCCTCTCTGACTTTGTCTCCCAACCGTCCAACTTGAGCTGACCCTCTAATGTACTCATTTCTAATCCTATCCATCCTCATCACACCCAATGCAAATCTTAGCATCTTTAACTCTGCCACCTCCAGCTCTGTCTCCTGCTTTCTGGTCAGTGCCTACCGTCTCCAACCCATATAACATAGCTGGTCTCACTACCGTCCTGAAGACCTTCCCTTTCACTCTTGCTGATACCCGTCTGTCACAAATTACTCCTGACACTCTTCTCCACCCATTCCACCCTGCCTGTTCTCTCTTTTTCACCTCTCTTCCACAATCCCCATTACTCTGTACTGTTGATCCCAAGTATTTAAACTCATCCACCTTCGCTAACTCTACTTCTTGCATCCTTACCATCCCACTGACCTCCCTCTCATTTACACACATGTATTCTGTCTTGTTCCTACTGACCTTCATTCCTCTCCTCTCTAGAAAATATCTCCACCTCTCCAGGGTCTCCTCAACCTGCTCCCTACTATCGCTACAGATCACAATGTCATCAGCAAACATCATAGTCCTCGGGGACTACTGTCTAATCTCATCTGTCAACCTTTCTACACTTTCTCTAAATTTTACCTTACTTGTTGGTAGGGTGAGACCATCAAATAAATGACACACTCCATTACTAGTTAGAAACTGTTTTCTTTCTTAAGAAACCATTGAAAGCGAAAACCTGAAGCAGTTCATGATGAGTGTTTACTATCAATGGACTACACTATAAAAATATTACAATTAAATGAAGACATGATATATTCAATCTCTGTCATGTACAAGTGAGTCCATGCTTAGCATGTAAGGCATGTCCCACTCTGACAGGCTAAGGGAACTGAACATTTTCAGAAAGCTAATTTGGGTTTAAAATTATTGAAGGGTTTGATAAAGTTAATCCATAATATTTTTTTCAATCAAATAGCAGTCAGACACTTAAGGACATTGGCGTAAATTAAGAAGAACCACAGATGAATTGAATTTAATCTAAAAAAAATAGATGTGGTTTCCCAATTGCTGTGTTTTCAGACATTTAAGCTTATGCTTTATTATCGACAGAAGTGCTGTTTCAAATATGTCATTTGTATTCCTAGCCTTGCAGGTTGGGAGCAGATATTGTCACTTTTATATACTGTGAACAATTAGTGTCTCCATTTTTTATTAAAAATAATGTTGACAAAAAGATCAATCCAAATATCTATGAAACATTATTTTAATAACAACTCCTAAAGCAACAGTAGTTCAACACAAGCTTAAACCAATTTGTGAAGGAGACATTGTCAGAGTCTTGATAGATTCATTCCCATCATACTGTGTTCTGCATGTGGAGCAGGAACCAGTTCAACCTGAAATCTAAAGTTGCTTGGTTTGGGAGTTCCAAGGTCCTTTTAGAAAAAGGTAATGGACAGGGAACCATCTGGTTCTTAGTATTAGTGGAAAAAACTAGACTTAGTCATTAAGCTTTGCTCTGACATTATTATTATACTGTAATAAAAGTTATGGAAACAGGGCGTCCTGGTTGGAAATGTGTTTGTCTGGGCTGTAAGAGTTTATTTGATCCTATTGACCAAGCCTTTAGGAAGAAGTGCCTACATAATTTTAATGAGGACTTTTTTTGGTTCTTAATATCTGCCTCTGTGAACTATTAAATCAGTCATGGAGGACAGAAAGGTCAGGCTGTAGTATCAAAGCCAAGGTGGCTTAGGTGTGCCTCCTCTGTAATCCATTGTGCCATACAAGTGCTACCTGACAATGAATGATTTTAGGAGCTGAGTAAACCATTGATTGCTCCTCCTCTCCTGTCCATTTGTTTGGTTTCTCTCAACTAAATACACAAAGTACTGGAGGCCTATGAGTGAGAAGACACTCCCCTGTTACCTTTAGAATATGGACGACCCTGTCTTTTTAGTTCTGCTTGAGATCCCAGTAAATGGGGTCTGATCACAAGTATTTAGTAGAGCATTTCCAGGACAGAAGAGCATATGTACAGTGTGTTTCTCTCATGTCTGGTGTGAGGTGCATCTGAGCAAGGCCAAAAATACATTTTTTACCCAGTGGCTGAAAGCTGCTTCAGCTACACCCAGTTTCAAAGTGTCATTCCATCCATGACTGCATTCTGTCATAAAGTTTTTTCTCTCTATTCTGCATGAAAAAATTAGGTTACGTTTTTTTTTCTTGACCATCACTACAAACTGCATTATGTAACAAATATGTAAAAATGAGTATTTTGTGGTGAAGTATTCCTTTAACCTTGTGAAGGGTTACAGATGCCAGGGCCCATTCCTGCTGCATCAAACACAAGGCAGAAACCAACTTGGGCCCACTCAGTGCACCCAGTCAGATATGTTTAGAGTTGTCTGGTGATGTAGCACATGTCTTTAAGATGAATGAGGAGAAGAGGAGAACCTTGAGAAAACCCACAACTGCCATTATGTCACCGTGCTGAACCATTACAAAATATCAGTGTTTAAAGTCACCACTGCATGCTGGCACACCGATTCGAATTTAACTTATCTAGTAGTAGCAGCCCCTGTTTAAGGTACATATTTCTTTGAAGTGTTACCTGTTAATTTCTTCCAAATTATTTTTTTTCATTGGTGCACATTCTTAAAAGGATGATGAAATGTTAAAAAAAGAATGAATTTACACATATAAAATAAAATGGTATCTACGTTCCTACCCCCACCTATGGTCATGAGCTATGGGTAGTGACCGAAAGAACGAGATCGCGAATACAAGCGGCTAAAATGAGTTTCCTCCGCAGGGTGTCTGGGCTTTCCCTTAAAAATAGGGTGAGAAGCTCAGTCATCTGGGAGAGGCTCAGAGTAGAGCTGCTGTTCCTCCGCATCGAGAGGAGTCAGATGAGGTGGCTCGGGCGTCTGATCAGGATGCGTCCTGGACGCCTCCCTGGTGAGGTGTTCTGGGCACGTCCAACCGGGAGGAGGCCCCGGGGAAGACCCAGGACACGCTGGAGGGACTATGTCTCCCGGCTGGCCTTGGAACGCCTTGGGATTCCCCTGGAAGAGCTAGAAGAAGTGGCCGGGGAGAGGGAAGTCTGGGCATCTCTGCTCAAGCTGCTGCCCTCGCGACCCGACCTTGGATAAGCAGAAGAGGATGGATGGATGGATGGATGAATGGAAAATGAAGCTATGCATGAAAGGCTATCACTACAATACTTTGATCTGTCAGTGTTTCTATGTCTAACTATCTTGGGCAGGTCAGAGTTGTAACCCCTTTTCTGGTGCAGGAAATTAATGAGCAACAGAGAGAATCATAAAAGTGTTTAGGATACAATTGGGTCTGCACTTGGGTAGGATAAAATGACTTTGACTAATCATTAGTGATTCTTGTGGAAAGAGTGTGTTAGAAATGTTTCTACAGCTCGACTACAAAGTCTTGACATTACAGTATTGTAGAGAGGTGGTCAATTAGGGTGCAATGGGACATGTAAACATATTGGAAAAAAGTGGCTTCATACTTAAATACTGTGTTTTGCTTTTTTTGCCATTTTGGTTTCGCAGAAGCTATCAAAACTGGAGAGAATACTCTTAAGGTTGTTAAATTTCATTCTGACAAATTTTTAAGGCCAGTGCTCAGTGATGCACAGGTTCGAGAGCTTGAGTTAGATTTGTATGCTGGCCACCATCTCCATGGGATTTGTGTATTCTACACTTCCCTCTTAAGTTAGCTGGGTACTCTGTATTGGCCCATCATCAGGCTGTGTTAGAGTGTGCTTGTTGAGTTCTCCAATAGACATCTATACAGTTTACCATTGGCACTTGCTTTGTGCCAAAAACTAGATGACTAGACATCTTAAATCAGCTCTTTTGTGTAAGTTGGCTTCTTGCAGCTGTCTGATATTATCAGCAGTGCTTTCCTAGCAAATCCTGCAGATGTATCTCATGCCTTCAGATTTCTGTGTTTGAATTCCAGGTGAGCTCACTGTCTTTGTGGAGTTTGCTTGGTCTCCCTGTGTTTACTCTGTTGTTCTCTAGTTACTGTGATTATCCATCCACACCCAAAGATAGGTATATTCAATTAATTGATGTGTCTAAACTGATCTGCCTAGGGTTTGTGTGTGAATTGTGCCCCATCTCGAGGTAGTTCCTGTCTGGTGCTGAACAGCAGCTGGGATTGAATACAAACCTCCATGACCCTGAACTGGATTAGGCAGGTTTGTTGAAAGCTGGCTGGATGGAAATGTGTTTTATAATAAAGTCTGAATTTGTTTTCCAGAAGTGCTAGAAATGTTGCTTTTTAATCCCTTCTAAATGTTACTTCTTTTATTTAAAATACCCAGATGTTACCTGACACTCAGCCACCTACATCTTTATTGTGCTTCTCACTGCCAATAGTAATTTTTTCTGTTATTATACTTCTCTTAACAGAATAAAAGCGCAAAATTGTAAAAACTCAGTGCTATAAAGCAATCAGTCCAATGTAATACAACTGCTTTAACAGTAGCTACAATCACAAGGCACTTTAGGTAGCAAACAGAAATGCCATACAGCGCTCTAAGAGCAAACAAATCTTTCTTAATGTCTTATACAGGTAAACACACACATCTCTGAGTTGTTTTTGAAAAAAGAGCCTAAATGAACCAAAGCTCCCATAAAGACTGGAAATAAAAACATGTTTGGTATGGAAACTTGAAACTCCAGGAACAGTTGTGAACATTTGGAGTGTGTAGTAGGGTTACAAATATTGAGCATCATACCATACCATACCATTCCAGTGTCTAAGCCCACTTAAACCTGTGCAGGGTTGTCAGGGGCTGGAGCCTTTCCCAGCAAGCACAGGGCACAAGGCAGTAATAAAATTCCAGACAGTGTGCCAGTCCATCACAGAACACACTTGCACAAAGCATACATGGGCCAGTTTAACCTCAGCAATATTCCCAATCTGCATGTCTTTGCATTTAAGGCAGGAAACTGGGATACAGGGAGAACATGCAAACTCCACACTCAGAGGACATGGAATATGAACCCTGGTCTCCTTACTGCCAGGCAGCAGAAGCACTACCACTGTACCACCATATTGGGAATCATGTTTTAGTAAAATGTGACAGCTTCCTCAGATCAACTGCAGACATGTCCAGTTCTGGGTATCTTTCCAATTTATATGAACACACATTTTCTTACTGTGGAAAATAAAATTTTACAAAACATTCTGCACTTTGTGGTGTATTTATTTTAAAAAGTCTTCATTGCATATATTGCCTTTAGCAGTGAACATCACCCTTATATGCTTCACATGTTATTTTTTACAAAGACTGTGTTTCAACAGGTGAACAGGATGGTTCAGTATCCCATATTCGGACAAGTGACTGCGTTTGAACCTGCAGCCATGTGGCTTCTGGTCCAACCTGGCACATTCTTGACCAAACTGAGGGCCAATTTACATAATTGTTACTTAAAGAACAGGATACTGTGTCCACATAAGTAAACAAATTGTAGACATTCTTTTTCTTAATATATTACTTTTTTAGAATAATTGTTATCAGTTGTATTGCTCTTGTTATGACTAGTATTATTTTGCATTGGCCTAGCATTTTTGTCTCAGTCTGGTTTCTGCATTATGTTTGATGTTGCGTTATGCTATACAAGGACCAAGGGAGTAATTAAACAGGTTCACTAAGAGCCACATAATGAGCACTGATCTGCAATTTGAACATGTGACCTTGGGGCATCTTGGCCAGGTGTATGCTGGGTACAGGGATGAAAGCTACATTTTCTCTGGCACGCGATAGTCCAAGTCATAAAGGATCATCTTTGCATTCTTAGTATCATTTTTAAGCATTTAGCTTGAGATGGAATTCCCTTCTAATCCCATGGTGGAAAATAAAACTGTGAGCAAGACTGATGCAGAATTTTTCAGATAGTCCTTTTGGAAAACGTGCTTATCAGATGATCACCTACATCATGCATCACCAGCCAATCCATCCCTTGGCTTGGTCATACCTGCCTTCAATCAGGATGCAACAATCTGGCATTTCCTACTAAATAAAAATAGTAGAAATTGGGGTAAGAGGTGACATAAATTGAAGGGTTTCAAATGGTGAAGAGAATTAGTACAGTGGATACCAGGTGTTACTTTAAAATTACTTCTTCAACAAGAACACAGGGACACATTGTTAAGGATAAATTTTACAACAATTTTACACATTTTTTTTTTTCACAAAAGAACTAAAGACACATCGAATAATTTGCCAAGTGGCCTGGTAGACAGTTGGACATTAGGGGCTTTCAAATCTCAATTTGTCATTTGTTTGAGCCATTTGTTAGTTAGTTAGGTTCTGATAAATTAATAAAAGTATTTTTCTTAGTTATGTTAAAATGTTTGTCTACATGTTAGTGCATAGTCAATGAAAGGTGCTATTATAACCCCTATAAGCTAAATTGTAAATGGAATATTCTAATTATTCCTTGTCCCTCTGACTACAGACTGGCGCAGTTGGTAAGGCATTGAGGGCAAACAGTTTCAAAATGTACTGAATGTATTGAATGTACTGAGTATACTGAACATAACTAGCAAGAATTTTGGCTTTGTTAAGTTTAATTTGATTGTGTGGATTGTTATTTGCTTTTGATTAAAATTAATAAAATAAAATAAAAAAGAACATACTGACATACTAAAGTGAAGCTTGCCATAGAAAAGTAACAACTTTGAAGTATGAAAAGTAACTGATGTTTAACAGGAGAAAGCTAAGATTGCAATGAAACAGAGAAGAACCCTTTTTTTCCCTTTTTGCCTTATATTCTGTGTGTGTAATTACTTTTTTTCTGAATTTTTTTGGTTCTTTTTTTTTTTTTTAATTTTCACTAAATATTTTTAAAATGAACTTTATTGGACTGAGAAGTTTCTTTTGTTACAGGTTTGACTCATGCCGGATCCTGCCGTGTCAACTCAGTAGCTGCTTGACTGTGCGAACCTAGAAAAGACACAGTTACAATGTTATTTTGGAGAATTTAGATGAATAGGATAGACAGGCTTATTGGGCTAAATGACAGTTTTACCCAAGAGCCTCTCAACCTTTCTTCTTAACACAAAACAATGCCAGGCTTATAGTTTTAATGCTTCCGTTTTTGGTAGCTAAGCAAGATGTAGTGCTTGAAAGTGAGATCTCCAACATGAAACTTGAGCAATTTCTGGCAGTTTTGTAAATGGACCATTAGGGGGCAATCTTCCTTCTAGACCAGATATTCCATTCAGATTAGCGGTGCAAAGGTTATTCACACATGTTTTTTTTGGGATCATGATGGTGTGTATAATCACAATGCTCGAAAAGAGTAGGAAATGTATTGTGGGGTCCAGATTAAATTCACACACTGCCTTCAGGATCTGTCTATCAAAAAATGCCAAACTCATTCTTGCTCCAACTTTCCTACAGTCTCGTGAGCTGTTGTGTTCAGTCAAGTGGAAATTCTTTTATAATGGTCAGTAAGGTTCTTCAAATTTTTATGTAAGCTGCCCCAGGATGATTTAAGCATGTGTGTTATACTATATTAGTACTTAATGGGTCACTGACTGATTAGTAATGTTATTTTTCCATCAGCATGTTTAGTAACTGCATCACATCACATGTGGTGGAATGTTAGAGTTAAACCACCAAGAATGGTCATTTGGTTACATAGCAAGCAGTCACAAATGGTACAGTGCAGGTTAAGCTCATCATTCCACTGAAGAAACAGTTCTTAGCTAGAATATCAAGTATGAATATAACTGTTCATCACCTCTCTTTTTTTTGTGAGGCTTGAGAAGTTCTAAAATGTTCCAAAAAAAATTGTAACCTTTACGTCCTACTGGTTCCTCTTGGGTATACTTCAGTCAGTTTATGGCCTCATTCACATTAGACAATTCCAGAAGTTATTTTGGCATATCTTCCGCATATGGCTAGTGTACCCGTCACATACTTTTGTGTTTCACATACATTAGGTGTTTACATTGCTTTTGTTTTTGCAAGTTAAACAGGAAAATGATTAAATGATTCAGAAGTCATTCCTCCTGGACGTTCAGAAAAGGCACATTGATTTGCTGTGTGGAACTGAGCCACTGTGCTTTTTATTACTTTATTAAACCTCAGTAGAAGAAATTGGCAGTCAAAGCAGAGCAGGCACATAGGGAGACTGACTTTTCTGTGCCTAACTGTGTTTTTAAGTGCTTATACAGTGGACCCCTTAAGGCAGAGGAACAAATAGTGAAAACTTAGTGGACATGAAACTGGTGCGGAGAATGCAGTAATTCATCATGATGCCTTTATAGTGTGTCTCAATGACCTTTTCCCTTTTGCATGCAGACAAAAAGCCTTCTTGAATGAGGTTGCTTAACTTTTTTGTTGAGTTTGCACTGAACACGCCAAGCTGCTCATAATGATGTATGCTTTCAGTTTGGCCAACACTGAGTATCCAGCAGGGGGCACTAGCTACCTTGTTGGAATAAGTTGTTTTGTAATTGTGGCAACCCTGTGTTAGGATATAGCGGGTTGGATGATGACTGACTGTAATTGCGGCATGTTACATAACCCGAAACTACAGGGTTGTCCAAATCTAATTATGCAGATCGAGATCGTCTGGAAGACTTTGATTTATGTGGGGACGATTTCAGTTCGGTGCGAAAACGATTCTTCATGTCGTTATAAGTTATAGCGTAATACAAATTGCATAATTAGATCTGGACCAGCATATATATAGATATAATTTTAAAAAGCAATACCCCTCCCTTAGTGATATAGCGGTAAGAAGTCACAAAAGAAAAATAACTCAGCTTTCTTTAATGACGGCTTACGCGGCATAACAGACGAGGAAGCCATGACAAGACCTTTCGGGTAGAGTGGGCCCAATGTGTAGAATCTGCCATTTTCGACGCTGCGTTGGAAGGATATTCAGGATCGGATGACGCTATCTCCCATCCATCTGTCGGCTTCAAAGGTGTGCCAGGCAATGTTCCAAGGCTTTATACTCTTTCCCCATGTGCAGGCTCCCACTTAGGTAAATCATGCCATTCCAAACAAGGAAAAGAAGATCCATTGTCATGCTGTCATTTTGTAGTTGTCCTTAACTTGTCTGGTCTTAAAATGCATGTCTAGCAACTCTAGATGCTGGGCCTCTGTACTAAATCTGGTTTTGTGTTAGCTGTACATGTGAGAAGAAAAGAAAAGCAGATTTAAAATATCTGCACAGAGCACAGTGACATATTAAACTTATATTAACTATAACTATATTCTGATTACATATACCACCCTTTGTCACTGTATCTGTGACAAAGACAATCCTTTAAGGTCTTATCCACAAAGCGAAAGGTACTCAGTCCCCCTTCACAGTGCAGACAGCTCCTCAAGAACGTTTGTGGAAATGTGAGGTGTAGTGCCAATATAGCTCCTGTTTCATTCGTCTAATATACCAGTGTGAATAAATATTTAACAATGATAAGTTGCAATACAATTGGACGAGCAATTACATTTAACATGGTGTTACTAAATAGTGATCACTAAAGCCCACCGGTGGGGTAGGTGGAGATCTAATTAATTTCTTCTGCAAAGGTGAATATATTCTTTCACCTGTTGTGTCTTTTATTACTTACATAGTCAGTGTTGCAACCAAATATCACTGGTCCCATGCAGTGGGTACCATAAGTCTCAGATTACATTATGAATCTATTTAGCACCTTGGTTGACTTTTGTCAGGGATGCCAGGGGCAACGACCCGGCCGGGACGCCGTGAGGGACCGGATGTGGGTCTGCGCCCACCCTGGATCATGTGGGGGCCGCCGCCCTGATTGCTTTGGGGGCCACGGGTTGAGGGTGTGGAAGCCCACCCTGCAGGGGCCCGTGGTCACCGCCAGGAGGCGCCCCAATGCCTTGGGGACTTGTTACCTCAGCACTTCCACCACACCAGGAAGTGCTGGGGGGAAGAGTTAAAGAGGACACCCGGTGAGCTGCCGGGAGAACAGCTGGCACTTCCGCCACGCTAGGGCGTGGCCAACGGGGGAGTGTTGGAAAACACCTGGAGCTCATCCGGGACATGTATAAAAGGGGCCGTCTCCCTTCATTCAGGGCTGGAGTCGGATGGAAGAAGGATGAGGCACGAGAGGAGTGTGGAGGCGGCCCGGAGAAGAAGGCATTGAGTGGCCAGGACTGAGTTGGGGTTTGTTGTGCACTTGAACTTGTGTAAATATCATTGTAAATAAACGTGTGGTGGTGGAAAACATGTCCGCCTGTCTGTGTCCGAGCCGGGTTCACACTATCCATTGGCACTTATAACATTTATTACAGTATGTTGATATATGTGCCCACCCTTTGGTGTCTGATCCCTTTAAATGAGTTACAATAGTTGTAACATAAATCAGATGCTATTCCAGATCTATTGCCATGATTATTAATAATTGTTCTTCACTATGGGATGTTCTATTCCCCTATGTTCTGTTCCCTTTCAGTTTACAATTTATATCATTGGTGGTAAATTATGTATATCCTCATACCCTTGAGCTCCTCTTATAACACTTTCAAGTATACAGTATTCCTAAATTTACTATATACAGTACATGCCTTGTCCAACCCAGTGGTTTGTAGACAAAGTCTTTTGCTTGGTGGCTTTGCAGATCCCTCTGAACAAACGTGTGGCTTGTACAGGAACTAAAAAGTCTTTGCCATTACTGGAACAGAAACTAAACAGTCTGATTGCCAATACAGAGCTAATGAGATGCACACATGGTGACTTTCCATTTAGCAGAGGAACACTTCACTTTACTCCGGTTTCCTCCCACAGTCCAAAGACATGCAGGTTAGGTGCATTGGCGATTCTAAATTGTCCCTAGTGTGTGCTTGGTGTGTGGGTGTGTGTGTGTGTGGGTGTGCACGCCCTGCGGTGGGCTGGCGCCCTGCCCGGGATTTGTTTCCTGCCTTGCGCCCTATGTTAGCTGGGATTGGCTCTGACAGACTCCCGTGACCCTTTAGTTAGGATATGGCGGGTTGGATAATGGATGGATGGATGGACACTTCACTTTACGTCCTGCACTGGATACAGCAGTCAATCATGAGAGTCCTTGCATTCAACAGCTGTCATCTCATCTCTTTACTTCAGTGGCATTTCACAGTCTGTTTGTGTTAAAGTCCATAAAAACTTTGTTTCTGCAACACACTACCTCCAGTGATATTGCCTATTTGACCACTTCTGGTGAGTATGTTGTAGATCCATTTGAAAAATCAATTGAGAAGTGGCCTGCAAAGGGTCTACGAGTCAGGTGCTCTTGGTCCATTCTACATCTCAAAGATGAGTTGTAAGGTTCATTGTTGACTCTCAATTGGACCAATCCGGACAAGTATGGGTTTATGCTTGAGTGTAGTGTATAATGGACGACTGACACATCCTGAGTAAATCCTTCCTTCTTCTAAATGCTGCCAAGATCGGTACCAGCACCCTGCAACCCTGAATAAAAAGTATAAGGTTTAAAAATAGGAGGATTTAAAAGAATTTATGCATTTAAGATATCCATTGCTTATTCATTTTTTTTTCATATCAGGGTTGTAGAGCTAGATGGTATTCACTGCAACATCAGAAATGAGACCGATAAAAATACTCTGGATTAAGGTACCTTTATAGTTTTTGAGGAGACTGGGGTCTCAGTAGAGCAACTGGACAGAATATCATCATTTATTTGCCATGTGTAGTGAGTAAAGTGGAATTATTCTCCTTTTTGATATACTGTTTATATATACTGTATATAAACACAGGGAACTCCAGTTTCTGTATTACATCTTGTCTCAAGAAGGGGCCCGAGTTGCCTCGAAAGCTTGCATATTGTAATCTTTTTAGTATCCAATAAAAGGTGTCATTTTGCTTGGCTCTTCTCTACATTCATAATGGCTAACACGGTGCAACACCCTAATACTATTGGCAAATTAGGTAAATTGCTGAACTGACCCTTCATGTTCGATATGTGCTTCCTGAGATTGACTGGTGTCCCATCCAAGTTGGTTTCCTGCCATTATATGCACCAGCTTCCTACCCCCTATCCAAGTACACCTGGAGTGATGCATATTCACACAAACCCAAATAGACTTTAGGATAAAAATAACTCTTTTTGGTAGGATCAGCATGACAAAGTATGCAAATAATTGTTTTTGCATGTCTGTTGACCCAGGTTGGGTCAGGTACTTGGCATCGCTGCTATAGCATATCAAGAATGGATCAGTGACGTGTTTGTCAGTCATAAGAACCACTGACCGAGTCATTGGGAAAGTTGGATGATTGGTCTGAAACATGAAAGAGGTGTGATACTGGGAGTGTGTTGTAGGCCCCACAGCAGATAATGTGGTTTTAGTAATCAGTCAGTCAGTCATTATCCAACCTGCTATATCCTAACTACAAGGTCATGGGGGTCTGCTGGAGCCAATCCCAGCCAACACAGGGCACAAGGCAGGAAACAAACCCCGGGCAGTGCGCCAGCCCACCACAGGGCACACACACACACCCAGCACACATTAGAGACAATTTTGGATCGCCAATGCACCTAACCTGCATGTCTTTGGACTGTGGGAGGAAACCCACGCAGACTCCACGCAGGGAGGACCCGGGAAGCGAACCCAGGTCTCCTAACTGCGAGGCAGCAGCGCTACCATTTCACCACAATGTCGCCCGTTTTAGTAATCAGTTTTAAATTAGAGAGTTTAGAAGGGGATATTAAAGACATAGCCCGGTTTAACTACTAAAGCGTAAAGTGAGAAAACCTTTCAACTAGAAGAGTGCAGTAACTGGGATTTATCCATGAAATTACTTATTCTTTTTAATTTTTCATATAAAGGTGCAAACATGATGGGCAGACTGTCCAGACTTAATAATTTGTAATAATCAAAAAAGTAGAGTATATAGTCACCATTGATAGAACTAGTTTCATAATGTTATATGGTTGTTGGGACTATTAGCATTTCACTTCAGAAAGGTGAAGCGTGATCAGATAAAAACAAAGCCTAAATTGGGAATCAGCTGAGGAGAAATATGTAAGATTTTTAAATGTCCCTCATATACCAAAGATCAGAAACAATAGTAAACATAACAGATTGCCACACTACTTGAAGAAAAACTAGAATAACAAAAGGCAGCTATTAAAGAATATTACACATCATGCAGAAATGGCACCTAAGATGTTCTAAGAAGTGGGTCTAAGAATGGGTTTGTTTATTCACTCATTCATTGTTGGCCCATCCCTAATGATATTTTTCATGTGTCTACTTTTTAAATTATATTCCCTTTCTGTTTAACATGTGAACATTATGAATATGATTTCTCACATAGCATGCTTTCTTTCAGCATATTTACTAAAATTTCCAGTTTGCTTCTCCTGGTTGATTTCTTTGAAATGATTTGGCAGTTATTTTTCATGAAGCTCTTGAGCTGGTACGGACTTTTCTTAAAGATGATATGGGAAACTGGGTAAAAGTATTATACCAGGACATTGACTGCTGCTCTGTGTGAGCAGTCTTCTCTGTTCACAGTTTCAGGTGCGGAATATGTTTTCTGCAAACAGGTGTTCCTATTAAGTTCATTTATTGAGGGGCCCATCTGGATTAAATAATGATGTCCCAGGTCTGATAAAACTATTATACTAAATGAAAATAAAGCGCAATATTAGCGAGTGACATTTCTCTTACATGGATATGTGATGAGACTGTCCTAACACCTAGCCTTGTGGTTGCAGGATGGCTGGCAGAAACCAATAAAATTGCAAATTTCCGAATATTTCACAATATCCTAAATAAACAGGAGCAGAGCACACATTTCTCAACTGGCATCAAATATTAATCTGTCTGTGGCTGCAAATGCGCCTACCATGGAGAGCACGCTCTCTGGGTAAATAGTGGAGAGATTGCTATTCAGGACCTCTCGTTGGCAGACAAGCTTGAGAGCGTGACAAATTCACCTCCTAATTACACCCTCCTCTGTTTGCTCTCCGACACTGTAAATCCTGTCACTCTGCTTCCTCTAAAATTCCGGATTACAGCTCTGTGTGCTTCCACAACAGCTGATTAGGCTGAGAAATATGCAGAGTTGGAAGATGTGAGGGAAGGTGTGCCTGGCTGGAGGGGATTCTTACATTGAAACCAGGGAGGTCACCAACTCTGGTGTGAAGCGTTCAAACTGTTGCTGCAGATACGTGTGGAGGGCTAATGCCGACCACACAGAGAACTCCGAAGCCGGAAGGATCACATACAGTAGCTGGGAAAACTGAAGATATACTGAAGAAGCTTAGTGAGTGCCTATTGCTCTGTCACTGCCCGGCCTGTGTAACCCGCCTTACACAGTGTATTACTCATGCATTTCTCTCTTCGGTAACTGTAAGGGGGATTTCTAGCATTTAAACTGGTTAAGCATTTTGTGTCCACTGCTAGTGCATACTCTCACTTTCAAGAGAAGCTCATAGAGGGAGGAGGTACTGTACTTATCAGATCTCTTACTGCTTAATGGATCAGCATCGCGCCTCTAAGCCACGGCTTTCAAGTTCCAGCTGTGACCTTTACCCTTGCTTCCCTAGAGGCTTGGCACACCATCATCGGAATCCCTTGCCTTAACTTCTCAGCAGGTGCGGTCTGATTTACTGTAGGTGCCAGCTTTGTCTCAGACACCCTGTTCCGGGGGCAGGGCAATCTGACAACATTAACAACAATGGAGAAAAGGGAAATGGTATATTTTAGACAGCTTTTGCAGGAAAAATTGAAATGACATTCTCATCAGGTGTCAGTGTTTGGTGGTGTGCTTATTACCCAGGGATGTAACTTTTCACCAGGTTACTACATAGTTTTGATTGTATCCATTTTCAAATGTAGCTCCCTCTTGTGGTGAATAATGGAAATAGCAGAAGCAGAAGGCTGCAAGATCAGATCAACCCATGTGTCCTGGATACATGGAACCTTGGTATGCTGTTAGAATTTATCGAAAAAGTATTTAATTGTTGACTCTACAGGCTATGCCTAACCCTACCATAAGAAGCTGTTTTTATGGTAAAGCAAAAAAAAAAATTAGGATCAACTATAGAGTGAGTTTGTCCTTGAATTTGTTAATCCGGGTGTGATTGACTGACCACAGCTTGGTAGACGCTAACAAACATAGTGTGCCCATCTGAAATCTCACTGATCACTGCACTGATAGAATGACATTTACAATGATTTTCTCATATTTTCTCTCTTTTAAATCTAACGAGAAATCTTTATTTAATATATTGTCACCCAGGAAGAAGACCTGTCCCAGAGTCATTTTTATACACAAATGATGCAGAATTGTACAACTGTAAGATGAGGATAGAGCAGGGGTATTCAATTAGATTTTTCATTGGGCCAAAATGTCATACGGCTTTTGCCAGTGGGCCGCACATTTCCCTGTATTTCTTGTATTGTACCATTAATACAAAGCAGAGGTATGTAGTCAGTGGGCCGGTCCAAAATGACTGATGGGCCTGTTCTGGCCTGTGGGCCGCCTATTGAATAGGGCTGGGATAGAGTATGACTGTTTACATGTATTTTTCTATAATTGGATATAGGTGAGCTAAGTGACTTTTAAATGGTCACACGGCCAGCCAGAAGTGGGAGCTGAGTCAGGAAGCTTGGCATTACAAGTCCATTGCCTTAACCAGTGTACCACACTGCCTGCTGTCCTAATGTGTATCATAACTGTGTTCACCTGTTGTCAGTTTAAGTGCTCAATGAAAGAAGGGCTGAAGTTTATAATGTAGCCTTTTGGATTTTAGTCTAACTTGCTAGATACAGGACCACATTGTCTGGATATTCAGTTACAAATAAATAAATATCCATCCACCTGTTGACTGAAACCCTGGAGATGGTAGTATATCCTGCTTCAGCTCTTCAGCCTGCCACACCTCCACCGGTGCCGTTAGGTCAGCTGCAGGGTCATCAGCTGGAAACCGCCATTCATGGATGTTTCCTCCCCATAAACCAGTAGATCTCCTGGTGGTGGGGCCAGTGGCATCCTGGGGACGTCTCCCCGCCACCCGCTGCAGCTGCCTTCATTGGGGTGTTGACCCCCAACCAATGTCTTTCCTCCACAGCCAAAGCCAGTAGCTCCCTTTCTCCACTTTCTCTCCCAGCGCCTTTATATAAAATTACAAGGCACTGAAAAACATTAAACAAAAGCTCTTATTCTTCATAACGACAATACAACTGATTTTTCTAATGTGCAAACATAAGAACAAGTGAGCACTATCCACAAGTACGAGTGGTGGCATCAAGTCAAACCTTGTCCTTCACACCAACACCCAAGAACATCACAGTTGTTAACCGATTACAGCCTAAAGGCTTAGAGTGCTCCATACACACATTCTGCCAATGTCTGCACTGTGCTTGACATAAGCGGTTGGAAGCTCATAACTTGTTGAGTGCTACAAAATAGTGAGATTGCCCCCAATAATAGATAAAGATTGGACAACAGTCGTTTTCCATGGTGACTACAGAGGGTGTAAAGTGTGTTTTTAATAAAGGATAAATGTGTTTGAAGGTTCTTCTTTCTTTATATTGAAGTCGTCCTCGTCATTACAAAATATGGGTAAAGAAAGAGGATAGCACACTTGCTCCTCATCTCATCAGTTAGTGATGTAGTTGCTTCAAAGTAATTGTCCTACTACTCTTTTGTGGCTTCTGTGCTCAAACTCTGTAGGTAATCATGCAGTCGTGTTCTATGCTCCGCTCCATTTGAATATGAGCAGAGTTTATGTAATGATACTTTAGGTACCGTATAGTTTCTGAAGCCCTGCGGTGGGGTGGCGCCCTGCCCAGGGTTTGTTTCCTGTTTTGTTGGCTGGGTTTGGCTCCAGCAGACCCCCGTGACCCTGTAGTTAGGATTTAGCGGGTTGGATAATGGATGGATGGATAGTTTCTAAAGAATATTTAACACAGCTTCATTTAGAACGAAAGGAAGCTTATTAAAGGCAATGGTGGGTGCCTCAGTCACATATTGTGGCTAAGCTTGCTTCTTGTATTTAATGCAGTTGGAGTTGTTAACATTTTCATGGGCAGTGATGCATGAGCTGTGCTTTCCTTCTTCAATAAAAAACTGAAGCAGCCATATGATGTGCTTTAATGGAGTAGACAAGTCCTGTTATCTTTGTGGGCTTTTCTGTCTGATGTGAACCTTGAGAGTTCATTTCTCATTGGCAAAGATTAAGGGTACTCTAGATATGCGTTCAGAGTACTGGAAACCAGGAACAACTGCTGACTTGACAGGCAAAGAATGTCAATTTGCACATTTACAATGCATAATCCATTTGGGTAGAATGGTCTCAGCAATAGTCGCAAACCTTCAGGAGCAGTAAACTTTCTAAGAGAAGAGAAGCCATTTCTGCAGCCCTTGATTAACCTGACTCTGGCTAGCTCTTAACCACCACACACACACACACACACACACATGCCTGCATTCACACACTCACAAACCGCTGCTTTTCTACCTTCCAATTTCTCTCCTAAATGATCAAAGGAGGCACACCAATCTCTGTTGTAATCGCCATCCCAAGGCTATTACCAACCCCCGTACCGCACCAGCATTTTAGAGGCACACCTCTGCTGCTTCGGCGGGGGCTCCATCACTGTCGCCAGTGATTTACTGTGATTGGCTGCTCCTGTCACAGTGTGTGATGGTGACCTGCTTTTGACCCATGTGGGATATATTGTCCCAGGTTATCTACATAATGCACAGGGAAAGGTTGAGGAAGCTATTAGACGGAGCAGGCAGAGTTAGTCGTTTTAAATAGACAAAACCTCTTGTTAAATGGTGTGAGTCAAGCTTCTTCCTGAGGAGGAGATAGAGCCATGGATCAATGTGCCGGTGCTTGTAATGTGTTATACCAGAGTAAGATTATTCCTTTCCAATTTCAATCAGGGAGCTCCGGGGTCCCTTACATCACATTATTCTGATGCTGTGCAAGCTGCTTATAACTGTCATTTTCTTCTGGTAGGGGTAATTTTTATTTGTATGTGTATGTGTATATATATATATATATATATATATATATATATATATTTCACTATTGCACCTCAGATACTCTCAGCAAAAGTGGTTTAACATAGATGCAGTTTTCAGATTCTATATAGGAAATGGTAAGCTTTTTATGTGACAAGCACAGAACTCTGGTGTGAAAATATGGCCTACGGGAAATTCTGGTTTATAATATGAGTTGGGAAAAGAAGAAGTGCAATGGGACTGACTCTTACTCTCCCACTAACTGGCCACAAAACAATTATGAAAACGGACCATTTAGTCTAACACACCTCCATAGTTTTCATTCACCAAGAGCAGCCGAAAATGACATCATCTCTAGATGTTGACCTCGCTGCTCAGTCCAGCCCGCAGAACTACCACGGTATTCCATATAGTGCTCTAATAGCAGCCACTCCTTATTTTATGTTACTGTTGTCTGGCTCCATCTGCTACATTGCCTAACTTGATCCAATTCCCAAATGTTCATGTGAGTTTGGAAAAAATGATAGCCCAGGCGCAGAAAGATTTGCTTCATTCAAGCACATATAAAGCAATAAGGTAGATTACAAGATAAATAACATGTAAGATAAATCATCTGGAAATACTTAGACCCCAGCAAATGTTCTGACACTAAAACTGAGTGTACATACACTAGGTAGAATTCGATTGACTACAGTGCAAGGCATGGAAGTTAATAGCTAAGAATTCATTTTTTATTGCTGTTTTACATATGAAGTGCTGTTATATTCGTCTCACAGTCCAACGATGTGGTGCTATACACTAGTGCAAATATTTGTGTAAGAAGGAGTTGCTTCTACAATAGACTACTATGCTATTCAAGGCTGGCTACTTCATTGATTCCGTTGTGGCAGTGGTAGGCTCTGCCTCTGTATGTTCCTGAATTAGATACATGGGTCGGGAGTAGATGGAGGAAGGTATATAATATTTTACATTTGAAGGAAAGAAATAAATCATTAAGTCAGAGATAGTAAAGATTAACAGGTGACATGAATGAGCAAGGGTTAGCTCTGTGGCCTCACACCACCTGGGAGCTGAGATCAGATTCTGGCCTGTGCCCTAACTGTGTGTAGTCTATATGTTCTCTTCACATCCATGGGGTACTCCAGGCTCCATCCAGTTCTGTAACACATTAATGATATGGATGTGTGTATGGGTGTACCTTGCAACTGAATTACTTTCTTTCATGCATTGCCACTCACATTGGCACTTGGAACCTTGGATAGGAATAAGACAGTTTGAAAAATAAATGAATGAGGAGATTCAAATGATAACTTCAATTTACCTTTCCTTACCTCAAGCATTACAAGCTCTGTAATTGCATAACTCAAATATTATTATTGTTTCCTATCAATCTGTGGCATATACAGTGTTCTGTTTGTAGGTTATGCATTTGGAGTAAATGCAACCTGACTTTTCAAAGCTAATTATTATGTTTAAAATATTTATTTAACACTACTTATACATTGTGAACATCATTTTGACAGCTCTAGTGGTCTGGGTTCAGTTCCCACCCTGATCACTTTCTCCATGGAGTTTTTACTTTCTTCCTATGATTGTATTGACATTCCTCAAGTTTTCTTCTTTAATATCTAAAAGTTGTGCAGGTTAGGTTGATTGGAATCTCTATATTGTATAGAAGTGGTTATGTGCATGATGGGAGGACAGGCACTGATTCTTCACTAACTTCTCTAACTGCTGGGGTTCACGGCCTCACACTCCTGTACAGGGTTGAACAGGTTTAAAAATGAATGGATGGATTGATCAGCTCACATATTCCTCTCCTGAACGTGTGTCCAGAGAGCATCGTGGCACTGAATTGTGTACCATATCATACACTGCTTTTTTCCCTATGGACGTTTTTACTTTATATGGAGAGGGGGACCAAAGGATTATAAAAACAAGCTGAGACCCAGTTACTCTTTGAACATCTAAGGCAGGACATACCCGAGACAGCAGTCAGAAGAAGTGGAAAATACTTGACATTCGAGTTGGTGGATGATAATCTGTGGAGAGATTTCTGCAAGTGCCATTGCTTTGGAAGGCTACTGGAGAACATCTTTAGTTTTTGAGTTGTAATTTCATGTATGAAAAAATAAGGGAAAACAAATGATGACCTGAGTTGTCAAACTGGTGAAGTTCCATTTGTTTTGTTTAGGACCTGCAGGAAAAAGTCACATTTACTGGTAGGAACTGCTCCACCTATGGCCTTCTCATAGCAGACATACTGTATCTTTAGGCCTTGATTATTTTAGATTTTTCTTTTTTATATATACAACACAATGCTCTAAAATATATGCTTTTATTATTTTGAAGACAACAGATTAAAAAAAAAATAAAGTTTTTGTTGTATATTTGAGTGCTTTACAAACCTGGGCTTCATGGGATACAGGTAGTAAGGAAATGAAAGCCATCCTTGAAAACGTCACACATCATACCTTGATTGCCATTTCCTGGAAGGCATGGTAAAGACCCTACATCCAAGATTATTTTTCAGCAAAAACACAAAGTAATACGTTTGTCATAATATGTCAAACTGAGAACCCGCTCCTTACAGTGACAACCACATCTATGTGGTTGCTTCTCTGTGAAAGATTTGTAAAGACAGAACACAACATGAACATGAAAAATTACAAATCCACCTTGGAGCAAAAGCTCCAGTAGTCTGTAAGGGAGCTGGGAGAAGATTCCTCTTCAAGCTGGACAATAATCCAAAATGCATAGCCTAAGCTACACAAATGTGAAAAAAGTTAAAAAGTCAGGAATTAAAAAGGGTCATGTCCAAAAGTGTCAAGAACTTAATAAAGTCTGTCAAAGTTCCAACTACAAAATATTGATATAAGGGGTTTGTGTACCTATAGAATCCTGTATTTTTTATTCATAACTAATTCAAATGGCTCAGTAGAATTTTCACTGTACAGTTTTTTAAGGTAATCAGCAATATTAAACCCAAATAAAGTATAAGCACTACTGTATAGTTCCATATTGTAACATGATTAAATATAGAGTAGTCTTATGAGAGTGGAATCCACCATTTTCAGACCCACTTAATTCAAATCTTGGCCTTGGTGGACAGGAGCAAGGGACAAGCTGACCCTGTTTTCCCTGTGTTTTTAAAAAAATTAAATAGAGGATCAGAATTAAATTGTTTTGAGTTCAATTGATTTTTGTTAATGACACACTTACCTTTTACATCCTCAGAGCATTGTCAACATTTACATCTTGTGGAACAGAGTGACTCGCAGAGTTCCATAAATAGTTGAGGTGCTAGCCGGTCCACCCTGTTTAATTGTGTCACGAACAGATATGAACAAAAGGTAAGAAAATAAACAGGTGCACAGTGGCTCTAAAGTATAAACCAGGCATTTAAGCAGCATGCCTTTCCTTTCTCAGATCAAACCAGGAGCTCCGTCCTGCTGAGAGTTCGGGTCACAAGTGAGATGCCTTCTTCCAGGGATGGGCTCTTTTATATGCTTCACCCCGGAAGAAGCGGGACTTACAGAAGTTATGGGTGTGTGGTCAGTTAGTCTCCTGGGGTGCCTTTTCAGAACTGTGGGCGGAAAAGGTAAGACAGTTAGTGACAGTGCCCCCTCTCACCCCAGGGTAGTACTGCATGCATAACTGGAGCCGACAAGGTGGTCCTCAGACGTGCAGCATGACAATATGTAGTATAGTTAAAAGAAAACTAAATAAAATAAATCAGAATACAAAAATGACATGAACTGTATAACGTACATACAGTATATAAATAATTTGGGGCCAAATATAAGTGATATATGTAACTGATAATGTATAATTTTTTTAAGCTTAAGCAAAATGGAACAGAACAAAGCTGTGCTCTACACAGATAAAGCTCAGAGTCACTAGGACAAGGCACGTCTAAGCCTGCGTGACCAATGTCACCTTGCCACCCAGCCTTCCTTTTAACATTTTACAGCATACTAGAGTGAAGGCTTGAGACCTTCGGTCTGTTACTCTACTGTCCACCATGCATATATAAATCTTGTTCCAAGTGCAGAAGAGGGAACTTAAGCAAAATCACAGTAATTCCCGGTGTTAGCATTGGGACATTAGTAAAAGAAAGAAATTAAGACGTACACAGTAACACCGCATTGCAGTAATTGACGTAATTATAAAAAACAATATGAAGTGCCTCATCAGCAGCTCTAAGGGACGCAAAATCTCAGAATAACACAACTGATTTGGGGTTGGGGTCCCTGTAATGATGTCACTTGCCTTCTACAGTCAGTTTTATTTAACTTTTTGAAATTTCAATATTTTGCGTGTTTTGTGACCAATGAAACCTTAATAAGTTCAGTAATATAAAGGAGAATGGAGATCTTCGTAAACTTGTATGTGGTAAGGATTTTACAATCCACACTAAACTTAACTGGAATCCAATGTTAAGACCTAAGATGTGAAGTTGTAGGGTTGTACTTCTTAGTCCTTATTAAGTTTGTAATTACGTGTAAGTTACAGCAGTTAACAGAATGATCTGAACAGCACAAGCTTTACTGGCGTCGGTTCAGCTTAATTAATGCACTTGCCTTTGTATATCCTGTCACCCCGATTTTGGTGCATTTTTAAGCTGTAGAAGCTTATGTATGCAATATCTTCAATAATCTTTTTAATGTTTTATTCAATATTAAATATAACACCTTTACTTCAGTTGATTCAAATTGAAGTAGATAACATAAGGGTTTTTGGTATTGTCTTGCTCTTTGCAAAAGTAGTACTTGCTAAAGGAACTTATGCTTTTTTTTCTAGATTTTGTGAGTTTCGTGTTGCTTGTTCAAACCTTCAAGGCCTGCCAAATGTGCTTTGCTGTCCTGCCAACCCTGCATCCATCAAGTCTTCGAAGCATGTCTGGTTATTTGAAGGGAACCCATAGAAGCAAAAGCCTCTTCTGGAACAACAGCCAAGAACCAGAAATTATAATAAGGAATGAAGTACAGCAAAAAAAACAAAAAAGAGAGATAGAGGTAAGTTTGTGCACACATAAGTCCTACTGTATAATAGACAGGCAGAAACTAAACCAAAGGAAGATGCAGAATTTTGTAAAATCAAGTCTCAATAATCCAAACTCAAACTTAAATGAGTGTGCAATTGGTTTTTGTGAGGTGCTACATATTAAATAAAAAAGTAAGTGCGTAGCCCTGCCCAAATTCTGTGATTGATGTATTTTTATTCTGCCTGCTATGGTAAAGTTGCTAGCAGGGCCGTCACACAAGTGAAGTCATTCATGAGCAGCAAGTGGTGGGATTAGCAACAGGTAGACTTTTAAGACTACATCTACACTACGACATTTTCATTTAAAAACAGCACCTGCCCACACTAGCATTTTCACATTGTGTATAAAAGTATTTTCATTCATACTAAAATGGGCAAAAACGCATAAGATGTAATTGTCCACCTACAATGGGCATACAAGTAGCATAAACATCTTAAACAGGGGATACGCAGTGCAATTTTTACACAATTTTATGCCGAATTTGTAGTTGGTGACTGAATTTCAGCATCATTGGTCCTTGTTGCATTTGCAGTATGAAAGTGATTGTGATCCTCAATTGTCTCTCATGATTTGGCTGTCGCACAATCGGCAGTTTCTGCCTTACAGCATGAGCAGTCTCACAAACCCATTTTCTTTTGTCGCCATCAAATTTACCGAAATTCATTGTCCTGCAACTACAGTGAGTGTGCATTGTCTATGTGCCTTGTGGCATATCAATCAGACCAAATCTGCTCACGCGCACTTGTGACTCTATTGTACATTGTGAATAGTTTCTTGACAGCAATTTCTAAAAATAGCACAAAATGCTATTTATATGCATACAGGTAAGAAACACAACAAGCGATATGTAAAGCAACTGTTCTATTTAACATATTTAACTGTAGAAAATGGCCCTTATGCCTTCTGGATTCTTCAGGAATTGAAAGCGATCTTTTACATTGGAACTACTTAAAAAAGCAAGCATGTGTAATAGAATAATTTTGTCAGTCTTATTCAAAGTTGTATTTAATTCTAAAAATAAAATGGTAAAGCATTTTCTGCTACTTTCTGCTTCTCTCGCTCTCTGTATATGTATATATATATATATATATAATATAGTGAAACAAGCCCTGGACACAGACAAGTAGACATGTTGAAAAACACCACCACACGTTTATTTACAACTATTTACAGAATAATAAGTGCCACACAACCCCAAAGTCCCCAAAGTCCTGGCCTCACACTCAATGCAAGCTCCAGGTGCTTCCTGACAAGCCTCCGCTGATAGATAGATGATAGATAGATACTTTATTAATCCCAAGGGGAAATTCACATTCACTGACACTCCCCAGTGTGGCGGACGTACCAGCTGCGCACCTTGAAGTACTCTGGGTGTCCCTGGTCTTCTTCCCCCCTGCATTTCCGGGTGTGGCAGAAGTGCTGAGGGCCAGGGCTCCTCAGGCATTGGGGCGACCCCTGGCGGTGACCACGGGCCCCTACAGGGCTGAGCTTCAAAGCTCTGTACCCGTGGCCCCCAAAGGCACCAGGGTGGTCACCCCCTCGTGGTCTGGAGGAGGCGCAAGCCCTCCTCCGGTCCTCCTGGGTGCCCCGGCTGGGTAGCAGCCCCAGCCACTCGCCACAGTAATTATATATATATTTATTTATATATAATTATCTCTATCCATTATCCAACATGCTATATCCTCACTACAGGGTCACGGGGGTCTGCTGGAGCCAATCCCAGCCAACACAGGGCGCAAGGCAGGAAGCACCAGCCCACCGCAGGGCACACACACACACTCCAAGCACAAACTAGGGACAATTTAGAATTGCCAATTCACCTAACTTGCATGTCTTTGGACTGTGGGAGGAAACCGGAGTACCCGGAGGAAACCCATGCAGACACAGGGAGAACATGCAAACTCCACGCAGGGAGGATCCAGGAAGCGAACCCCGGTTTCCTAACTGCGAGGCGACAGTGCTACCCACTGCGCCACCGTGCTGCCTATATATATATATATATATATATATCTATCTCCATTGGTCTGAACTGCAATCTGATATCTGATCATTTGGGAGGTGACCTACCAGGCAACACCTGTGGTTGGTCAGCCAGTCAGCAAACATCCACCATGCCCTCCCTGTTGCGAGAAGCAGATCATAGGTAAGCGTTACCTGGTACATGAACACCCAAATAATCAGATTGTGATTCAGACTCATGGATATAATACTCCAAATTACACTTTGTCGAGTAAGTGAACCAGCCACTGTGGCACAACATCTGAGCCTGATGTCCAAGGTTTGATCCCTGCAAAGGTGTTTACACCTTAATGAGCCTCAATTGGGGTGAAACACATGTTGTGTTATTGTGTTATTATTTGACAGGTGCTTTACAATCTACTGTATATACTGTATGTTTGTAGCTAGAAATCCACAAAGGGAGAAAATTAATCATGTATCTTAAACCAGTTTTTTTATTCCTAAGCTTTCGATTCCAGCCAGGAATTCAAGGCAATATATAGCAAATAAGGAGGGGAGGGTAGATGCATGTTGATTGATGAGGTGAGGTTTGGAGGGTGTTGGTCATAAAGTCTTATTTATTATTTGCAAGTTCTTTTTTTCAAGCCTGCATATGCTGGGTTCATGTCCAAATGTTTCTTAATGGTGTTTTCATTAGATAGCCACGATTCAGCCTGCTCTCTGGCATTTTTAGTATTAGCCTTGAATTTTACTTGCACCGAGTCCCATTTAAATTTGTGTCTGGTCGAACTTGTATATGTGTAAATCAGAGAGCGTGGGTCCTTTATTCTGACTGCATTTTGATGTTCCTGTGTATGTGTGGCGTGTGTTTGTGAAGTTTATCCCACGTATACAGTACAGCTGGACATGAATCGCATGGTATGCTGTAAACTGCGTTCCGTGTCTCTGCTGCTGATCTTCTGCTTTTAGTTTTAAACAGGACTGTGCGCAGAGTGTTTGTAGGCTTGTGCACTACTTTGATGCCTGATCTGGACAGGATACGTCCTGTACCTTCTGATACCCCGTGATGATAAGGAAGTGTGTGCCAGGTGGGATGGTGGGTCAGGTTAGAGTCGTTTGTTTGCTGGGGTCTCTGGCGTTTCCTATGTAAACATTGTCTGATGAGTGTCATTGGATAGCTGTTTGATGTGAACAGTTGGTAAAGATAGCGCCTTTCATTCTTCCTAGCAAAGTGTAATATTTTGACTGAATAACATTTCTTACAATAAACACCTGTAACCAGAGGGGTGGTGTTACCTCTTTCAACAGATATGTCCAGGAAATTGATGCATCGGTTTATTTCTTTTTCTATAGTAAACTGGATTGCAGGAATATTGCGTTCATGTGGTTATGGAAATAATTCAGCTGGTCACTTTTTAATATGGTGAATGTGTTGTCAATGTAGCGTATCCAAAGTTTCAGTGTGTACTGAGTTAGAGTCACACTTTCAAACTGCTGCATTACCAGTTCCGCAAAGAGTCCTGATAATGGAGGTCCCATTAGCATGCCTTGTCATTCTCTGTAGTACCCATCCATCCATTATCCAACCCGCTATATCCTAATTGCAGGGTCACGGGGGTCTGCTGGAGCTAATCCCAGCCAAAACAGGGCGCATGTCTTTGGACTGTGGGAGGAAACCGGAGTACCTGGAGGAAACCCATGCAAACTCCTAACTCCTAACTGCGAGGCAGCAGCGCTACCCACTGTGCCACCATGCTGGCCTTTTCTGTAGTATTTCCCATTAAAATGAAAGTGAGGTTTCTGGCAAAGTGAAACTAGATGCATTATATTGTTCATGGCCAGCTTTGTTCATGTCGTTATGGTGGGGTCATTATTTAGCTTTGTTTGTAGAGTTTGTGTGGCCAGGTGAATTGGAATCATGGTCTACAGCGACATGATATTATCCTCGATGATGGATACATTTCTCAGCCACTGCAATGCCTTCTCGGCGCTATTAACAGAATATTCTGAATCATATGTTGGTAGGAATCAAAAGCTTAGGAATATAAAAACTGCTTTAAGATACATGGTTCATTTTCTGCCTGTCAGGATTTCCAACTACAAATATGCAAACTGTGTCACAGACCTTTGCTTCCATATATATATAGGTCATCTGAGGGAGTAACAGGCTCCAAACAAAGCAAAATAAATTTTGGTATGTCAGAAAGACAGTATTATTAACTAAAGTGATGCAGAGAAATTATTAGGAAAAAAAGCAAGAATTGTCAGATCTAGCAGGGTTCAATACATCTGTCACAATAAAAGGATAAATATCTGTTTGTGTGTCCATCCAGTTGCTGTGTATCTGCCATTCCCACAGATGGCACATCATAAACATTAACACTGCTTTTACGAATCCCATACCAAATGGCATATAACAAACACATGGTGTACTCAAACATTAATGCTGAGGTCTATGTAAATTATTTAAATTTCAACCCCTCATAGACAGTGAAAAGTCAAAGAAACCAACAACCAAAACAATGGAAAGAGATGAGCTTGATAAATTTTCTGACAAAACCATTATTCAATTGTCTTGAAAAGAAATTGTCTGAGAAACTAGTTTTTCATTGCTAAACCAAAAGATGTAAGTTCATATAATACTGATATGTGGCTGTCTTTGGTAAGATGACTGCCACAATGTCATATGTATACTTTTACACTTAGGATATGTTTCGGGCAACGTGTGATGTCATAGCAATCAAAACTAATAATGGCAGAGCTGATGATGTCATCATCATTACTGAAAGCCAAAAATCAAAAAGATCAAAACATTATGAGCTCCAATTAAATCTTGACAAAGGTTGTTTTAGTGATGTGTGTATGGCAAAGTCTCTTAATCCATCATTTATTATAGGCTTTGTGTGAGCTGATAATAAAATAATTCATAGGCCCAGTAGTTTTGTGGAGCTGTCTACACTGCTTTCTTAGGTCACTTTGGACCTAGCATTTTGACTTACCAAGAAGGACTTTTATTTGGTTGCCTATATCCTAAGTGTTTTGTAAGATGTGGGCTTTTGGCTTCTGTTGCTTACCCGGTTTTTGCAGATCTCCTTTTAAAAGTCATCCCTGATGGAGAATCGCAGGAATCGTGGGGTAGAGGGGTCCTTTCATCAGATTGACTGGCCCAGCACTGTTTCAGCTGTGGAATGGCCAAATGGGGAAGGCAGCTTAATGGATGAGGTCTCCAGAACTATAAACAAATCCAAATCATATTATGTGATGTTATCCATTGTTAAATTCTGCTACGTACTTTTAAAATTTTTATATTTTATACTGTATTGAGGATTTGTTCTGTTCTGTGTATTGTATTGTATTGACCCCCTTCTTTTTGACACCCACTGCATGCCCAACCTACCTGGAAAGGGGTCTCTCTTTGAACTGACTTTCCCATGGTTTCTTCCATTTTTTCCCTACCTAGGTTTTTTTTTTGGGAGTTGTTCCTTGTCTTCTTAGAGAGTCAAGGCTGGGGGGCTGTCAAGAGGCATTGTGGCACTCCTTGTGTGATTTTGAGCTATACAAAAATAAATTCTATTCTATTGTATTGTATTGTAAAAGAACTGCTAACCCATTAGTGTTTGATATTCAGACCTAAATGAACTTAGTGCTGTTTTGAAGATGTTAAAAATATTATAGAGTCAAGGGTATTTCTATTCAGCATAGCCTTTAAAAGCCACAGATTCCCTGCTGCTATGACTACATGAATTAGTATTCTGCTTTCAATTCATTTTATATAGTGCCTTTTATAGTGTGCGCAATCACAAGGCATATTCTTGGTCTAAGAAGAATACTATGCGCTATCAAATTTAACATGTCAACAGCACGATACAAAGGAAAAACACAATAATGCAAGCAATGTACAAATGGCAGACACCAAGAAACCCCAGACAGAACACTTGACAGAACAAGTAAAACAACGTGCCCTACAAATACGGGACAACTACAGAATAAAAATATGAAACTACACAGGCCGAGTCAAATGGACAAATTCAAAAAAGGCCTCCCCAGGGGCCATGAGGGAAGGCCCTGATAATGTACCTACAGCTGTCTAAGTGTGGTCGTTGCTGTTGGAGTGTCCACTAAAAAGAACCACTGGACAGCAGACACATAGAATCTGAACATATACAGTGGCTCTTACTCTCTGTGTATCATGACCCTTTGCATTTTTCTGAATCTTTTTACCTGGTGGCTTTTTGTGGATTTTATTTTAAACTCTGTGGTCTTTATCCTTCTTTCTTGTTTTCTTGGCAGGCTGCTAGACTGCCTTTGCACCTTTTGCATAGCAACTGTATTCTGCAACTCGCAGGCCAGCAACTCGCAAGATTTTGCCTCCCTAGAGCAAATGTGTGTGCGTAAAGAAGGGTGTCAGCTT
This sequence comes from Polypterus bichir lapradei, assembly GCA_026402145.1. Classification (NCBI taxonomy): domain Eukaryota; kingdom Metazoa; phylum Chordata; class Cladistia; order Polypteriformes; family Polypteridae; genus Polypterus; species Polypterus bichir. The sequence goes on along the minus strand of JANRMT010062814.1, from coordinate 89,586,609 downwards.
GGCCAGGAGGCTCATGAGGAAAAGAGGCAGCAGCCGATGCATTTGCCGAGAATCTCCTATTTCCAATTAGAATTGTTATACACACTCTGGTTTTACACAATTAAAAAAATCTAATCTGTCACAAAATATTCATTATCAAACTAAGCAATAAAGGGAAAAGTTAATTTCACACAGCAGCTCCCCCTGCACAGCCCATGTCTCCGGAGAGTCGAGAAGAGGGGAGTGTGGAAGTGCTCGGTTTCTCTCCTCAGACGATTATGGGAAGAAGTGTGCCATTCTGCTATTGTGTGCCCGGTAAAATGGGATTCACACAAAGCATTCAACTTTGTCGTTTTGTGGGGATGAAGAAAAAAAAAAGGAAAAAAAAAAAAAAAACTAGCTACCCAGCAAAACAAAGCAGAATGAATTAAGGCTGGACTGTATAAAGGCATAGTTGCTAGAACGCACTTAAATTGCTCTAAAAGTCAATTTTGTGTAAAGTGAAATTGCTTGTATTTATACACAGCTTCATTTACTGGCAGCAGAAGCTTCTCAGAGCTGGAGAAATTGTTTGTTTTCATAATATGGAGTGAAAGAGTGGGGGTGATGATTGGAGAGGGGGCAGCTCGCTCTTTCTTTCTTTCTTTCTTTCTTTCTTTCTTTCTTTCTTTCTTTCTTTGTACAAAATATAGATTGTCTAATATGTTCTAATAATTAAAAGAGCCTCTTTAAGTGTCTAGTGTTTCACTGAAACTGCTCGAAGATGTTCCATCTCCCCTCAAAACGCACTTTTTTCACACGCAGCACTTTGTGTAAAAAAAGCACATCTTTCCAAAATTGCATACAGAACTAATGGTCCATTAGAGACTACCAGAGTCACCAGATACGAATGTGCCAGATCACATCTGTACATGTGAACACATGTTCACACATACATGCATGCATATGCCAACATATACTTACATAAACTCATGCCTGAGAGATTCCAGAAGATCCGGCATACCAGGACTTAGCTGCAGAACATACACTGTAACCTGCATGTTTGCACAAATCCATTTGTGTGTTCACGTAAACATGCCCAAATACTTCCAGAATGGTGTGTTCACATTCATATGATTTCTCAGATTTACATCTGCATGACTCAAGTAGATCAGTACGCCATTACAGAATATGTACATTAACTTGCGTGCTTACATGCATCTACTTGAATGTCTTCCTTAACTTTCTGTTTGTCTGTTTGATGTGTGGCTTTCATGTTGTCATCTCTGTCTATCCAGGTATGCATACACAGACTTCTAGATAAACAAATTAAAAAATATAGACACATACATGCAGTAACTGTATACGCCACACAGCATTCATTTGTGTAGAGGTAAAATATCCTTCTGCATGACCTGCATGACAAACACATGCAATTACACTCATGTATGCGTACACATTTGTGCACAGCACTTACGTATAATCGATACTCTTAAAATGCACATCCATGTGTACTTTTGACCATGCACATTCATGAGAATGCATAATTTATTATGCCTCGTTGTAATTTATTGTCCTTTCTGTGAAAATGCTGTTGACTTGCATACATTTATCAACACACACATACAGTGTATGTATGGTAATTAATATACATGCACAGATGTACATATTTGTGGGTACACACTCACAGATAAACATGTATATTCTTTCTAATTAATGTAGTAATGCAAATATTTATTTATTTATTTATTTATTTATGTGTGCATGTATGTGTGTGTGTATATATACATTATATTACATATATATGTATATATGTATATGTATTTATATTCAGAGACACATACTCACATACTAGCCTAAATGTAAATGACAGTACATGTGTATGCACATACACATTGTTTTGCACATTAGCAAGCGCTCTCACTGATTTACTCAAGCACTCTTACTGAAATGCACACAAATATGTACACATAAATATATTCATATGCTAAGAAATGCATGTATATGCCCTTAGCTCACTGAACTCAATTCTTTTGAGGTGAGCTGCATACTTCTTAGGCTGCTGATTCGGCCCAGTGTTTGTCATCCCACCCCCTCCATGTCACCAATGATCCATGTTCCATTCTAAAAATGGACACTTCCCAACTTTTTTGCACCTGAGGTTTAAACAGCGGTTCATTTTCATGCAGATTGCCCTGACGTTTAAGTGTAAATGCCTGTGTCATCTCGGGGAAAATGGCCCATTTAAAAAAAAAAAAAAAAAAAGAGAAGCAGGAAAACAGTGCCACCCAATATGACCTCCATTTTCGAAAATGGTGGAGACATAATGAAAACTCCAGGAGGTAAGCGCTCCAGTGAAGCCCGCCGATGTGTTTTATGTTCCTGTTTGAGGTTTGAGGGTCAGGCGAGGATGAATGATAACGCCAGGAAGCTGAGTCTCTGCTTCTGACTCTCATCTCTCTCTCTCTCTCTCTCTCTCTCTCTCTCTACCCCCACCCAGGCTCTCCAAATTTATAATATTTATACAGCCGTGGCCAGGACCACTTTATCACTCACGCTGAGGCTTCTGAAGATCTCACTGGGATGAGCCAGACTCCCGCATCACCCTCCCGTCTGCTTGTGATCACCTAAACTCACTCTCAGCATTCCATGGGTCTGTAAGCTCTGGTCTGTTTCTACTGCGATTACCCAAAGGTGGCCAATGCCCATTTCAGAAAAGAGGCAAGTGTTGTGTACAAAGCCAAAGTTCAGCCATATGATAGATTATGATATTTATTTGTTGATGTATAATGCAGGTGTGGAGATTGTATGTTGTGTCATTGAAGAAATTCATTTAGTGGTTAACATGGATGTGAGAGGATGAATAGCTGATTCTTTTACAATAAGCTGGCCAATTCTGATTTTTAGTATCATTAAAGAAGACAAAAGTCCAAAGCTTGACCTTTCAGTGTAGCAGACACCATTTGTAACATTTTCTCATTGTTTGGGGTTGAGAGAGTAGCGCTATTGTTTATGTGCAGCCCCGAATTAATAGGGTATATTGCAGCTTGTTTTTCAATGTGGGACTCCAGAGAGACAATTTTTTTTTTCTGTTGTTACCTGGGACATGAACCTCCTGTAGCTTCAGGATCCTCCTTCTCCTATTCAAGACAGTCTAAAAATGCAAATAAAGTGCATCCTTCCCTATTAACTCCACCAAAACTCGGTCTTTCTCCCTTTTTTTGTTTAATCCTATCTGTTACATAGTGATGTGAGGGCAGCAGATGAGGAACAATGAACAGTTTGAGGAAAAAGTCAATCTTACGAGGGATCTGTTCTAAGTTTGCTTTATTTGTGATTAATGAAGAGATTGTAGTAATGGCAAAGACAGAAGAGCAAGTGAAAGAGAAGATGAATAAAACAGTGTGGATGGTATTGAAGGACGTACACGTTTTGGAAGGAGCTCTCTTCAGTGAACGGAGAAACAAAAGTCGGTTCATAAAAGATGTGTTGGCAAACAAAAATGTATGTCACAAGTCTGCAGTAGGTGTGTCAAAATAATGATATGTAAGCTAAGATCTGGACGGTGTGGCTGTTTTGGAGAAGGTAGAATGCAGTTGAAGGTTTAGACTTGGTGGCAACGGCTATGAAGGTGGAAGGTGCATGGCTGTTTCAGACATTGATCCACATTTTGACTTCAAAAGAGACATTTCTGCCATTAAAGTGTAAACTTTATGCAGATGGTCTGAGGTATGATGTGTAGCAGGTGAAGCCATAACATCAAGATTAGAATGTTAGGGTGTGTGGAGTTTAGAAGATGAAGAACAAGGTGCAGAGTTGAGAACAGCAAGTTTAGATGAAGTAAATCATGAGGAGGAATGGGCAGTGATTTTTTTGTTTAAGTGGAGCAAATTGGTGGAAATCACTGATTGGAGAGCTTCACTGTGATAGAGGTGATGGTGAATGGCTGAAGACAGCATGAATGGAAGTAGGATGCATAAATTAGAGTTACAGGAAGAAAACTAAAAAGAAGGGGATTTCACTTTGACTTTGCAATTTTTTCTTTCTTTCTTTCTAATTTATTGGCCTTTGCTTTTCAACTGAAAGCCTGTTTGCATACAACTAAGGGTGACATCGTCATTATGATGTCACGTCTGAAACTTATGGTGGCATTGTTTCCTTCTATATTACCCATTATCCCATTTCTAGGTATAATTTCTGCTGCCTGTGACAGAGAAAACATTGGTCAGTGGTGGTGCATCTTCACAGGTGCCATCTTTCAAGGCATACGGTGAATTAGGTGTGTACCATCTGGGAATGCCCCAAGAAGCACCCCCTAAGTGCCATACCTCCTGAAGGGAAAGCCAAGTTGTTCGGAGGTACTATGTTGTTTCGTTACAAACAGAGTGGAATGCAGATTTGAATAAGCTGACTTAAACACAGCAATAACACAATGATTAGCTGAAGCCATTTTAATAATGTCAGGATGCCAACTTCTCAAAAAACTGACATATAAAGACAAGCATACTGAACATTTGTAAAAAAAGAAAAACTAAAGTTCAGAAATGAAAACAAAAGTCAGTTAGTGCCTGAGAATTCAAAAAAATCACTTAAGACTAGAGAGGCTCAGAAGATGGCAGTCTCACTGGTAAACAATACACAATGGTTGAGCAAAGACCTGTTCTGAATTTTTATTTCAAATACCATAACAACTCCTCCCACCCCCCAGCCCACATAATGTGACCACTGCAATGTTAGGTGATTCTTAGCAGCACCCACAAGTAGGAAGGGCTGGGAAAATGACATCCAAAATAAGTGAGTTGAGTGGTGAATTCTGGAACACCTGATGGTGGGGTATACAAGTTAAAGGAAGGTCAAGAGGAGAAGCCCATCTCTATTCTTGACACAATTAAGTGGGCCAGTCGATTTCCCCTGCCACTGTTTGTAATGTTCACCTTATTTTTGTTTGGGCTCCAATATTTCCTTATGATGCTATCAGTCTGCAATGGCAACCTCAGACAGGCTAGATGTTGAGAATTGCCCTTCTCTAGACAAACTTGTAGCACCATCATACTGAACTGTAGCATCCTGTTATACTCACCAGGCTTGAGACCTCCTTCTCTTGCTTCAAGGGTTCCTTTTCTAGCACCTCAGTTGTAGCTTCTTATCTGGGGCATTTTTGTATCCTTGGGGGAGATTTTGTTGTTCATTACTATGATTGGCGGAGAGCCACTGGTAGCAAATAGGAGTGGCTGGGTTGCTAGTATGTGTCAGTTTCCTTCTTGAGGTTAACACCAACAGATTAGATGAACATTGAAGTTTGTCCTTTTTTGCATTTGCTCACTGTTATGGTTTATACAGGCAGAGATCAGACTCTCACTTACATGCCATTTTTAGGTTGCTGCTAATACAAAAGACGTTTAAGGTGGAGTGTTGGTGCAGAACACCTTTACTTATTCTTCCAGGACACAATTTCTGATCATTGCCAATTTGTAGCTTACACACTCTTCACATGACTACAGGCATTTTCCCCCAACAACCCCAGCTACATGCATAAGATTAACTGGTGATTCTAAATTGGCCCTGAGTGAGTGGGCTATTCGATGGTGTCTTATCCACAGCTGGTTCCTATCTTGCACCCAATACTATCAGGTTCTCTTCTAACCCTAAATTGAATGAAACAGATTTGTGAGTTTTATATTAGATTTTGGAATTCACAGACTTCTGTAAAGGAAGGGGTTAAATGCTGAAAAGGAAGATGATTAGCAAAGAAATTCCTTTTACCAAGTGTTTCCAGTTGCCGTGAAGAGAAATGTTATTAAAGGTATGGCAGAACAGGTTCACCACAGGCTCTGCGGCGTAATAGATGAGGTAGCCAGTAATTAGAGTAAAATCCTGTGTTAAAATGTCAAGACTTTGGGATACAGATTTGTGAAATAATTAGTCCCCAGCAGTTTATTGATGGTGCTTTTATACCTTTTAATGTGTTCGCCCAGCCTAAAGCCCCCTTTATGAACCCTCTGGCTGTTCAAAACCAGTCATACCAGCTAATTAATTGAAATTAGAGCAAATGGAATGCGGTTTCAGTCGCTCGTATTAAAATTACCTGGGGGGAGCGATTTTCCTATTGAGATTGGCCCTGCCTGCGCGAGAATGATGTGGAGTGGCAACGTTCCGACGGCAGCCTTTAAAACGCTTCCGAATTACAGGGGAATGGCTGATTGATGGCAGCAAAAGTCAGTTCCAATTAAGTGAGGAGGTAAAGTCTGCGTGGCAGACAAAATAGCATGTACAGCTTGAGCACCTCTGCCCCAAACATGTATTTACTGATGTACACTATAGTAGCCATACATTGCTTACGGTTGCCACTTGTGGCTTTCTAAGGGCTAGACAACCAGAAGAGTTTAAAAAGGCTCCTTTCCAGTCCAGTCACTCTATATGTAACAGTTAGGTAAGAGAAGGCTGAAATTTCTTTTCACATTGTTGCAGCATAGAGTCATCACCTAAGGGGAGATTTCAACAAGGTCTACCATAATGGAGGATAGACTAGTTTTAGTCTTCAGTACCTATGTGGACAAGGGTCCACAACAGTAATCCTGACAGAGAATTTTGCCCCACTATAATCCAACTTATCTTTCTAATGCAGCAGTATACCATAGAGTTTTTTAAAGAAGAAGCAGTCTTCTATTTGGTTTTGTCCTGTTCATTTGATACATCTACCTGAACAAATGCTTGCACATACAATATAGGTGCTCAACGCAACCTAACCTAGCATTACAATCAGTGCTCAGTACATTGGTGTACAACCCTTTCAGAAGAACTGGTGTCCAGAACAGGCTTCAGCAACAGAGACTAATGGACTAGTTCCTAATATAAAGCATCAACATCCAAAGCATTGATGTCCATTACTGAGTGCAACATTACAGGATCCTAGTTTCCAGGACAATTACTTAATTCAGGACTATACTACTGTATATCTGTTATAATAAGGAGAATACCTAGATTTTTCTGCCATTTTTTGAACAAATCCAAAGTTTTCACTGTAAAAGGAGGTGACATGTTCCAGAATGGCAGTATTAAGAGTCCAAAATGATCATTATCAGAGAGACCCTCGTACCAGTGTTTAGCAAAGGACAAAAGAATGAACCCACAATTGGATCACTCAAAGCACCTTTATCTGGTGTGGTCTAAATTGTAATAGTTTCCCAGCTGGCAAGATTGTGCCTGGGGTAGAATACAGATTGTGCAAGGACACTACAGGGGTAATGACTAGTACTAATAGAGTCTGCACTTTTAAAAAGAAATTTGTAGTAATAACTAGAGTGTATCTACAAGTGCCAGTGTGGGCAACTGGTAACTTTAGTAAAAACAGATCAGATGAGCATGAGAAGTCTCTCAAAAAAAAAAATATTGCATTCCAAGTAAGAATGGAGGATGGTAGAAGGCTTTCCTTAAACCACTGACTGGCAGCAGTGTACTCCCACACGCACTAATGGTGCCCTGCTGCATGTTTTAGAGTGCAGATGCTGTGAGATCCACCAAGGATGACAGCCCCTTAAAATGTAAAGTGAAAATCAGGGATGAGGTGATATGTGGGGCTGCCATGACAGCATGTCTTTTAACGCATTCCTGTCATCTAAAGCAGTTCTGGGATTGTCCTCCAAAGTAACCTTAGGGTGGAATTTAAAGACCACTCCTTTCCAGTGGCCCAGTGACATAAGTCAAGTAAAGGCTTGACTGGCAGGTAGGTGTAGAAAGGGCACAGGAGGAAGAGATGGGGATGTCTGTGGGGCAAATGGGCAAGCCATCCCCCATGATAGGAAGGGACTTAATCCTCTGTGGTGGGCCTTAATGAGCAGGTAAGTATTTTATACTTTGTGTTGCGCATTCAATAATATATACTGTATATAACTGTAGAACTGTATATTACTATATAACTCTTATAATCAGGTTAGGGGAGTACAAAGAGGGTGACAGCAGGTTGATCAAAAGTCAGCTTGAAAGTCCATACGCTGGTATAAAATACACTTGCCTAATGCAAGTGGCCAGAATCAAACTCCAAAATATTAGTGGCCACTACAGAGGTCCAGTTCCCTGACATTAAAGCACACAAATCCAAGTAAGTAGTATGCACTCCACCATGTGCCCATCGTGGAGTAGATCTCTTACTATCCCTTTCAGTAGGCTGAGTGCAGGAGTTTCCTCTTAAGTGGGGTTAATTTGTGATTCCCTCTGTTGCTTTTTGCACGAGCCAGCTCTGTGAATTCTGTGAACTGCAGCACACCGTGCCACAATGAATCAGTACTGGAAATAAAATCAAAGCGCCCATTGACTTTTCTCTGTGTCCTTATTGGCATTTACATCTGTATTAGCATCACAACATGACCTCCTCCTTTCACGACGAAAGGGAAAGCCAGATTGAATAACAAAGGAGTGTGCGTCTCCCCCGTGCCGTGCTCCAGCCTGGTCGCACTGGGAGGCCGTAGTTGTGGGGGGGGGGGGTGATTTGCCCAAGCCTGCCACCGTCCCCTGCATCAAGCCCCTCTGCAGGCTGCGGATTAGTCAAGCGCTGATACAATGGACACATATGTTGCTGCGTCCAGAGTCAGCCTATTCAGACGAGCGTTACTTACATCCTAATGCGGATCAGGCTTAATGAACTAGAAGGAGTTAACAATAATGAAGAAGTCCTTAAGCAGCCGCTAATTCCATTTTGTGTCTCTGCTTTTTTCTCTTTATTTCTTTTCTTCTCTTCTTTATTTGAACACAAGGTGTAATCCTCTTGGATATCAAAGGTGGCACAGAGTATGAATTTAGATTTCTTATTTTCGGCTCGTGTGAGATTAGCTCTTGAATGTTTTTTTTTTTTTTTTTTTTTTTTTTAAGATGACAGAGGAGCAGAACCCAGCCATCTGCTGTTGCTCAGCTGGGCTTGCTACCTTGTGACATCTTTCTTTCTTTCTTTCTTTTTCTTTCTTTCTTTCTTTCTTTCTTTCTTTCTTATTTAAATCACAGTTCTTATGTCACTTTTATTTGTAATTTCTGTAAATATCAATTTTTGTCATGACAAGTAGAAAACTAGCAATATTCCTTACGGGCTTATTAGCTTTAGTCATACCTTAAGTAGATATATAGTTCTTAACAGTCAAATTAACAACAGTAAGACAGTTTGCAAAATTAGTGGGAGTGAGCTTGAAATCTGTATTTGTGCTTTTCTGTTTTAGTCTTGGAAAATATTTATTGATTTACGATTAATGAAGTTCATTTAAAAACTCTTTTTTTAATTCCTGATCAATGGGTGATCGTCAGATATAGTCATTCACTTAATAAATCTTTATTTTATATAGTGCCTGTCACAGCATATGAGTCATAATATTTTATTTTAAATAGCCACAAGCTTGTTTTCTTTTGCTTCTTTCTTTCTGGAGCAAACTGAATTATGTACTGTACATAAACAGTTGACCAATCTTTAATCTTATATAATGCCTTTCTTAGCCATTTCAATCAGAAGGTACCATAAAATTAAAATATTAGCTTTCTTGAATAAACTGTATCAAAGGTATAATCAGTCACTTTTTATGATGTCTTTCATACCAGGATGCTTTGCTAAGGAAATGCAAGCCTTCTTTATTTTCTTTCTTTCTTGCAGATGCTTTCTTTCTAGTATAACTTGTAGAGTAACTGATGGACAATTCTGCTTTGAGACCCTTCATATCCCATATTTGGGAAATTGGGCATTTCCTAGTTTGAAGTATGAATGTACTGTTTGATCAGTTGGCTTCCCATCCAGGGTTGGTTCATGTCTTGCACCCAGCATTACTATGGTTGTCACCTACACCCCATATTCCTGAACTCTATTATCAGGTTAGAAGATCGGCAGATGGATGGATGGATGGATGGATGGACTTGACATCATACACTTTGAATTAATGTAGGTAAGTCCTCCAATTTCAGGAGACTAGGTAAAGTACTAAGAGAGGACAAGCTTACATGCCAAGAAGTTCACACTTGGCTATTTCCAGCCTACATGTACGTACAAGGTTTGACTCATTTAAGCACTGGATGTATTTTTAAAACACAAAATGGGATGCTTTGAGTAAAGAGGTAGGTGGTGGAATTTCAGGTTACTGTCCAGAGTTTATCATTATATCACTATATCAGTACATATATTATTTTAAGGTCTTGTTGTGTTACATCTTTATGTGCATTCAGACATGATTTATTGTACTTCTCCATCAAATGTTTTTTTCAACAAAAGTATTTATTCAGAGAAAGCAGTCTCCTGCATATTTGTAAGGAGATTTAGTAAAACAAGAAAAGAGCGAAGGAGAGTTTTCATTGTTTACAGCTGAGGGCGCCAGTGAGGCCTCTGTACTGTTAGTCAATTTATGCAGTTAAGTGTGTCACTGAGAGTAATAAGGACTGACTTGCTGCATAATGCAGTAGAACATGATGGACTGACCAGTCACACTAGGCCCAAAGAGTGACCAGTCATACTTTGAAATGTGTGGTATGAGTAAGAGGCCCTGAGTGCCAAATGTAGAAAAGTGAAATAAGAGACATGACACGATGATACTATGCAGTTGCTGGGACAGGTGGTATCAAATATTCCCAGTATGAATGAAGTTTAGCTGTGGAGAAACACTATTCAGACTGTGCTTAATTGGCTGGGGGGAGTGCTGAATATCAGAAGACCACACAGAGGTCCTGAAAATCTTACTGTTGATTAACTGCATGTCACTGATGCATTCTGTAAAAGTGTAAGGTGTCCAGGCTGACCAGACACAATCTGTACATGTGTATGTCCAGTAAAACTGTCTAACTGGGAGTTTGGAGTATGGGGGCTGACCAGCCGCATGGTGCCTTTACATGGGATGTTTTGTAAGTTTGGGGGCTTACAGTCTGTTTTCCTTTAGGGAGCGCTAGCTCCCTGGAAATCCATTTGTTTTGTAATTGAGGTGTCTTAGGTAGCCCGAAACTACATAGATATAATATTAAAAGGCGACACCCCTCCCTTAGTGATACGGCAGTAAGAAATCACATCGGAGAAATAACTTAGCTTTCTTTAATGACGATTTACGCGGCATTACAGATGAAGGAAGCCATAGCAAGACGTTTCACCAAAGTGAGGTCTCGATGTATACAGTTGCCATTATCATTGCTGTGCTGGAAGGATTTTCAGGATCGGATGACGTTATCTCCCATCCGTCCAACGGCTTCAAAGGTGTGCCGGGCAATGTTCCAAGGCGATATACTCTTTCTTCATGTGCAGACCCCTACTTAGGTAAATCATGCCATTCCAGACAAGGCAAAGAGAGGATACAATTTAATGTTGACTCTAACACACAGAAATAGTGCACGTTGCCCACTTGCAGTTGTTCTTAACTTGTCTTGTCTTAAGATGCTTGCCTAGCAATTCTAAATGAATAGCCCCTGTGTGCTAAATCTGGCTTTGTGTTAAGCTGTATATGTGAGAAGAAAAGAAAAGCAGATTTAAAATATTTGCAGACAACACAGTGACATATTAAACTTATATTTTGATTACACAGTCACACTGTATTGTTGAGTCTAGGTGTTCACCAGTCGCCTTGTTTAGTTGGAGGGTGTATCCAGTAAGGGATGTTAACCCCATACATGGACTGGCTTCAATGCTGGGAATAGCACTATGGAGAGGCTGTTCTGCGTGCAGTACTGCTTCCAAGCCACAGCAGTGACAAAAATGACCATAGAAACAGCCATCAACATTGAGAAAATAAGTAATAATTTTATACTAGCAAATCGTGCTTGCGAAAATTTCACAAGAATAAAAGCGTTAATGAAAATGATGATGAGGGAGAGAAGAGCATCAAACGTTGCAGTAAGAAAGGAGATTATTTTAATAAGTAGTGACTTGTGAGAGGACTCAGTATTAGAATAGTCACATGATTAGTATGGGATGTTATTATAATCACTTACACCAGCATGAATATTTACAATACAAAGTGTAACATGAACAGGTTAACAGAACATATTGGATAAGAAGGGAAATGCCGGGCACATGTAAGTCAGTGTGTGTGGAGTGGGGCTGTCAAGTAATGTAGTATACCGATGTCGGTAATAATTGTCTGAAAAAGCAAATTTGTTGCATAAACGTTATCATCAGCGAAAATATTCCCCTTTGTGTAACGCACAAGTACCTGTACGTTTAACCCCGGTTTTGATGTAACTCTGGAAAATGTAGTGTACAGCTGAACATGGGTAAAAACAGGGCCTGGCAAATAAACTCCGACGTTATTAAACGTTTGTCGTTGTGACTTGGTGATAGTCATACAATATGCTAAATGAACAGGGAATTGCCTACACTGTAATATAAAGGGAATATCTTTTTTCTGTCGTAATGTTTATTGTTGTCTGGCAGTTTGCCGCTGCTCTTCAGAAAGATTGTGTTTGTAATTCGTTTTTTGTTCACTGTTTAGGTGCAAGACTTGTTGCTGCTGATCTTCGGATAATGTTGCTCTCTGGTTTGTCATACGTTGTCTTTGTTGTTCTAGGGCATCTTGCCTGTGGTGGTTGATCTAGTGTGATGTAGATGTTTCTGCTTCTGTGTGTTGGTGTGAGTATGTAGGTCGGCAAGACTGTTTCTGTTGGTCGCAGCTAAGCTGTATGTGCCTTTTTATTTTATCGGGAGGCTTACATTGAAGTGAAGGACAAAGGAGGCGTAAAATGATGGTGTCATAATGCAGTTTCGTTCACTAACAAAGTATGCACCGAATAAACAGTCAAATACTACAGTCGATAATTGGTCCCATTGAAGAACTGAAGACTTGAAGATAAGCCTAAGATCAAAACTCTGCCAGGAGCACGGATTCCTCGCTATTGTTGTGGAGGGATATAGTAGTTGTGGCAACCATTGTTTCTATCGAGCACGGACGAACACAACCGAAATAATATAAGGATTTTATCAGAGTCAAACAATCTGCCTGCATGAAAATCCAACCAATGGACCCCAATAGTCAACAAAGATGAACACAGTGCTCTGGCTGTTATCTTATCCAAATGTTGTCAGAAGTTGCAGATGTTTGGAGGTGGAAGGTGACGGAGGGCCGCAATTCAAAAATCCCAGAGTTGAGCAGTTCAGCAGCTGTGGTGCTCCTGTGTTTCTGGTGCCCAGCAGTTGTAGAGTCTTAAATGCCAGTGTGTGTGGTAACATGTTTTGTATCTTTAAGAGAATATTGCTTTAGTTCAATAAACCAATTGGTCTGTAACTAGGAGCTGTCCCTAGGGCCAGCTGTAGGCATAGGCTGAGTGGGTACCATGCCCAAGAGGGCTTCAAAAAGTCTCTTCACATAGTATCACAAAGGTGCTGATCACCAAGGGAGAAGGTTCCCCTCCCCATTCATCAAATTCATATATGATTGGGAGGGTTGTGATCTCCAAAAGGACCCCCAACTCCTCCTTCGCCAATTTCAGGTATGGATCTGAGTGCGTGGATGTCTCTTTTTGAGTGCTTGCAACCGAGACGGCCTAGGGGCACAATGTGCCCTTAAGCAGGCCCTGGCTACCCCACCACCATTCTAGAAAAGAAAAATGGAATGAACCAAGCTTTCTTAGCGTTTCTATCCAGGCATAACCCAAGAAATATTTTTTCTGTCAGATACAGTATAATAAGTACAACAAAAAAGCAAGAATGTATAATGAAAAGAGGAAAACCAGCAGCATAACTTAAAATATATAAAGTACAGAAAAGAATGATATTTTGTAAGGAAGATATAGGCGTACAAAGCTCACTTAACACACATTACCACACTAAATGTCATCTTCATGGCTGCCTACAGAGAGAATGCTGGGACTGGCCAGTCACACTGTGCTGTTGGCTGTACGGGGTCTGAGTATTAATTTGGTATAGTTGGGTGCAGGGTCTAACCACTCACACCGTGTTATTGGGTATGTTAGTATATCTGGGGGTGTGTGGACTTCTGCTAATCACTGACACACTGTTTCATGTTTGCTATTGTTCTAGACTGCATTCTGGTGCCTTTGGCTTCTTCTCTGAGTGTAAAACAGTACAGACGGCCTGTGTTAACTTGTCAGAGATGTACATTCCATATTCAGGTGAAATAATCATACAGCGGTCAGTCCCAGACATCGATGTGATCAGGATGATGCTGGGTGTTTGCAGTCACTGCTGTCCACTTGACACTCGCAGGCTGAGTTGAAGTGGAAATGGACCTTTTTGTCTGAAAGAGCTACAGTACAGACAGTAGTAACAATGATGATACTATTCCACAGAGGCAATCGCAGCTCCCTGGCTCTCAGCCGTTTAGCACTTGAGAGCATTTGGCAACTCCTTCAAGGGCTGGTCATCATCACGGCTGTCCGCCTTCAGCAGGGGTTTTGTTCCGCAGTCTTTGAGGTGCAGTGTAGAGCGAATTGTCAGACAATAGACGCCTGACTGCAACCCAGCAAAGAGGGGTGCTTCCCGCATTCAGTCCTCTAGGTTCCAGCTGCACACAGAGCTGTGATAAAATTAATATGCATGCTATTAGTGGCTGAGGGACACTAGTTTCTATAATTTAAAATCATTATCAAAAAGAATAACGTGTCAGTCAGTCTAACCTTCTTAGTTCTGAACAGGGTCACAGGGGGTGCCGGAGCCAATCCCAGTTAACACAGGGCACAAGGCAAGAACAAACCCCAGACAGGGTGCCAGACTGTCATAGGGCAAAAACTGGTCAGTCAGCCTTAATTATTGTTTCCACCCCACCACAACACAATCAATAGCAATTTTGCCTATTGAGGAAGAAAAAGCAATGAGCATCTTAGCAAAATAAATAGACTAAATATTAGGAAGCTAAATAAAGTCCTATAGATTCAGAGTTAGTTTGAGCTTTAGTGCCTTTAAACACTTCACTAGAATTATAAAAGTAAGCAGGAGTGAATATAGGACACTAAGTAATAGTTGTATATACCAATGATTGTGTATTCTCTTATAGTGCTTTCCATCATCTGAAAACAATTCATAGTGAAAGCAATGTACTGAGGTTGACCAAAGTAAAAAACACAAAAACGTTGTTTCATCCTTAACAGTAAATCAGAACTGATCATCCAGGCTTCACTTTGTATGAGGGTAATTTAAAAAGAAAAGGCAATTTGAAAATTAAGCAGTAACTACAATGGATATATATAAGCTGGTGTAATACGTTTTTGCAATGGCTTATGGGTAGTTCCAACACACACACTGCAGTGCTCTGCTATTAGTGGTAACCTTTGTTTCTAGCTGCAAAGATAATTGTCTGTAATAATAATAATAATAATAATAATAATAATAATAATAATAATAATAATAATAATACATTTATTTATATAGCGCCTTTCCCATGCTCAAGGCATCTTAACATCAGCAAACCCAAAGAACTGGTTGTTGACTTTCACCACATCAAAAAGCTTGTAAGTCCTGTCACTATTCAGGGTGTGAATGGAGAGATGGTGCACTGCTAAATGGACTTGGGGGTCCACATTAAAGACAGGGTGAAATAGTCTTGGAACACAGAGGAACTATATAAGAAAGGGCAGAGCTGGCTCTTTTTTCTTTGGAGAAAACATTCCTTTAAAATGGGAAGTGACATCCTTCACATCTACAACTCTATGATGGCCAGTGTTATATTCTACATTGTGGTGTGCTGGACTGGTAACATCACTTCAAGAGAGGCCCACTGAATCAATAAGCTAATTAAAAGAGCAAACTCAATTATAGGACACACTCTGGACCCCAGAAGGTCATAGCAAAGGAGAGAATTAAAACAAAACTGAGTGCCATTATGAACAATGCTGCACATCCTCTCTCGGGCACACTAACACTGAGCACTTTCAGCCAACAAGTTATTCAGCAGACGTTTGTTTATACCAATAGCAATATGCCTACATATTGCCTCATTGTGACTGTGACTGCCAAGTCAGAAGTTTTTTTTTTATTTTAATTTTCTTGCTTTTTAGTCATTCTGCCGTTTGTTCAGATCATTGTGTGTGTCTGTATATTTATTCATTTTTATATCTATTTATGTATTTATTTATTTAAAGCGCTTCTGTAAAGAGCTAAATTTCACCCTGTGGACAAGTAGTACTAGGGTGTTGTACTGTGTTAGACATTATGGATGTAGTGAGAAGTCAAGCAAAATGATATCCCTATCCCACTGTGGACAAGTAAAGTTAAATCTACATCTACATCTGTCTAATCAAGTTGAATGAACATGGGTGTTCTGCTACGGTACTGCACCGTTGTTAAACAGTGCACCGTAACAAGATTTCTTTGGGGAGAGGGAGTGAAATCTGCTGAAATTCACCAAAGGGTGTTGGCTCAGTAAGGAAGTGAAAACCACCTGACTCAATGAAAAGTTCATGAATTAAGTAGAAAGATTTAAAGTAAGAAGAAGAAGTGTAAATGACAAAGCTCGACCTGATCGACCAGTGACCATCTCTCACACAAGCCCATATCGTATATTCAGTTTATAAAGTGTTTTTGCCACCTTAAAAATTCTCAAATCCACTTAATCGAGTCTATATGGTTGTTGGAGCACTGGAGCCTTTCCTGGCAGCATCGGGTGCATAGAAGGAACCAACCCAAGATGAGACACCATTGCACTGAAGGACCCGTCTTCAAATACTTATACTCATATGGGATCACCTTGCAATCAGTGAATAACTTAACATGCTAGTGTTTGCGGATATTAAAGGAAATCTGGAGTACCCCCAGACAAAGAGAACATATACAAACTCAACCCAGTGTGAGCCACTAGGGGGTGTACCGCCACCCTAACCCCCAACACAGACAGGCAGGACACAGGTTCAATTCAACACCCATGTTTATTTACAGTCTAAGTGCACCAATTACCAACACCACAATACACAATCCATTCCCTTCCTTACCGCCAGTCCATCCGCCTCCACTCTTCCTCATGTTTTCTGTCACCTTCCTTCTGATTCTGGCCGCCAAATGGTGGGACTGGCCTCTTTTTATAGGGCACCTGGAAGCACTCCAGATGCCTAATGAGCCTCTTCTGGCCACACCTCTGGGTGTGGCGGAAGTGTGGCCAAATAAGGCCCTGAAAAGGTCAATCTGCCCCCTGGCGGGCACCACAGGCCCTAACAGGGTTGAGCTCTCACTGGAAACCAAGGGGGCTGCCCTCTATTGGTCTGGGGGAGAAACTGTCCCGATAATCCTCTTTCCCCCGATCCTTCCACACGTTGGGCATCCTGGCCAGGTAAGGATTCTGGTCATCCGCCACACCAGACAGTGAACAGTTACACATTCAACTGGAATCGAAGCAGTCACAGTGCCACCATAATAAAGGACAATGCAATATAAAAGTAAGATTATTAAGAATAAAGTAAACTTAATATTAGCTCAGTAAATATCGTAGTAAATATTGTAAGTATTCTAATAGTAGGTCAGAAATGGTCAGTCTAAATTTATATAATGACTTTCAGGATCTGAAAAAGGAAAAAAAAAAACATTCTGGTTCAATATGCATTAAGTGTCCCATAATTCAAGTAAAAATTGCTCAGAGCTCAGATGTATCGAATGTAAGACTGTCTCAGATGTAACCAGGACAAGATTCGGCTTATGAGTGATGTCATCAAGTGCCTACATTGCTAGGTCAAATGTTTTGGGAATGTTCTACACTCAAGCCAGTTTGGGCAAACATTTTGCATGCAGTATCTCTTATGTGCCCTTGGATCTAAAATCACTCCTAATGCTTTAACAACAGCATTTGAAGTAAAACCAGATGGGATAACCGTGTGCTATAAAAAATCTATTGTGATATCCTATACTGCAGTGCTTAGTCAAAGGCTCATTTTGTTCAGCTGGAAGAATCCTAATCTACCTTGTATAACACAGTGAGATGGTGATATTTTATATTATGACAAACTGGAAAAAAATCAGTTTTCTCCTTACGGGAAAAATTCATTAATGTGATAGTTAAATTAGCAAGCCAGGCCTGTGCTGAACCTTTTCATTTTATTTGCAGATTTATTCTATAAGAAGGGTCACTCTCATGACACGTAATTCTCTGAGTGAGTTGGATGATTGAGTGCCGAGTCTTTGGAACACATGATAGTACTTTCTTTATTTTTTGTTAGGCTTGTTTTTTAGTTTATGAGTTTTTGATCTTTAAATAAAATAAAAATAGGATTAAATGACAAGTTGAATACAGGAGGTGAGTGCATAGTGTCAGAGACCTGTTTTTAAATCCCAGCCTGGTTGAATTCTGCGTGCGGCTTGCATGTTAACCTTGATGTTTGTATGGGCTTTCCTCCAGACACGATGTTTTTCCTCCTGTATCTCTAAGACATTCATGTTTGGTTAATTGGCTACTCTAAATTGTGAATGCATGTGTAAGTGTGCATTATACTGGATTGGTGCCCAGGGTTAGTGTCTGCCATGTGCCAACTGCTGATGCAATGGGCTTCGGCAACCCTGAACTTTATTATGGGGTTCAGATAATAGATGGATGGAAGGAAAGATAGATAGAATCAAAAAAGAAGCAAAGTTGTTATGGAATAATGGTTCATGTGTCTGTGCCATCTCTAAAAATGAATCGTTCAATTTTATTTTTTCTGTTGTCAAATTACAGCTAAATGGGTCAATCCATTTTCAGTGTTTTTGACCCATTAAAAATATTTAAAAAAAAAATCATAAACATAAGAACAAGACACATGGTCAACAAGAAGGTGAAGATTCTTGAAGTCTGAAAACAATTAAGGATACCAGGTAACTTTAATTGCCTTGGCCCCATGGCTCTCCATGTTAGAATATGTGTAGATGAAAGAGTGAGCATAAATAATATAATGTATAATAAACTGGAAATCTGAAAAATAGCATATGTAATTTTATTCTTATGCACTGAAAATCCAGGCAAAACTAAGAAACAAACTAAATCCAGACAACAAACTCATACGCATCAAAAAAAGAACTGAAAGTGTTCATTGAGTTGATTGATTTTTATATAGCTCCAGTAGCATCAGGGGTGGCCTTAGGGTTGTGCGGAGCTTAGGGCTGACCAACCCCACATGGGGCCAGTTACGTCAAACGCTGTTACCGGTATGTGTGGAATGTATAAACTTGCACACGAATTTAATAAAAATAATGTTAACATACACTGGATTTTCTCATTACAGTATTCAGCTAAATTTTTGCAAGATCACCTGCAGACTTTATCAAAATATAACGATATAATCTATTAAAAAAGTGCAAGTCATAATTCATGACAATACCACGGCAGTGTGAAATGCGGTGTCATGTGGAAATTAGCAGGGCCTCTTATAGAAAAGTACCCAAATTGCAAGTATACCCTGAGTCTCGATATGCGATAAGGGTTCCTCTTAGAAGCATCTCAAAAATATATATATATATACAGTGGAATGAGCCCCGGACACAGACAGGAAGACATGTTTAAATGCACCACCACACGTTTATTTACAACTATTATGTACAACTAATATTTACAATAAAGTGCACACAACCCACTTCACCCCAAAGTCCAGGCCTCACACTGCCTCTTTCTCTCTTCAGGCCGCCTCGTTGGCTCTCCTCCCAAGCTCTGTCCTTCTCCTCACCCAACTCCAGCCCACGAATGGAGGGAGGCAACCCCTTTTATCCACACCCGGACGAGCTCCAGGTGCTTCCTGACAAGCCTCCGCCAACACTCCCCATTGTGGCGGAAGTACCAGATGCGCACCTTGAAGCACTCCGGGTGTCCCTGGTCTTCTTCCCCCCAGCACTGCCGGGTGTGGCGGAAGTGCTGAGGGCCAGGGCTGCAAAGGCAACGGGTCACCCCCTGGCGGTGAACATGGGCCACTACAGGGTTGAGCTTCCAAGCTCTGCACCTGTGGTCCCCAAAGCCACCAGGGCGGTTGCCCCCTCGTGGTCTGGAGGAGGCGCAAGCCCTCCTCTGGTCCTCCTGGCCACTCGCCACTATATATATATATATATATATATATATATATATATATATGTATATACTGGAGAATATAACTTGTCAAATCTGCTCGAACGGGACATGCGGACCTCAAAACCGGAGCCCCCTGAGGCGTGGGGCCTGGGGCGGTCTCCCCACTTGCCACGCCCAAATGCCGCTCTTGAGTAGCATCATGTACCATCACAAGGTGCTTTACGGATATGGTTTTGACTGATTCCACTTACCTTGGAACTACTATATAATTTAAAATTCAAGGGTGGCACAGTAGCCCAGTGTTTAGTGCTACTGGTTCAAAAATTCAGCTTCTTGGCTTCCAACCCTGCATCCAGTCATAGTTCACAACTTGCTTGTGTCCTGTGTGCATTTTCCTCTGATATCACCAAAGACGTGCAACTTAGGTTAACTGGCAATTCCAAATTGACCTCGGTGTGGATGTGTTCATGCGATAGATTGGTAGCTTGTTTAAGGCTGTTTCCCACCATGTGACCAGTGCTGCCAGGATAGGACAAAACAACTTACTGTATATACAAAGATGTATATTGTATATATCGGTGTATAGAGTGCAGGGCAGGTTTAAGTCTAAATTCCAAATATCCTAGTCCCCTAATTTCTGAGATAGATCATTTTGCATAACTGCTAATTACCCTTTTCTTTTTTACTCTTTGAAAAATATTTGAGAGAATGAAGCTTCTATGTGTGTCATCTATAGAATAAAGACTGACTGCTTGATTGTGAGTACTTAGTGTGAAGTCTTCACATGTATACCCCCCATGAATCTCTGGGCATGATATATCCTAACCTGCTGCTAACCTTAAGGGAACAACTGCATTTTATTGTGAGATTTTGTTATTTTCAGAAAATCATACATTGATAATCCTCTGACAGCCTCAAACTGCGACTGTGACTACCCACAGTGAGATGCTGTTCTTATCAGTTTACTGCCAG
Source organism: Polypterus bichir lapradei (assembly GCA_026402145.1). Classification (NCBI taxonomy): domain Eukaryota; kingdom Metazoa; phylum Chordata; class Cladistia; order Polypteriformes; family Polypteridae; genus Polypterus; species Polypterus bichir. The sequence goes on along the minus strand of JANRMT010062814.1, from coordinate 89,565,772 downwards.
AAGTTGCTCTCTGTAAAGTGCTAAAAAGTTTAGAGTGTGCAATACAATAGTGAAGATCGGCCCTATTTAAACAATAACCTTTAAAACGGAAATAACACAAAAAGAAATCCTGCACTAACTGACCGTTTTATCCGATTTGGGTCACACCTGCTATTTCGCACAGTGCGGCTCCATAAAGCAAACAACACACCAAAGTCCGGCAGCCCAAGACTGCCCTAGTGTGTGCTAGTCCTGGCAGGAGTACGCTGATGTGAACATCATGCAGGCTGATAAAGGTGATTTCCTTAAAGCTCCAGAGGGCTTCCCTTATGTGCTGCCTCCTAGTGGGATCCTCAGGCTTTGCAAAACTGAAATTGACAAGTATCAACTATGTATAGTGGCTACAAAATTGGAAGCAGTCATTTTTTTAGAAAAGGATTTTGAAGGACCTTTACCATGTCCTCCTTTCTTTTACATTATGATTTTCGTGTTGATCTTTGGGGCAACAGGGTGGCATAGCGGTAGCGCTGCTGCCTCACAGTAAGGAGACCAGGGTTCACATCCCAGGTCCTCCATGTGTGGAGTTTGCATGTTCTCCCTGTGACCTTGTGGGTTTCCTCCAGGTGCTCCGGTCTCCTCCCACAGTCCAAAGACATGCAAGTTAGGTGGATTGTCGATACTAAATTGACCCTAGTGTATGGTTGGGGTTGTCTTTGTGTTCACCCTGCAAACCCTGTCCAGGGTTTGTTCTCACCTTGTGTCTTTCTGGGATTGCACCCCCGTGTCCCTGTTCAAGACTAAGTGGGGTGGAAATCGAAATGCTAATCATTATTAGGGCAAACTAATGGATTATAGACTGTGAAATAGCAAATGCTCAAAATGTCCATATATGTGAAGTTTGCATGCATGAAGTAGTCCATAACCTCCTGTCAGTTCTAGGGACCAACAATGAGGTACATGGGAAACTGCACAGAGACAGGTGGTTCTTGATTTAAAAAAAGCCTGTACTCAAACCAGATAATATTTAAAGAGGTTAAGCTCTTAAGGAGGTTAGTGATTTCATATATAAAGTATTGATGTGCATTTTTCAAAAATCACTGCACACTAGGGAAATGCAGACAGATGGGACAATAATTAATGCCTTCCTATTATGTAAAGAAGTTAATTGCGCTGATGCAAGTACTGTAACTTTAGGCCGATAAGCTTATCGTAAATTAATAAGAGCAATTATTAAGGAAACTCTGCCATTGCCGGTTCCAAGCCTGGATGCAAAAGGAGGAGGGTGCTTCAAAGGAGTGACTCAATGCAAACTCCATAACATCTAGCCAGATCCTTCGCATGAGGGACAAGCGGATCCCTAGGGTGGCAATGAGATGGACACCTCCTGGCGCTAAATGACCATAAGGACACCCCCGAATTACATGGAGAAGAACTTTCAAGAAAGACCTGAAGGCACTGAACACCACATGAGATGACACTGAAGCACTCGCCCAAGATCAGAACCACTGGAGGTTCCTTGCTACCCGATATGCCAAATAACATGGGAGGATCTAAGTCTAAGTAATTATTAAGGAAAGGACTGACCAACACAGATAAATTAATAAGCAGTCAATATAAGTTTAGATGGGGGAATCGTGTTTCAGTAACATGTTGAAATTTTATGATGAGCAACACAAGTGTACGATCAGAGAGTTGCATATGATATAATTAATCCTGACTTTTTGGTGATGTCCACATAAGAGGTTTGTGATTAATCTAAAAGAAGTGCAATTATAAGGAGCAGTTTGTTGATGGGTGTAAAATTAGCTTAAAAACAGAAAACAAAGGGCTATGGCACAAGGAACCTTTTCAGGTGATGTGCTATTCTTCAGGGATTAGTGGCAAGGCCACTGCCCTTTTAAATATACAGGGTAATTCAAAAAGATTCATCTGATTTCAAAGTATCATATTTTTACAACTGTGAGGTGCCTAGGAACCAATCACATACCGATTGAAAGAGTTTCTGACTGTCACTGGTATTTCTCAACAACGTGCTCCCTCATCGCTGGATTGGCCATAAAGAAACCCATAATATGGCGCTCCATTTCTGGCCCCCAGGATCACCAGATGTCACGCCATGTGACTTTTTTTTGTGGGGGTACACAAAGGATTCTGTTTATGTGCCACCCTTCCCAACAACACTGGATGATCTCCGGAATCGCATTGAAAGAGCCGTGAGTACAGTGACACACGACATGCTCAATCAAGTATGAGATGAATTTGATTATCATGTTGATGTTGTCCGTACAACTGGACGAGGTCATATTGAGGACTTGTACAATTACATACCGTATATATTCATTTAAGTTTAAGTTCTCCCATGGATAAGTCAGAGCTTGATTTTACCGTATAATTTCCGGTATTTTATAATGTTGGTCGTATAAGTCCAATGCGGAAAACTCACGGTATTGGTCCAAGGGATTATGATATGTTAACGCCCACCTGAGAGAGTAACCACAGAGCACATTGCCTTTTTATCCTAATGTAATGTACCAAACGTTAATACCCTAACTATTCCGAAGCGACGTTTGCACTGTTTCGTGTTTTTTAAATCTCACACCCTCATACACCTTTATTGTAAGAGTATCCCTTATCTACAATGGAGCATTTGATCAGAAGAAAATATGAAGCTGGTTTTAAATTAAAAGTCGTTGAAGTCAGTCAGACATTTTCCAACCTACTATATACTAACACAGGGTGGCAAAAGAAATTGGTAACTGCACTGCTGCAACAAAATTTGATATGTCTGAGAAACTGAGAAGATTGGAGGAAGCAAGAAGATGTAAAAAAAAAAAAAAAACATTTAAGTGTCGCATTTTTGAACGGGCTTATGAGTTGAGGTCTGATTTTATGATCGATTTTTCAAGACCTGACCTATATGCAAGTATATACGGTAATAGACGTTATGTTTACCTGAACCATTTACAGTTTACTTCATTGTTCTGTAATGATTTTGAAGTGAAATAAATTATTTTGAAATCGGATTAATCTTTTTGAATCACCCTTATCAAGCATATATACAGTATATTTATATGCTTGATAAAAATATGATTTCCGTATACTGTATACTCGCAGATAAGTTCTCCTGTGGATAAGTCAGGACTTGATTTTACAGTATAATTTTTGGTATTTTATAGTGTCGGTCGTATAAGTCGAATGTGGAAAACTCACGCTGTTGGTCCAAGAGATTATGATATGCTAACACCCACCTGAGAGAGCAGCCATGGAGCACACTGCCTTTTTATTCTATGTGGGTGCAGCAACAGACAGAGAGAGATAGACAGATAGATACTTTATTAATCCCAAGGGGAAATTCACATACTCCAGCAGCATACTGATAAAAAACATTAAAGAGTGATAAAAATGCAGGTATAACAGACAATAACTTTGTATAATGTTAACGTTTACCCCTCCGGGTGGAATTGAAGAGTCGCATAGTGTGGGGGAGGAATGATCTCCTCAGTCCGTGAATGGAGCAGGACAGTGACAGCAGTCTGTCGCTGAAGCTGCTCCTCTGTCTGGACATGATACTGTTCAGTGGATGCAGTGGATTCTCCTTGATTGACAGGAGCCTGCTCAGCGCCCATCACTCTGCCACGGATGTGCTGTATCAGCGCTTACTCCTAACCTCTCTCTCTCTCTAATGTGCCTACATGACCAGACGGTAATAACCAAACTATTCCGAAGTGACGTTTGCACTGTTTCATGTTTTTTGTATCTCACACCCTTATACACCTTTATCGTAAGAACATCCCTTATCTATGATGGAGCATTCGATCAGAGGCCAACACATAACTCAGTAACTGCACTGCTGCAACAAAATTCAACACATCTGAGAATGTGATGCGAGACTGGAGGAAGCAAGAAGATGTAAAAAAAAAAAAATTAAGCATTGCATTTTTGAACAAGCGTATCAGTCAGGGTCTGATTTTATGATTGATTTTTTCGAGTTACAATACCCAACTTATACGTGAGTATATACGGTAATAAGATGTTTAAGTTTGCAAATGATGCCGAACTAGGTCAAAGGGTAGATCATCTAGAATCAGATGAATCATCACAGATGAAACTAGACAGAATTCAGACTGTATCAGATAAAATTATATCTAAGTAAACGTAAGGTACTACACATAAGAGGTAAAAGTGTTAGTTTTGAATGCACAATAGGATATTAGAAACTCCAGGGCTAAGCACTGTGCCATCAAACCAATTAGATTATATACTTTAAAAACAATAAAATCTAAGGAGGTGTGGGCAGGTGAATTCAGACGTCATAAACTGACAGACTTCGAAGCAGCTGAATGTACTCCATATTCAGAAGTATGGTGTTAGGCAAAAATAACTTGGTAAATGTTGAATTGTTTATAACATTCCTAATGAGATGCTGGCTTCAAATGAAAATATATGTCGCTCTGCTCTTCTAAATAACCCTGTTGTGACCACAGTTCCTCACCAGGGCTAGAGAAGAGACAACAATGGAGGCCATCAGACATTTCTGGCCAAGTTGTAAATCATTTGCTGCCCTGCTCTCCACTCAGTGGATGTTTTCTTTCATTGGCTGCCAGTGTAGGTTTTAGGGCTTCACTCCCACAGGAGGAACTGCATTTTGTGCTCACCCACTACTCAAAATGTTTTTTATTAATTATCTGAAAACTAATTAAATAAGGCTGGGTCTTTGGCAGTGGAGTACTTTAGAAAGGTCAACAAGGGACAGCTGGGCCCCCGCCACACTGAGATAACTTCCTTTTGTCTGCAATCGAGTGTGGTGACAAGTTGGCCGATGCTTCCAGACCATTCACGTATCTGATACTTGCTCTTTGTATCCTTTACTAAAGTCTTTCACCAGAAGGTAAAATGATGGTAAACAACACTTACAATATAAGGTTTTTGAAATGCAGCCAATTAGTTCCATCCATCCATCCATCCATCCATCCTCTTCCGCTTATCCGAGGTCGGGTCGCGGGGGTAGCAGCTTAAGGAGAGAAGCCCAGACTTCCCTCTCCCCGGCCACTTCTTCCAGCTCTTCCGGGAGAATCCCAAGGCGTTCCCAGGCCAGCCGGGAGACATAGTCCCTCCAGCGTGTCCTGGGTCTTCCCCGGGGCCTCCTCCCGGTTGGACGTGCCCGGAACACCTCACCAGGGAGGCGTCCAGGAGGCATCCTGATCAGATGCCCGAGCCACCTCATCTGACTCCTTTCGATGCGGAGGAGCAGCGGCTCTACTCTGAGCCCCTCCCGGATGACTGAGCTTCTCACCCTATCTTTAAGGGAAAGCCCAGACACCCTGCGGAGGAAACTCATTTCAGCCGCTTGTATTCGCGATCTCGTTCTTTCGGTCACTACCCATAGCTCATGACCATAGGTGAGGGTAGGAACGTAGATCGACTGGTAAATTGAGAGCCTTGCCTTACGGCTCAGCTCTTTTTTCACCACGACAGACCGATGCAGAGCCCGCATCACTGCGGATGCCGCACCGATCCGCCTGTCGATCTCACGATCCATTCTTCCCTCACTTGTGAACAAGACCCCGAGATACTTAAACTCCTCCACTTGGGGCAGGATCTCGCCCCCAACCCTGAGAGGGCACTCCACCCTTTTCCGGCTGAGGACCATGGTCTCGGATTTGGAGGTGCTGATTCTCATCCCAGCCGCTTCACACTCAGCTGCGAACCGCTCCAGAGAGAGCTGAAGATCACGGCCTGATGAAGCAAACAGGACAACATCATCTGCAAAAAGCAGTGACCCAATCCTGAGTCCACCAAACCGGACCCCTTCAACACCCTGGCTGCGTCTAGAAATTCTGTCCATAAAAGTTATGAACAGAATCGGTGACAAAGGGCAGCCCTGGCGGAGTCCAACTCTCACTGGAAACGGGCTCGACTTACTGCCGGCAATGCGGACCAAGCTCTGACACCGGTTGTACAGGGACTGAACAGCTCTTATCAGGGGGTCCAGTACCCCATACTCCCGGAGCACCCCCCACAGGACTCCCCGAGGGACACGGTCGAACGCCTTTTCCAAGTCCACAAAGCACATGTAGACTGGTTGGGCAAACTCCCATGCACCCTCCAGGACCCTGCTAAGGCTGTAGAGCTGGTCCACTGTTCCGCGACCAGGACGAAAACCACACTGTTCCTCCTGAATCCGAGGTTCGACTATCCGACGGACCCTCCTCTCCAGAACCCCCGAATAGACTTTTCCAGGGAGGCTGAGGAGTGTGATCCCTCTATAGTTGGAACACACCCTCCGGTCCCCCTTTTTAAAGAGGGGGACCACCACCCCAGTCTGCCAATCCAGAGGCACTGTCCCCGATGTCCATGCGATGTTGCAGAGACGTGTCAACCAAGACAGTCCTACAACATCCAGAGCCTTAAGGAACTCCGGGCGTATCTCATCCACCCCCGGGGCCCTGCCACCAAGGAGTTTTTTGACCACCTCGGTGACTTCAGTCCCAGAGATGGGAGAGCCCACCTCAGAGTCCCCAGGCTCTGCTTCCTCATTGGAAGGCATGTTAGTCGGATTGAGGAGGTCTTCGAAGTACTCCCCCCACCGACCCACAACGTCCTGAGTCGAGGTCAGCAGCGCACCATCCCCACCATATACGGTGTTGACACTGTACTGCTTCCCCTTCCTGAGACGCCGGACGGTGGACCAGAATCTCCTCGAAGCCGTCCGAAAGTCGTTCTCCATGGCCTCTCCAAACTCCTCCCATGCTCGAGTTTTTGCCTCAGCAACAACCGAAGCCGCATTCCGCTTGGCCTGTCGGTACCTATCAGCTGCCTCCAGAGACCCACAGGACAAAAAGGTCCTATAGGACTCCTTCTTCAGCTTGACGGCATCCCTCACCGCCGGTGTCCACCAACGGGTTTGGGGATTGCCGCCGCGACAGGCACCGACCACCTTACGGCCACAGCTCCGGTCAGCCGCCTCAACAATAGAGGCACGGAACATGGCCCATTCGGACTCAATGTCCCCCACCTCCCTCGGGACGTGGTCGAAGTTCTGCCGAAGGTGGGAGTTGAAGCTACTTCTGACAGGGGACTCTGCCAGCCGTTCCCAGCAGACCCTCACAACACGTTTGGGCCTACCAGGTCTGACCGGCATCTTCCCCCACCATTGAAGCCAACTCACCACCAGGTGGTGATCAGTTGACAGCTCCGCCCCTCTCTTCACCCGAGTGTCCAAGACATATGGCCGCAAGTCCGACGACACAACCACAAAGTCGATCATCGAACTGAGGCCTAGGGTGTCCTGGTGCCAAGTGCACATATGAACACCCTTATGCTTGAACATGGTGTTCGTTATGGACAATCCGTGGCGAGCACAGAAGTCCAATAACAGAACACCGCTCGGGTTCAGATCGGGGGGGCCATTCCTCCCAATCACGCCCTTCCAGGTCTCACTGTCATTGCCCACGTGGGCATTGAAGTCTCCCAGCAAAACGAGGGAATCCCCAGAAGGTATGCCCTCTAGCACCACCTCTAGAGACTCCAAAAAGGGTGGATACTCCAAACTGCTGTTCGGCGCATACGCACAAACAACAGTCAGGACCCTTCCCCCCACCCGAAGGCGGAGGGAGGCCACCCTCTCGTCCACCGGGGTAAACCCCAACGCACAGGCTCCAAGTCGGGGGGCAGTAAGTATGCCCACACCTGCTCGGCGCCTCTCACCGGAGGCAACTCCAGAGTGGTAGAGAGTCCAGCCCCTCTCAAGGAGATTGGTTCCAGAGTCCAAGCTGTGCGTCGAGGTGAGTCCGACTATATCTAGCCGGAACCTCTCAACCTCGCGCACTAGCTCAGGCTCCTTCCCCTTCAGAGAGGTGACATTCCACGTCCCAAGAGCCAGTTTCTGTAGCCGAGGATCAGAACGCCAAGGTCCCCGCCGCCGGCCACTACCCAACTCACATTGCACCTGACCTCCTTGGCTCCTCCCATAGGTGGTGAGCCCATGGGAAGGAGGACCCACGTTACCTCTTCGGGCTGTGCCCGGCCGAGCCCCATGGGTGTAGGCCCGGCCACCAGGCGCTCGCCATCGAGCCCCACCCCCAGGCCTGGCTCCAGAGGGGGGCCCCGGTGACCCGCGTCCGGGCAAGGGAAAACGTCGTCCACAGTTTTTACTCTTCATTGGAGGTTTGTTGAACCGTTCTTTGTCTCATCCCTCACCTAGGACCAGTTTGCCTTGGGTGGCCCTACCAGGGGCATAAAGCCCCGGACAACATAGCTCCTAGGATCATTGAGACACGCAAACCCCTCCACCACAATAAGGTGACGGTTCAAGGAGGGGGCCAATTAGTTCCAACACGCTAAATTCTACATATTTTACACAATTATGGATAGTATAGTAAAAAGAACACACTTAACCAACAAAGAATCAGCAACAAATTGGGTAGCAGTAAGCTGTTCAGTGATCTTGGGCATGGACAGGTGTGGGCCACGAAGAGAAGAGGAGTTTCTTGTGGACAAAGTTTCAGGGAACTAAAATAACAGTTTAGTGTGTAACCCTGTAATGAGGACCACACTACTATGCCACTGCCGGACAGGATTACCCCATTCATTGCACATTTACTTTCAATCTGAACTAAAGTAAAGGAGAGCGAATAGGAGTATCACTCCCACACCACATGCCACCATGGCAGTATTAGGACCTTACCTCTCTTGTACAGCACCCACTGCGTTCAATGTTTCACTTTTTGCCAACTTAGAGGGTCCACTTGGATCAAGGTGTGCATCTTCTGTGCATCATTCAGAAGAGAATAACATTTTAATGTCGAATGTAGCTGACAAAGCAGAAACCTTTGCAATATGTCGGGGAGGGAGTGCAGGAAAAATGTTTTTACCTTAGGCTATCTTGTATTACCAGTAAAAGTTTAGAAAAGTATACAATGACAACTTAACCACAATGGTCATTCAAGTGATAATGTGAAGTTTTTTGCCTGTTTTGTGAACCATTTTTTCCATTACTGGGCTGTGGGGTGTCAGAGCCAACCCAACCGAATGGTGGTGTTAAGTTAATTTGAAAATGTCGGCCAAGACAATGAGAAGTGCACTGTATACTGGTTTTAGAAGCTGGCATGGCAATATGTCAATATTTTTCACTTTTTTTTTCCAAATGATATCTATCTTTAATTATTACTGAACTTATGAAATTCAGATCAGGGTCACAGGGAACTGAAGTACAACATCAAGGGCATCATAAAAACAGCAAGAACTACCACTGGATGGGGCACCAATCCATTGCCCCCCATCCTCACACACATACTATCTGACAACAGGTCACTTTAAAGTTGACACACACACAGTAAATGGTCTCATTGGTTTAAACATCTCCACTGAAACCAAAAAACAATATTTTATTAAGAAAATGGTTACACAAAATACCTACAGCCATGTTGTTCCCTCAAAATCAGAATATGAAGCATTACTTTACATTGACAACTTTTTGGCTTGTGTTCTTTATTTGTATTTTTGTTTGTTGCTTTTTATATTAAGCAACAGTTTTGTATGTGTTGGCCTTTTCATAGCTCAGAGCATTCATTTAAAGTACATTATATTAAAATTAAGCTACACTTGTGGAAAGCCGTTTTTTGTAATTGTCCTAAAGGATGAACAGAAACTAAGCAGTAAAACTTACTGAATTCAATATGTATGCTGAAAGATGTTGAATTTAAAGCCATTAATATGTACATCTATCAAATCCCCCTCCAGCTCTCGTCCTAATTTGCTAATGCAGCTCTTGGTAAACGATGACACCAGCGTGAGGCGATCCAAGACCTGACTGGCACTTGTCACATCAGGGAGTCAAGGGGCTTGACAATGTACAAATCAAATGAAAGCACTCCTTTATTAGATAAACATGAAACAATGCATAAATAAAGCCAGGCTGGGTCACTGAGACTGCTGCACGGGAAAGGATGAGGGAGGATTAGACCGTGAGAGGGAAGTCAGGGAGGACACAGGAGCATTACACACCTCAGCGGCTGCGAGAATTAGTGGGGCGCAGCAGGGCCAATGACATGGAGGGGAGTGAGTGGGGTGTGGCTTGAGTGGCAGGTGGATGAATGGTTTGACATAGTCGGAGAGTGGGGGTTTGACAGAAGTTAAAAGAAAAAGAGTCTGGTGAAAAACGATGAGGTCGTCCAGCACAGAAGTCAGCTGTAGGCCAAGGGAAGTGTCATAAGGCTGTCCTTCATGTCATCACGAGGATCCCACAGACTTATTCACAGGTTAGGAATGATGGATGCAACTAGCATGTGAATGTCTGCATATTTTCACTGAGTACTTTGGTGCTCCTGTGCCATCTTCTCATTTAAATGTGGTTCATGATTAGTTTGGAGAAGCTCACTGACACAGGCATGGGCAGCACTTTCATGCTTCTACAAGAAACCAACAACCACCTAATGCTTTTAACCCAGTAAGTCGGGTATGACTTTACAAATTCACTCAGACTGTATCTTGTTAAACTATCTGATGTCTCTAATTCAGTTCATCAGAGTCTCCTACGATGGACTAGCGCCCCATTGGATACTGCCTTGATTCTATTAGTACATAGGCTTTCAGATGACTTCCTCTTCTCAAGAACGAGAGAGCCTTCCTCTTCTTCTTAGAGATTGTGTTAATTGCGCTCAATGCATAGACCTGAGCTCTTACTGAGCATTTCATGCTGGCTCTTCTTTTCCAAACTACTAATTCCTAGTGTACCAGAACTTCTCCTTTGGTATTATGACTGCAGCTCTTCCGTTAATCTTGGAAGTGCATGTCAGCCAACCCACCAGAAGTACATCTTCTAATTAAACCCAAATGAAATTAATATAACTGCCTCTGGCTAAGACCAGTGGGAAATTTTTATCCGTGAAAGATTATCCAGAAACAAAATCTACTCCCAAAGTCACAAATCTGCATGCCAAATGTGTCTTTCAAAACATAACACTGGTTCCCTGTGTCTTGATGATGAATGAATGGCTTCTATAGTCCTCAAAAACAGTGATTCCCCAACTTTTCTATGCCCTGCACCTCTAGAAAATATTTGATTTATGTTTGCACCCCTACAGAAGTCATATGAAGATGGACAAGACAAATTTCTAATTTTTGAAACACACGCAGTATTGTGGGTGAACAAATTGAACTCAAGAAAATAACTCAGTGCATAAAATTTAAATATAATTTAAATATAAAATTTAAATATAAATTGAGCACTTTACCTTTGCAAATCTCGATAATCTCGTAAATGTATCTCCCATGAAGCTTAGACACTCGATTGATGATCAGGGAGTTGGGGTATCCTGTAAAGCATCAAGTATCATGAGGAAATGACACACAATCAGCGATTGAGGGGACTGGACCCCAATGAAGTAAGGGTGCTGGCCCGCCGCTATGAAAAACAGGCACCGCGTGGTTAAAATTGCCACACTAGTGCCAGGACTGCCATTGTGAAAGATGGGTTGAGTGTAAGCAGGAGGGGTTGCACTGGCAGTTCAGCCCCCCTTGGCAAAAAAATTCAATCACACCTCGAAATCAGTGACATTTCACAATCGGGGCTTGCACAGAAATCAATACTAGGCCTCATCCTTCTCTACAGATCATTGTAAAGTCCAAATTCCATTCTCTTTACCAATGCTCCACCTGTAGCAAGCAACCCGCTAGTATGTGTATTTCCACGGCTCATTCACAGGTGACAATTATGCTGGCAATGCTTGATTCTTCTCATATCATAGAACAGGAGCACTAGCTAATAAATGGCCTACAAATGACAACACACCGCAAGACATCGATTGCACCATGATAAAGTCAGACAACGTACCTCACTCAATTTTGGAGAAAGGCAACACAGCCTTCCTCTTTGTCGCATCCCCTCAAGTGCCATCAACCCATTCCTGAACATTTTTACAGTATGGCAGGGCACATTATCCTGCAGAAGGAAGCCCCTGCCATCAAGAAATACTGTTGGGGTGTATGTGGTCTGCAATAGTCTTTAGGTAGGTGGTATGTGTCAAAACAAAACATCTACACACATGCCTCGACACAGTTTCCCAACCAAACATCGTCCAGTGCATCACACTGCCTGTACCAGCTTGCCTTCTTCCCATAGTGCATCCTGCTGCTATCTGTTCCCCAGGTAAACAACAAGCACACCCGGGGATCCACATGATCTTAAAGAAGGCCAGGCCTCCTTCTTACAAAGGCGGTGGCCAGGGGTCAACATGGACACACTGACTAGTCTGCGGCTACACAGTCCCATATGTAACAAGCATTGTGTATTCTGACACTTTTTTCTCTCATGGCCAGCTTTAAGTTTTTTAGCAATTTGTTCTAGAGTAGCTCTTCTGTAGGATCGGACCAGACGGGCTAGCCTTTGCTCCCCAAGTGCAAGAATGAGCTTTGGGCATCCATGACACTGTAGCCAGTTCACCGGTTGTCCTTCCTTGGCCATCTTTTGGTATCATTGTGATCATTGGCCAGCTTGTCATCCCGGCCAATACCCCCAGACCTCCAGATGGAGCCCTCCCTGCAGTATGGAGGTGCCCCGAAGACCAGCAGGGAGTCATGGACTATGTAGTTTTTATACAAGACCCTGCTGGATACCACAGGGGCCGCAAGAGGGAGCTGCAGGGAGGACCAAAGACTTATTTGTGCCCTATGACCCGAAAGTTCGTCAAAGGGGTGAAGAAAAGGACTTTTTACCTGACCCAGAAGTGATATAAGATCACATGGACTAGGGATTGGGAACACTTCCGGGTCAGGGAATATAAAAGGATTGTGGGAGCTCCCAGACAGCGAGCTGAGTTGGGTGGAAGGGTGGCAACGCATCTGGGAGTTGGAGGATTGTTTATTGTTTGTATTATTATTGATTGTATGAGTATAGTGGAGGAGAGGGTGCTTTGTGCACTGTGGCGAATTAATAAAGTCATATTTTGGACTTTTACCTGGTGTCTGGAGTCGTGGACAGGGGTTCAAGGGAGCGATAGCGCCCCCTATCTGTCACAGTACTAACCACGGCATACCGGGTACACCCCATTTGTCTAACCATCACAATTTGACCCTTGTCAATGTTGTTCATTTATCTTGGTTCCAATACATCACCTTGAAGAACTGACTGATATATCCCAACCTTTGACATGAGCCATTATAACAACATAATCAAGGTTATCCACTTCACTTGTCAGTGGTTTTAATGTTGGGGCTGATTGTTGTACATTTGCATGTATTTTAGCACAAGCAAGTAAGATTTTTTTTCTGTTCTCTGTACATGTGACAATATTGGCCATCTGAACTTGTAAATCTGTGAACCATTTACACGGTGGGGTGGCACAATGATTAGGATCCAATGTCCTCAGTTGAAATTCTGGGCTTGTTATTATCTTTGTGGAGTTCGCTTGACTTTTCTTCTGGGCCTTCCATTATTCATCCTGTATTATAAAGATATGCGGGGTACTGTCAATTCTGCATTGTGTTGATGAGTGCATGGATGGGTCCTGCCTTGCAAGCAATGCATTTGGGACACACTGTGGTCCTGAACGAGATGAAGTGAGTTTGACACTATTATGTTATACTGTATCCCATGGTGTTTTTGTGCTTTCATTGAATGTTCCTTTGTATTTCATTTTAGCTGTAACTGTACACAGTTGTGAGAGCTGGAGCCTGGTTTGCTCTTGAAGTGTATTTGGGCTCAATAATGAATGGGTGAATTTGAAGATCCTTTTGTAGAGGAGTCTTGGGTAGGAGAATTACACCCTGCACACAGACAGAGCATAATGGACAGCAGGTTTTTGAATATGAAAGTGACAGCATCAGGTTCCAGCCAGCTTCCTCATTCGAAGAAAGTCCTTACTGATCATGAAACTTGGCATTTGACTGTATGACTTGTCAATGTGTTCATATATCCAAGACAAATTTCAATTACATTCTTTTCTGAGAACATTATCCATATGTTTTGTCAGACCAGAACTTATTAGCACCTCACGATCCTCCCCTTTTTCTCTCTCATTTATTTGAAAAAGTTTTATTAGTGTCTTCGTGATGCACAGTCACCATTGTAACTTGAACTATGTTAGCTGGAGAGCTGGTGACTTCTTTGATAATTGCATTTCATTTTTAACTGTTGCTGGTTAAAAAAATCAGGGAACAGTTAAAACCTAAATTTAGCTGCTTAAAACTAAAATAGCTAATAATTAGGAGTTCTGAATCATAACAAGGGAGGTAACTGAAAGTAAGCTTAAAAACATATTATTTTAGCAGCAAATAAATAGGTTCTAATTAAGAAACTGGTTGATGTGAAAACCTGCACCCAGTACGACCTCCAGTACTCTGAGTGAGGATCCATGCTCTACAATATCATTTAAATGTGTCTTCTGTAACAGAAAGAGAAGACAACAATAAGGAGTTGGGGTGCCAACCCAGCCACCCCATATACAGTGGTGTGAAAAACTATTTGCCCCCTTCCTGATTTCTTATTCTTTTGCATGTTTGTCACACAAAATGTTTCTGATCATCAAA